>CM016626.1:39789634-40389634 GCA_005393395.2 Gossypium australe | reverse complement strand
GCCCCTCGGAACTGATCAAATAAGTCGTCGATCCTAGGAAGTGGATACTTATTCTTAATGGTCAGCTTGTTCAACTGCCAATAATCTATGCACATCCTCATAGTCCCATCCTTCTTCTTAACAAACAGTACTGGTGCTCTCCACACTCGGACGGATAAAGCCACGGTCCAACAACTCCTGCAGTTGAGCCTTAAGTTCTGCAAGCTCTTTCGATGCCATTCGATAGGGAGCAATAGACACCAGAGTTGTACCCGATAAAAGCTCAATCCTAAACTCAAACTCTTGGTTCAGAGGTAATGTCGATAACTCCTCAGGAATCTGGAAAATCCCTCACAGTTCTGATATTACCAATCGAAGAGTTTCCAGAAGTAGTAGTACTGACGTAAGCCAAATACGCCTCGCACCTTTTCCGAACAAGTTTATCAGCTACTAGTGCGGAGATCACATGTGACAGATAATCCCGACGCTCTCCAATTATAGCCACCTCTTCATCTTCCTCAGTTCTCAGAACGACCCTCTTAGTCACACAATTTAGACTAACCCGGTGCTTGACCAACCAGTCTATTCCCAGAATTATATCGAACTCCCCAAACGGAAGCTCCACCAGATTTGCTAGAAAAACAGCTCCTTGCACCACTAAGAGTACATCCATGTATAGTTTACTAACCCGAACATATTGCCCTAACAGACTCAGTACAGTGATCTCACTAAAACTACTCTCAACCGATAACCCCAAATTTTTAGAAACTGAACTGGTTATATAGGAATGAGTAGATCATATGTTTATCAAAGCAATGTAAGGTACATCAAATATAAATAACATACTGATGTTGACGTCAGGAGCATCTCTATCCTCCCAGCATAGTGCAGCATAAACTAAAGCAGGTTGCCTTGCCTCAGTCTGACCAGCACTTCTGCCCGGTGCTCTCTGCCCTCAGTCCATACCATTACCACGCCTAACCTGACTACGGCCTTTAAGTGGCTGCTGAACTACTCTCTGTAGCTACGCGGGACCTGATGTCGGAGCTTGCACATAGTCAGCCTTCAATGGACACTCCCGAATACGGTGCTCCAAAGACCCACATATCAAACAGGCCCCAATCCTCCTCCAGCACTCGCTCGGATGGCGTCTACCACAATCACTGCACGACTGCAACCCAGTAGGAGCAACAGAAGTAACAGGGGGCCCACTCTAACTGGCCTATCAGATATGGCCTTTTCTTAGGCCTCTGAAAAGAGCTTGAGGGCTCCGAATCCCTCTTATTCTTACTGTAATAACTCAAATTTCAACGATGTAGGAAATCGTGGTTTGAGACCACCAAATCTGGCAAAAGAACTCTTAAATTATATTATTTAATATTTACGAGCCAAATGTAGCTTTTAAAATATTTTTGAAATAGTAAGCTGTGTTTTATAAATATTTATTTGGTTAAGAAATTGAGAAAAAGAGGTATTGAGATCTCGGAGTTATAAACCAAGCCATAAATATTTTTATGAATATTTACAGAGTGCCAATAAGGTAGTATTAAAATTTCGTCAAAAAATTTTAACGTTTCAGTAGTCAATTAGAAAAAAAGGACTAAATTGAAAAGGTGCAAAACTTGCTAAAGTGATTAAATAGCTTAACCATTAAATAAGGAAGGACTAAAAGGGAAAACGGACAATTTTAAAATGGCTAAGGCAGCATAGCGTGAAAAAAAAAATCAAAGATTTTTATGTGAAAAGGAAAAAATTGGAATTTTAACAAAAGTTACATGGCCAAAGTTGATTTTAATGATTTCTAGGTCATTTCTTCTTCAAATTTCTGTCAAAAACAACCATGAAAGAGGGTTTTGAGCTGGTCTTTCATATTTTAGCTTCAAGTACAATTCTTGCTTTTTCCTTGAATTTTTTATATTTTTAGACTTTTACAATTAGGTCCAACTTAGTATTCTATTAGTTTTTTATTTTTTTGAAAATTTTGGAAGTTACTATTGATAAGTTCATATGATTTTTATTATTTTATGATGAAATTGAGATGTTAATGGATGTTTAAAGGTGTTTTATTAAAGAATTTTGGATGAAAACATGTTTTAGGCGTTAAATTGAAAAGTGTTGAATTTATGGAAAATTTTGAAATTTCATGAAATTCATGGGCTGTGATTGGTATGTATGAGAATAATTAGGCTTGGAATAACGATTAAATTGCAAGAATTTCATTTTCCAAGCCTAGGGACGAAATTGTCATCTATTAAAAGTTTAGGGGAAAAATGGTAATCAACATTTTTTACTAAAACAGTTTCGGACAGCAGCAATAGTCTAACTTTGAAAAATCACCAAAAATTGTGGGAATTAAATTAAAGGATGAATAAAATATGAAATTAAATCTTATTGAGTCTAGTTTATCGTAGAAGAAACAGTGTAAGCAATGGAATTGTAAATCGTGAGATATAATAAATTTTGTGAGATAAGGTTAGAATGATTTTGGGTTCACCTGTTCTTACTTTGGAAAATCATCAAAAATTGGAGAAAAATAATTAGGGGATTAAATTTATATGTTTAAATTATTAGTGAGCCTATTTTCAAGATAAACAAATGGGAATATCATCCAAATTTTTTGTTAAGAGATAATTAATTTTTAGTAAGCAAATGTCAAAGCTGTCAAACAGCAGAACAGGGATAAATTTAAAGATTTTATTGTACTAATTGGCTAAACTATAAATTTTGAAATTTTATGGTAGAAGGATATATGAAATCTAGTTTCAAAAACATCAAGCAGATCTTAATTTGGAGTTCTGTAGCTCAAGATAAAAATAATTTAGTAACTATGACACAGATGGACAACTTTGAATATACATATAAGTAAATAGTGAAATTATAGATAAAGTTACTTATAAGCGTGATATATATTTTAAGGATGTGGATTGGAGAGGAGGACGAGGAAAATACATGAATGACTTGTGTATAAATTGATCACATGTCCTATTAAAATCGATAAACGTTGAATTAGAAATGATATAATGTTTTATTTCAAATATGTATTATGAAATTAAGATTATCGTTATGGTATAAAAATCGAATTGTAAGTTTGTTGATGGAGCTCGAAACTAACTATTATTTCGACAAAGGCAAGCTCACCTATCAAACAGTAGTATAGTTGTGGTGAGTCTGGAATATCGTATCCTCAAGGACCAAGAGTACTAGTATTAACTATCTTTTTATTATCTAGCTTAATAATTAAGGGGATTTATTTTTAATCTAAAATTTACTAACTAATTTAATTAACTAAGAAAACGACAGGGAGTGAATTGGGAAAATACTTTTGGACAACTTATATGAGATAGGCAATAACTAAAGAAGAATCCACCTAGACTTCACTTATTACTTTTGATTCATGCGATTTATTCACTTGGCTTAATCCGTAGAAATCCCTAAATTATATTAATACCTCTTTCGAGGCTACTAACAACTGACTTTAGGTTGATTAATTGAAATCTTTGTCTAATTAAAACCCCTATTGTCGCATTAACTCGATCTATATATTCCCTTATTAGGTTTGACCCTAATCCAACAGATTTTCGTCGCCCTATATCTAGGATTGCAATCAACTCCGCTTAATTGTGTTGATCTACTCTTAAACAGGGACTTTTGCTCCACTGAATAAGCATATTTGACTTGAATCAATAACCTGAATTATTAAACAAGAATAAGAACTCACAATTAAAAATAAGAACAAGTATTTATCTCATAAATCAAATAATAATAAGATTCGTCTTAGGTTTCATCCCCTTAGATATTTAAGGGATTTTGTTCATACTAGTGAAGGAAAACATATTAGAATAAGGAAAACAACAAAACATAAGAAAACCCAAAAACTTCTAAAGAACTTGATGGGAGATCCTCAATCTTAATGGAGATCCTTCTCCTAAGCTGTTCTCGACGGCTGTCTTGGAGTAATTTCTCCTTCTACTCGGCGTCTATTCGACGTCCTGTCGACCTCCCCTTTTAGGTTGGCTCCTAGGGTGTTTATATAGGCTTTGAGATGTCTTACTTGGCCCACAAGTATCCTATTCCGAATAGAATTCATCCTTATTTCGGCATTGACACGCTCGTGGTCGATAGCACAGGTTGTGGCCGATTCTGCTTAGCACACATGGCCGTGTGGTCCGCCCGTGGACGATAGTACAAGACGTGGTTGATCTTTGCTCGAAACACACGGTCGTGTCCAATGGTCCAGGCCGTGTTGATTTTCTAAGTAGGCCCATTTTGCCCATTTTTGGCCCGTTTCTCGTCCTTTTTGAGTTTCTAAGCTCTCCTGGGTAGAAAACATGAAATTACGAGATTAGGAGCATCGAATTCATCAAATTCAATGGAAAATCATCCAAAATTAAGCAAAGTATGGGGTTAAAATATGTGTAAATTATGGTTTATCATTTGTGTAACTTGAATTGTATTCTTAAATGTTTAAAATGTATGTTTATGTGATGAAAATATGATTTGAATGCTCAATGTATGATTATTGATGAAATGTTGATAATATTCAATAAAAAGGGAAATAAATCCAGGTTGAATGGAAGGAATTCAATGGATCACTAAAAAGGATTTGACGGTAAAAAGGACCTAGCCCGGACGGGTGATTCTGATATAAGCCCTCCCGAAGAATATGTGTGAAAAGGATCTAGCCCGGACTGGTGATCCTGATATAAGCGCTCCCGAAGAATATGTGTGAAATGGATTTAGCCTGGACAGGTAATCCAAAGTAAATGTAAGTCTGGATTTAGCCTAGACTGGTAATCCATACAAAGCTCTATAGAATATTTGTCATTACAGGGGATTTAGCCTGGACTGGTAATCCCATTGTAAAAAATAAGGTTCGTAGGAGTGTGCTCTCTTACAGGGGATTTAGCCTGGACTGGTAATCCTGCTGTAAGAAATGAGGTTCGCGGGAGTGTGCTATCTGAAAAGGACTTATGTATATATGTGTACGAATTGACGGTTAATGAGATTGTACACCATAAGTGTACTACAGGAAATCCATGTTTATTGACATGAAGATGATATTTCAAATACTTTGATGAGTAAAACTCAATATAAAATAGTATGAAATCAAGACAAGTTATTATGAAAATGTATTTAAAATACAGAGGTATGGTTGTTATATGTTATATGATTACATAATGTGAAATTGTCTATATATATGAGAAATTTAATGAGAATTGAGCCCACATATGCTTCTTGGTATTTATATGAAGTGTACGACTAATAAGGGTGATGAGGTTATGTGTTAGGGCTCGTGATCAAGATGATTGAATATGCCTTGTATGTTTATATTTAATTTAAATGAGTGAGTTTTCGGAAGCTCGTTGGTTAGGAAGCTCGATGGAGATCACTCACACTATCCATCGACCTATTTTGGTATGTATGGTAAATGAATTATGGTTACAATGGCATGTATAGGTTAATTAGTTAATGTTGGCTTATAAGTGATCTAACTGTAACTAGCCATTGGTATGGCTTGTATTTAGTAAGTTTTGAGTTACATATAATTATGATTTTATCATGTTTGATATGGGTTTAAAATGGACAAATGATGAGATGGTATAAGTATAGGGATGAAGATGATGGTTAAGAATGCTATAAAAATTTAAGAATCTATATATATATATATGAATAGTTGATTGATAAATTTAAATATTTAATCATATAAATTGAATCTTGAACATATTTAAATGTTGGTGTAAGTAAAAGACCAATTGGGTGAGAAATGAGGCTTGGATATAGCATTGTTTTTGTCCACACGGGTAGACATACGGTCTAGTACATGGGCGTGTGTCAAGGCAGTGTGTCCCCTGTATCTAGAAATTACAAACAGAATGCCCAGGATCGAGCACACGGGCTCCCACATGGGCGTTTGCCTTGCCCGTGTGAGGTACACAGCCTGGATACACGAGCGTGTGACCCTTGTAATAGAAAAAAAAATTTGAGATTATGTGAAAATTTTCCTATGATCCCGATTTAGTCTCGAATCGTTTCTAATGTATGTTTTGGGCTTTGAGAGCCCAATAGAGGGACATTATAATTACGTTCAGAATATGAATAGTAAATTGACTCAGTTTAACGAAAAATGGTTCTGTAAACTCCAGTAATGTCTCGTACCTTATTCCGGCGATGGATACAGGTAGGGGGTGTTACACTTACCTATCTCCCTATCTCTATTTTAGCGCTCAGCGCATTTAACATCTTCGGCGATCTTCGCCTTCTCCACCAAAATAGAAAACTCACGCTCCCTCTGTGGAGCAATTAAAACCCTCAGGTTATCTCTCAGCCCGTCCTCAAACCAAATACACTTTTCATACTTTGATTCCACCATACCTCGAGCATAGCGGCTTAGCCTCAAAAATTCGGCCTCATACTCGGCCACAGATCGGTCACCTTGTGTGAGGTTCAAAAACTCACACCTGCGAGCATCAACGTAGCTGGCTCCTACATATTTACTTTGAAATGTAGTCTTAAAGAACTCTCAAGTCAGACAGTTAGGCTGAATGCCCTCCTTAATTGTTAACCACCATTGATATGCTTCGTTGCTAAGCAAGGAGACTGTACCCTTTAATTTCTGCTTAGGGGTAAAGTCCAAATCGTCCATAATCCTCTCAGTGGCCTCTAACCAATACTCAGCCACATTAGGGGCGACTCCTGTGACACCCTTAAATAACTCAGCTCCAATAGACCGGAGTCGCTCAGTTACCGAACCTTGGCCCCTATATCCGTAATTGGGTCTAGTGACCTTCTCCAATATCCTCAGCATGGCTTAGGACAGTGTGTCGTCCCCAGCCGATCGACTCTGAGACCCAGTCTCAATAGCAGGTGACACAGGTGTCTCACTCGTGTCCAGATTCGGCATGCTACCCAAAGATGAGGACTCAGCTCGAGCCCTCTACGGCCTCTACCTCGGCCTCGAACACCATGTCCACGGATACCTCGTACGCTTATTGTGACTTAAAAGTTTTATCTACATTAAAAATTTTATGCATCAGTTTTGATATTTATTAACAGATGTTTTATGCATAAAGTATCAGAAGTTCAGAGTTGTTTTCGAAAGTTTTAGTCTCAATCAGTTGCACTGCAGTTTCAAAGTGTACTAACTATAGTGTTTTCAAGTAGACTATCAATAATGTTTCCAGAATTTTCTATCAGAAATCAGAAATACTTACAGGATCGGCGCTGGAGACTCGGTGTACCACATACTTACTTTAGAATGTTTAAGATCTTTTGAAAACCAATTCTTTAAAACCAAATTTTGAAACCCAAAATCTACAGCGAGTTTTGTAACCTGGCTCTGATACCACTAAATGTAACACCCCAAACCCGGCCTAGACGTTATGACCGAATCTGGCAATGTCACATGGAAAGGTTTTCGAAAATGGAGCTAACTCAATAAACCTTAAACTCATATTGCTTTCATTTACTTTCATACATATATTCAATTTAGCGGAAGCTTAGAAAAACTATCGTGTTTAAGAAAACAGTTTGCGTCTTTAGAAAAACATGTTTTTAGGTAAAACCATCGACAACTAAACAGAATAAATCCAAAAGCCCAAACAGTTTTAAAGAGTCTAGAGTCTCAGAAAATACAAACTCTCAAAATATACCCAAAATATTAAATAAAACCATAAATTGAAAACTTAAACAGTGCTTTGGAAAATGTGGTCACTTTCGAGTCCCTGCTGCACCGATCCACCTAAGTACGTAGGTTACCTGTACATAATAAACAGAGAACGGGTGAGTTTACGTAAACTCAGTGTGTAACCCGGCAGAATTAAGCATGTACACTCACAGAATATCACAAATCAAACAGATTCATATTCGGGCCTAGGCCCATGTCAGATACAGAAATAGATTCAGGCCTGAACCCATTTCAGATACAGACACAGTTACAGATATGCAAATCAGATTTCAGAGTCCTACCCCCATCCTTTACACACCATCTCCGACCATCCCTACACACCATGTGGGGTTTAAAACACTCACCCAGGCCTACACACCACATTGTACCGATGCGGCACATATCAGATATAATGTAGCCATGCTACCAGATACTAGGCATAATCTACCTTTCAGAACACTTCCTCCAATATACATCATCCCACCCCAATCACAATAGCAGAACATGCATACAGAATTAACAGATAAATCATGCTTAACATGCAATCATAAATAAATAGCAGATAACAAACATAGACATACTTATCACAGTACATCAATCTAACAGAACACATAGTTTTAAGGTTTAGTAAGCCTTTACAAGCCCTATGGTAGGTCCACAATCGACTAGGAAAACCTTGCAACCCTACGAAAAATTTCAGTATAATGGGCCCACACACCCATGTGGCCCGCCCGTGTGGCCCACACACCCAGATTGGCCTTGCCCGTGTGGATCACACTGCCTGGCCCAAAGTTCACATGCCCATGTGACTCACCTGTGTAGGCCCACACGCCCAGTCTGGTTTAACTCGTGTAGCCTACACACCCACACTTCGGCCATCACACGACCGTGTCTTGCGCACGGCCTGGTCTTCGTCAATCACACGGTCGTGTCGTCGTACACGGCCTACCACACGACCATGTGGCGTCGACAGATTGTAATTTTAACTTTCGCCAAATCCCATTTTTCTGCGTTTCGGGTACACACCTGGTACGGTTTTGCAGCGAAAACACTCCCGAGCCACACAGCACCTAAAATTGTCCAATATAACACGAAATTAGCCGTTATAAATGATACCAAACTGAATTAAAAAGAAAAAGGTGACTCTTGAACCTACCAAAATCATTACTTCCAAAGAATCAGCAAAGATTTCGTATAACAAGAGTGTCAATTAGTAGCCTCCAGCCCTTTGCACTTCTCCTAAGCCACAAAACGAAACCAATTAATCAACAGATTCACTAACAAAGCCAAATTCTCACTTATTACACTTACTAGAACGCACCAATACCACATAGATGCCGAAATAGGATGATTTGCTCAAAAACAAAAGTGACAGAATGAGTGAAGGATGAAACAAAGAAAATTTTGCAGAGAAGTCAAACAGGGAGAGTAGAAACGTCAAAAATCTTTGGAAGTGAGAGAAAAATGTTTTTTTAAATGAATTAAAGAAATAATTATCCCCAAATCCCTCAATTTACTCCACTACTCCTACTAACTCAGACTTTTAATTCCATTAGAACTCTCTTACAGAATCGAACAAAAAAAATACCCACGCTCACGCAGGGATTCAAACACAAGACCTCCACACAACTCACATACTCCCTTACCACTCGAATCAGCAAGCTCATTCTGATATGGCTTTACAAATAATTTAATATAAGCCCACTAAGCAAGTATAAGGCTTACATCAGAAAAATACCAAAAATTACCAATGGTAAGGCTTGAACCCAAGACCTCTCAAATACACCCAAAACACTTAACCACTAAAGAAGATACACAGTTATGTCAAACAATTACAGAAACATAAACAAATATTTTGGGGCGTTACAGTTACAGTCAAATTCTAGGAGTGGACTTCACAGATGTGTTCTCCCCAGTTGTGAAGCATAGTTTGATTCAAGATTTGCTTGGTATTGTGGGCATGCACGATTTGGAGCTTGAGCAGTTAGATGTAAAAACTGCATTTTTGCATGGAGAACTCGATGAGGAATTTATATGCAACAACCAGAGGGTTTTAGAGTCTCAGAAAAAGAGGACTATGTTTGTTTGATGAAAAAGTCCCTTTACGATTTGAAACAGTGACCAAGACAGTGGTACAAGAGGTTTGATTCCTTTATGACTTCTCATGATTTCAAAAGAAGTAGTTTTGACAGTTGTGTTTACTTTAAGAAAAACAATGATGGTTCTTTTGTGTATCTACTCATTTATGTTGATGACATGTTGTTAGCAACAAAAGATTAATGAGAGATAAGAAAGGTCAAAGCCCAACTAAGTGAAGAATTTGAGATGAAAGATTTAGGAGCAGCAAAGAAGATACTTGGTATGGAGATTCTCAAAGATAGAAAAACAAGTAAATTGTACCTAAGTCAGAAGGGGTACATTGAGAAAGTTATTTGCAGGTTTAATATGCAGAGTGCTAAGCCTGTTAGTACTCATTTAGCAGCCCATTTCAGACTTTCATTGGCTTTGTCTCCACAATCAGGTGATGAGATTGAGTACATGTCACATGTTCCATACTCTAGTGCAGTGGGATCTTTTATGTATGTTGTAACACCCCTCACCCGTATTTACTATCAGAATAAGGTTACAAGGTATTACTGATCAATACACATTATTTATCAAACATAACTTATACATTTAAGCATTCATTCTCAAACATCATTCAATCATATTCACTATGTCCCTTATACGGGCCTACGAAGCCTTAAACATGCTTTAGAAGTGGTTCGGCACTAAATCGATAACTTATAAAAATTTTGAAAACTTAGAAAATTTCAAACATATAAGGGTCACATGCCGGTGTGAACAGGCCATGTGCCTCACAAGGCTCCAGACACGCCCGTGTCTCAGGCCGTGTGAAAACAGGGCATACATACTGACTTGGGTCACACGGTCGACCACACGCCCGTGTGTCTAGCCCGTGTGCCCTTTGAAATGACCACACACGCCCGTGTGCCAAGCCGTGTGCTAGGCCATGTCAATCCTGTAGGGTATACTGACTTATGCAACACGGCCAAGTCACACGCCCGTGTGCTAGGTCGTGTGCCATTTAGGGGGTATATTGACTTGTGCCACACAGCCGGTCACACGCCCGTGTGTGAGGCCATGTGGAGCATACTGACTTCAATTCAATTCCAACACTAAAGGACACACGGTGGTGTATCATGACCGTTTGTCACACACGGCTGAGACACACACTCGTGTGGACAAGAATAAGCCATTTGCAAGGCCAATTTGCCACCCTTTCTCATGCTCACCTAAACAACCAAAATAATACCATTTTAACACATTTATAGGCACCAAAACATGCTATTTCATATACAAATCATGCCATTTAAAATCCATCCATTTCACTACTCAAATCATAATCCAAAACATACTAAAACAATATGTCATTACCAACAATTTCACCTATCTTCTCTATGCATTTTTCTCATAATCTTATCAACTAATTCATGTCATAAAATATACCAAATCATCATCTTAAAATCAAGCCACAACATGCCATATTTCAAGCAATAATACACCAATTGACAACTAGCTAATTAAGCAACCATATAACCATCACAACAACCATCCCAAACATGCCAAAACACAAGACAATATATACATCATATATCACTTATCAAACTTATAATTTAAGCCAACTTAAATGGCCAAATACACATCAACATTTACATCATTCATGAGCCAAATCTCATAGCTAATATCATATCTCAAAACACATCATCATATCACTAGCCTATACATGCCATATACCATATTTACAAAACATCAAAAGTACCAACAAGTTGATCGATAGTGTGACGATATTCCTGATGATCCCCGAATCTGAGCTAGCTTCGATTATCTATAAAACAGGGGAAGAACACAAAAAGTAAGCTTTAAATTCTTAGTAAGCCATATATAAATAAAATTACCACATGAATCAATATTATTTCCATCAATAGGTAAACTATGAGTAAACACATATAAGCTCACAAACCTTTCCCAATGTATACATATTCAATATCACAAGTGAATTCATCAAATACTTCCCTTTTCAATACTTATATGAATCTTGTATGTACTTGAGCCACTTAACTCATTCACACATTCTTTCTTGACTTGACTTTTCCCATTGAACCTTTCGAATTCGTTAAGGATACTCGGAAATCACATATAGCTCGTACAATGCAATATCCCAGATATGGTCTTACATGTTATTACATATCGATACCGATAGCCCAGCTATGGTCTTACATGAAATCAAATAACGATGCCAATGTCCCAGACATGGTCTTACACAAAATCACATCTCGTTAATCCTAATGTCATGACATTCGTATCCTACACTATTCTTAAGGTTCGTACGAGAATTTTGAATATTGTAAGCTTGTCGATTCTTGCTTGTATTTAATCATTCAACATTAATAGCAGTTCAATGACAATTAAACATATATAATTCAATTTAATGACATTTATTTGCATATGAACTTACCTTGTATTCGGGATAAACGAACTGGGTTGACTATTCAATAACCTTCGATTTTCCCCGATCTAAATCTGATTTCTTTCGTTCTTGATCTATATACATTAAAAATTAACTCATTTATTCATGAAATCATTCAATTCAGTCCACAAACACATATTTGGGCATTTTTACATTTTAGCCCCTAAAGGTCCACATTTTTACAATTTAGTCCCCATTTCACAAATACACAAATTTCACATAATTTCACCCCAATTTAAACTAGCCAAATTTCACATGGGTCCTTAACAGCCCATATTTATCATTTATTTCACATTTCAACCACCCAATTTACAAAATTCACAATTTAATCCCTAACTTGTATTTTCTTCAAAAATCACTTGATAAAACATGAAAATCTATCATTTTTCATCATCAACTATCACAAAACTCATGGATTCATCAACGTTATTTTAAAAAATCACCAACAAACTCAAAAATTAGGGCACGAGCTAGCTAGTACTCAAAGCTACGATCACAAAAACGTAGAAATCATCAAAAACAGATCAAAAATCATACCTTAATCAAGGATTAAAGGTGTCGAACCCTAGAATGCTTTAAAGCTCTCTTTTCTTCTTTATTTTTGGTTGAAAATGGAAAAGATGAACATAATTTTAGCTTTGGTTTTGTTAAATTATGATTTATTTAGCTAATTACCAAAATGACCTTATTTAATATCATTTAAAAACACATAATGGATGGCTATTCATGTTAATTTCCACTATACATGGTCTATTCACAACATAAATACTTCACATTTAATTATTCATAGCAAATAAGCACTTAAACAATTAGAATGCAACTTTTGCATTTTACGCGATTTAGTCCTTTTATCAAATTAGACATCCAATCGATAAAATTAAATCATGAAAATTTCACACATATATAATCACATGCTATAAACACCAAAAATAATATTAAAATAATTTTCTGACCTCAGATTTGTGGTTCCAAAACCACTGTTCTGATTTAGCTAAAACCGGGCTGTTACATATGTTATGGTTTGTTCACGTCCAGATTTATTATATGCAGTCAGTGCAATCAGCAAATACATGGAGAATCCTGGAAAAGAACATTGGAAAGCAGTTCAGTGGATTTTAATATACTTACGAGGTACTACTGATGTTTGCTAACAATTTGGAAAAACTAGAGATGGAGTCATTGGGTATGTTGATGCTGATTTTGCCGGAGACCTTGATAGAAGAAGATCTCTCATAGGTTTTTTCTTCACAACCGGAGGTTGTGCAATCAATTGGAAAGCTACTTTGCAAACTACAGTCGCTTTGTCTACCACTGAAGCTGAGTACATGGAGATCACTGAGGCTTGTAAATAAGCTATTTGGTTGAAGGGACTCTTTAGTGAACTCAATGAAGACCTTCAAATCAGTACAGTATTTTGTGACAGTCAGAGTGTCATCTTCCTTACAAAAGATCAAATGTTTCATGAGAGAACAAAACACATTGATGTTCAGTATCATTTTGTTCGTGATATTATTGCTCGTGGTGGTATTGTTGTGAGCAAAATTAGTACTCATGAAAATCCTGTAGATATGATGACTAAGTCACTTCCTATAACCAAGTTTGAGCATTGCTTAGACTTGGTTGGTGTTCATTGTTGAAGTTAAACCCTTAAGGGGTTTTATAGAAGAGGTGAAAAACTTGTTCGTTGAGAATTCGTGTCAAGGTGGAGATTCTTAGAGTTGTGTGACCCAAATTCTAAGAGATTGCTTGTAAGTCAAGTTAAACAAAATATATCTTCTTTCTAGAATATTTAATATTTATGAGTATAATATATTTAGCATTTATTGGAATAATATATTTGACTTTGATTAGAATTAGGTTTTTTCAACCTATAAATAGATGTAGTCGAAACCCCTCATGTAATCATTCTAATTTGACATAGTGAATTTTCTTCTCCTCTACCCATGGTTTTTTTTTCCCGAAAGGGTTTCCACGTAAAAATCTGTGTGCTCTTTATTTTCTTTCTCTTTTCTTTGCGATATATTATCATTACCAACGTTCTGTTTTTACAAATTTAATTTATTTGGATTTCATTGCTTTTGGAATCAAGTCGATGATTAAATCGGCCAAATCATTGGTCCAATAATTAAAATAATTCAAAAAATTAAGTTATATAGGAAATATTTGAAAAAATAAAAATTATAAACACAAATAGATAATAATAATGACATAAACATCAATTATACATTCCAAATTTAATTAAAAATTTAACTCTAAAATTTAAGACATTCCAATTCAAAGTTAACTAAATATAAAACATAAAAAGCCTGTTTGGCCATGAATTTTGGGCTAAAACACAAAATTCTATTTCAATCAATTTTTAATTCTCGATTCAATCGTAATTCAAAGTGATTTATTTTATAATGGATATATTTTTTTTGTCCGGACTAATATATCGATCAATTCTTGATCTAATCGGCAACACCAATTTAAATAACATTGCCATATATTTATATAATTTAATACGCTAACTTAATTGTTTGTAAACACCTAAAGTTGGATTAATCGGTTTAATCAATTTTAACTAAATTAACCAACCAAATTTGATTCACTTCGGCTAACCATAGAAAAATTGGGTTTGATTAATAGAAAATATTTTAAGAAATTCTAAGTGGTCCATTAACGAATATAACTGACTTATTGATATTTGATAGTTATTTATATTTTTATTATGTTTTGATTTTAGGTTTTGGTTGGTTTTATAGAAAAGAAATGTGGTAGGGTCAAAATGAAATTGATATTTAGTGATATTTGAAGAATACGATTTGAGATTAAAATTTCCTTAGAAGAGGATATTCGTTCGAGTATTCTTGTGAGATCAAGTAGTAATTAGTTTTCTTCTCTTATTTTATTTCTACCAAAAAGAAAAAAAAAAAAGAAGACAATCAACCAAATAAATCAAAATTATTTTAGTTGAATTAATTTATTTGTAATAAACTTTAATTTGGTTAAGAGTTATTAAAACATTGGTTAATTCGGTTCATATATCAATGGAAGTGATTGTTGAACATTCCTAATTTGAAACATTAATTTTTTATTAATTTATTATTAATATGAACATTTTGATTATTAATTTTTAGGTTAATAATTTAATAACAATGTTTAACGGTATTACCTAATTTAATTTTGGTTGCAAATCAAATTTTGATAATTAGAAATAAAATTTTAAATTTTATAATGGATGAAATTCATAATTCAACATTGCTAAAAATATGATAATTAGTAGGGTTGAGTTTTTTTTTTTTTTTTGGATTTTTAAACCGTCTATGATTATTCGATTGTCGATTTTTCATATTAATTTTGACTTTTGGATTCTTAGATTTATTTTAACAAAATGAGCTTTAGTTTAAAGCTCTTGGATATTATATAATAAAATTTTAAATTCTTTTTCATAAAATATTTCTTAAAAATTACCAATTGAGTTTTAATTCGACTAGTATAAGTATTGTTGTAAATATATGAGGACGTGAATTTCAGTGCGTTGAAGTTTATTATCTTCTTATTTATATGTTAGAGAGAAACTATATGAGTAATTTTAGGTGGTGTTCAAAAATAATATATACATTTCTTAAAAAATTATTTTTACGATTTTTTAATTTATATTTGATAAAGAGTGGAATTTAAATTCTGGAGACGGTAAGTGGAGCTTGCACTTGCAGCAGCAGTCACGGGAAATCTTTGAGATCCTAACAACTAACATATATATATAAAAGATACAAACAATATTGCTTTTCAAAAGCATTCCACTTATTTGCTTCCTGATTTGCCCCACAATATCTTTGAATAGAAATTGTAGCATTGCCCTTTCTCATAGTTATCTCAATTGGTGTAATTGAGTGGAGGCGAATAAATTTGAATTTAAGTTTAATTTAAATTTTAAAATTTAATATTAATTTTGAGTTTTGATCAAATATTAATTTTAAGATTTGAGCATGAGTTGAATTAAATTTGTTTATTAATTTTTATATTTAAACTCAAATTAAAATTTGATTAAATTCGTCAAGCTTGAGCTTATCCATATATAAGCTCTTTCTATATAGTAAGACACAAAAAAAAAAGGTAATTTCATAGCATAAAAATATATTAAAGTGAAAAGTCAAACTTCGCTCTAACCATTCAATTTGAGTATTACAATGCTTGAATTTAGTTCGGTTCGAAAAATACCATATCAAATTCATTTTCTTTTTTAAAACCAAACCCAAATAACTTGCCATTACTTATATTTTATTTACACTCGTAACTATTTACATTTACAAATTACTATGACTTGAAAAACAAATAAAAGACTTAGAATTTGAAATTAATTAATGTTTGGTTTTGGTCTCAAATTTTAGATTTGATTAAGATATAATTTATCGTTTTGCTTGGATATTTAATTATTTTTATTAAAATTTAGGAAGGTTAATTCTTTATTTATTTTTTTAATAGGTAAAATTTATACATGTGTTATGTGTTGGCTAACAAAATGATATGATTGATACATTATTAAATGTTTAATGATTTAATTAGAGCAATATTTTGTTTCTAACAATCAAACAAGAGAAAACTGAAAGATATGAAGCTGCTTTTTGGCCTTAATTATAATTTGTTTTCTTAAGCACCAAAGCTATAGTATATAAGAAACTTTAATACAGAGGATGAACGAGGTGAGAGGATTTAATTAAGGAATCAAAACACAAATTCCAAAAGTTCCCAACAAGCATATTGACAAATCAAGTAAGTTTATAAGATACTTCCAATACATGCAGGGTTTGATTATCAGTATGATTTTGACAGGCCATGAATTGGAACATATATAGCAGAAAATGCATAGAACAAAGAGGAAATAAGCTAATGGAAGTGACATTACTTATAACAAGGCCTAAATTGAAGATACCCCCAGAACTTTGTGACCAAACCACATAAACTAATTACAACTTTCAATACATGCAGAGTTATAATTAGTATTATTTTTGGCAGGGGATCATATTCCAGAAAATGCATAGAACAAAGATGAAACAAGCTAATGGAACTGATATTACTTAACAAGGCCTAAATTGAGGACACCCCATGAAGTTTGTGGCCAAGATTGTTCTTTAGCTTTCATCAGCAGAACCCTTCCCCAAGCAATCCATCCTTCCCAAGACATCCTTTTATCCCATGGACTGCTCCATTCAAGCATCAAAATCAACCCTTTTTCAGCCTCTTTTTCAGCTTCCTCAAACCTTCCTTTGGTCAAATAAACCTGAGCCAACACCACATGTGGTTCACCCACAAAAGGGTTCTTCTCAATGCTGCCTAATAACAATTCCTCAGCTCTCTCTTGCCCTCCTTTTGAATCATCACAAACAGCTTCCCAATACAAGTCCCTTGCCTCTATTTGCTCTTTTGCACCTAGCACCTTACTGCAGTGCTCAAAAACTGGTGGCGCAACAAGCTCAATGTCTTCATCTCTGTCAGTTTCAACCTCAATGCCACTTACCCTTTTCCTTTGTTCAACAAAAATCTGTTCCTCTCTCAGTATTAAACTATATATTGCCCCCATTCTCGATATTGAATTCAACCACAGCCCTGGTTTGCCATTCCCAGGCCATAAAGCAACGTTGTTGTTGCCCACGAATTCGAGCCTACCATCGAAGTTTTCAAACAGAACATCCTGGAATCCATAAAGCTGGTCACTGAAATCTGCCATGGTCATCATGAGGAAAATAGCCAACACCCTTCGAGACACCAAAACCTCCTCGCCGGTCTTTATGTGCTTCACTGTAAGCCCATTTTCAGGCACCAGTCCGCGTATCTTATTCCTCCAAGCCTCGTCTTCATTAAAAACGCCCTTTTCTTTGGCGTTCTTCAACGAAACCTCGGAGGCCGCAAGGTGTTCGACGATTTCCGAATCCGTATACTTGAACAAAAGGTCATCGTGGATCAAAGGTTGCCTCGGGACGACGCAGAACAAATGGATTAAACGCTCTGCGGCGTCGCCGACGTGGCCTCGAACGACGTCGCGGCCGGTTGAAGGGTCGAATATGGCGAGGTTAACGTAAGAGTTGGAGTAAGCAGAGTGGAAAAGACCGCAAAGGCAAACGGAGTCTTGCGCCTTCCATATTTTGAGAATCCGATAGATATCGACCAGATGCTCTAAAAAGCTGCCGTGCTTGTGCCAACACTCGCCGGCACCAACGGAACGCAAGACAGCGACCAAATTAGGCAAGTTTTTGTCGACATGTTGAAGCTCGCCACGAAGGAAGGGACGTGAGGAGGCTAACAGGGCTTGAAGGACGTGGTGAGTGGTGGGATGAGATGGTGTCGGTGGGGTTGCCGATGAAGTTGATGGCATGGTGATAGAGTTTCTAATCTTTGGGAAACTGAGTCTAGAGATCAAATTGTAGTGATATGGGGGAAGTGACGTGAAAGAGTTCAATTCTACTTTTCTATGTTTTTGTTTGGATTAGTAGTTGCCAGAGATACCGCATTATCTTAAAATGACATCCGTTCGGGGAGAGAGCGATGAAATTCGGATTAATTAAGTCTTTATATTATTTGAAAAAAATTATATTCATTAACTATTTAAAAATATCATTTACTATTTAGTAGAATTAATATTTTTAAAGTTTTTACGGTTTTATAAATGAAATCTTTTTATTTAGAA
Source organism: Gossypium australe (assembly GCA_005393395.2). Taxonomy (NCBI): domain Eukaryota; kingdom Viridiplantae; phylum Streptophyta; class Magnoliopsida; order Malvales; family Malvaceae; genus Gossypium; species Gossypium australe. The sequence continues at coordinate 40,370,794 of CM016626.1, read as the reverse complement.
TTGAAATGTAATTGAAAAAAATAAGTTTCTAGACATTTTTTATACAGTTAATTTTAACTCTATTACAATTAGGACTCATTTGATTCTTTGTAATAGTATAATGACTAAATTGATCCATTTAATAATAGAGGGACTATTTTGATATAATCTCTATAATACAAGGACCACCCAAGTACTTTAACCGTCGGATATTATAATAAAAATATTGTAAATATAAATATTTGATTATGTTATTTTATTGTTATTTTAGTTATTATTTTGGTTAAATTTTGCTATTAGTCCTTGTATTTTACAAAAATTGTGGATTTAATCCATGTATTTTAATTTGATCAAATTTAGTCCTTGTACTTCTCGAACAGGTTAATTTTAGTCCTTAAACTTTTCGAATTTTGAAAATTCATTCTTAACTCAAATAGTAACAGTTAAATTCTTTTGGTTAAATTCAATTACTAGTCTTGTACTACGTGTATAGCTGTAGATTTAATCCATATTCTCCAATTGGATCATTCTAAGTCCCTATACTCTTCAAATTTTGTAATTTTAATCTTGACGCAAATGATAGTCCTTAATCCATTAACTGGATTTTTTAGAGACAAATATGTAGAAATAAGAAGCTAACATGATATTACACTTATGATCATATGTTTACCATATCATATTTTGGAAATAAAAGAACGTAACAAATTTAATAACTATAGATTTGTAAGAGCTACAATTTTAAATTTTGAAAAGTACAAGGACTAAAAATGACCAAATAAAAGTACAAGGACTAAATCTACAATTTTCGTAAAGGACCAAGATTAGTAGCATAATTTAACTTATTATTTAAATAGATTTAGAGTATAGGCTTAATCCACAAATTGATATTTAAACTATGTCATATTTCTCATATTGGTATCTAAACTCTTTTTTTTGTCACAAGTGATAGCTAAACTATTTTTTTTATCAAATCGGTCCCTTCATTAGTCAAACTATTAGTCAAATCATTAAGTCTATTTTAAAAAAAAAATGCTTAACCTACAAATTTGTACCTAAATAGAACTCTTTTTCCCAAGTTGGTACTAAAACTTTTTTTTTGTCATAACTGATATTTAAGCTATTCTTTTGGTACCCGTTTTACATCAAAATGTTATTTTTAATTCTTTCATTTTCCACTATTTTTTTTCCATATTTCTTTCTTATTCATTTGTAATATTTAGCAATTCAGCAATATTTGAAATTGGCCCACCCAATGTCGAAACGCTAACAATTAATTTGTTTTCAAACTTCACTGTCTATTTGCTCGACTTGTTGGATTCTTCCATTGATCAAAACTATAAAAACACCAGATTTGATCAGTTGTTGGATTGGGAATTGATCCAGAGATAAGGGTTGAACTGACTAACTTGCGAACAAATATAAATCAATTAAGCCAAGCCAAAAAAATGGTTGAACCAATTGAACTTATTCTCTCTATTTTTTAATTTTTTAAAATTTTAAAATTTGATGAATTTTATAATAATTTTTTTAATATATATAAAGAAAATAATATTTTTTTTCTTTTTTGCTACATGGTAATTTTTAATTGGTTATATTTTAAAAATAGATTTAACAGTTTGCCTAACGACAAAGGTATCAACTTGGAGGGAATAAGTTTAAGTAACACTCATGATCAAAAAAATATTTAGGTACCAAAATGGGAAAATGACATAGTCTAGGTATCAATTTATGGGTTAAGCCTTTTTTTTAAAAAAAAATAGACTTAATAGTTTGATTAATTGTTTGACTAACGGATGTACCAACTTAAAAAAAAAGTAATTTAAGTATCACTTGTGACAAAAAAAAAGTTTAAACACCAAAATAAGGAAAATGGCATAATCTAAGTACCAATTTATGAGTTAAGCATTTTTTTAAAAAAAAAGAAAAAAACTTAACGGTATGAGTAACTATATGACTAACCGAGATCCCAATTTAAAGAAAAAAATAATTTAAATATCACTTTTGATAAAAAAAAACATCGAAAAAGGAAATATTTTAAGTATAAGTTAGTTATCTTTATCTTTCCAACATTTATTATTTGATTTGTTTTACTTTCATATGAAAACAGATTTGAATATCTATTATCTAATATATTTTTAATTTATTTTTTGGATAATGAATTCAGATATACGAATTATTTTTCTTTACTTTTAATTTTGTTAGGACTTGTAGATTTTTAACAAAATTGGATATTTGACTGATCCACTAATTCAGATAGTAATACTTTGACCTTTATGGGTTTAGTTCATTCCCAAGATCACCTGCTTTTCGCCATTTCCAACCTAACCACTAACCGCGAGTTCGGTTTCCTTTTTTCCGTCTTTTTAACCAAATTGAGTTATTCAATTTTATTTTCCGAATTGAAATTGAATTGGTGGATATAAAAAAGTGGTTCTTGTTTAACCGTATTAAATCGGTTCAATTTTCTGGTTTCTATTTTGTTTTTGGGCTTTGAGCTTTTTGATTTTATTTAGGCAAAAAATATTTTTGAATTTGGATTTTTTCAACTTTAAAATTAAATACAATTATCTTTATTTTATGTTTCTTACATATTACTTGACGAATTTTTTTTTTCAAATTATACATAAAATCTTAATGAATATATTTATCTAAAATATAATTTGTAAAATCGATAATTATAAATATTAATTAAAAATCTAACTAAAACTTGATTTGATCACTCTCAATTTTCACTGAACATAATCAAACGTTAAATTATTTGTATTTTATAACTTTTATGCCTCATTTGGTTACTAGTTTAATAACATGAGGAAAAAAACTTTATTTATTACATTTGTATTACAATAGTTAGATATAAAATAAAGAAAATTTAGTACAAATTTAAACTTGAAATTAGAAAAATGAGTAAAAACTCTTGTAAAAAATAAGACTTCTTCAAAACAAACGAAAAATTTTCATTCTATTTGCTAAAAATAAGTCCCGAGAATGGTTAAATATTACTAATTGAAATAGTTTATTGCCTACTCATATACTATAACATATGTAAAAAAAAAATACTCCCACAAAACGTATAATTAATATGTAATGACAAAAAAGTACCAACTTGGAAATGTTAATAACAATATGTTAATAATAATAACCTAAATTTTAGAATTTTTTTTGATAATATAAATTTTAGAAATTTTAAGAACAACAACAATAACAACAATAGAAAAAAGAAGCCAATTGAGTTTTAGCTCAATTGGCATGGGTATTGTTGTCAATGTAGGAGGACGTGAGTTTGTAGCACCCCTTAACCCTTATCCGTTGCCGGAACAGGGTTACGGAGCATTACTGAATATTTCAGAACAAATACGAACAATCATATAATAATTAATATATACATCATAATTTAATCATAATGTCCCTTTATTAAGCCATCAAGGCCCAAATTACGTATTAAAAACAAATTGGAACTTAATCGAGAATTTCAATTTTTTTCCTAAATACAGGGCCCACACGCCCTTGTGGCCTAGGACACGCCCGTGTGACCATAAACACGCCCATGCTTCAGGCCGTGTTCGACTCCGTGTAACTCTTTGACTTAGGCCACACGGCCAGCCACACGCTCGTGTGCTAGGCCATGTGCCTCACACGGCTGAGACACACGCCCGTATCTCTGCCCGTGTGCAATTTCCTGGATATTCTGTTTTAAATTTTTAAGATGTAGAGGACACACGGCCTATCCACACGCCCATGTGTAAGCTATGGTGTAACACCCTAAACCCGGCCTAGAAGTTTAGACTGAATCTCGGATGCTACATTGATCACCGAAGTGATTGTAGGTAAAATTTTTACAAAACAATTTTCATGTCGAATCGTAATACTTGATCGTTTAAAACCAATTATTAAAATTTCAGTTTAGATAGTATATGTATATGTAAGCGAAAATAAAACGATTAAAAACTAGCTCAAAATTTGTACCACAGCTTAATACAATCTTACAGTTCAAAAATCGTTTAGCTAAATATAAACTGATAATCATTTATTTCTATCGAAACTGTCTGAGACCTCTGCGTACTGAGTCCAGCATCAAAATTCTGAAATGTACCTGCAAAGGAAATATTAAGAGAGGGGCGAGCTACTCGAGCTTGGTGTGAGTCCGAAACAATACTAAAGGCAGAAACTCATAATTTAATTTAGCGGTGTAACAGACTTACAGTCATGAGCAGAAACAGATACCAAACGCAATCGGGCAGCGCACACCCAATACATAGAACACTTATACACGGTGGTTCAGACAACAGAAAACAAACAGATATTCGTACACTCAAAACGCACAGAAAAGTATGCATATGAAATGTAGTCAATATAACACACCCATCCAGCCAACATACCTCTCCATCCCCCGATCACATCTCATAAGAGCTGTTAAAGCTCATCCAATCAATCACACCAATTAGAACTTCGGAAGGCCCATCCAACCCTACACACCACATTTAAACCCCATATGGTGTGTAAGGATGGTCGGAGATGGTGTGTAGAGGCTGGTGGGTAGGATACTAATTTTTTATTACTGCATGCATATTGTATCTGAGATGGGCTAATACCCTAATTTATATCTAAACCGTATCTGATTGGGCTAAGGCCTAAACTGTATCTGAATTCGTAATGGGCTTAGGCCCAGACTGCATTTGATTGATAACTGATGGTTGAATGTATGCATGTTTTTTGTGGGGATTACATAATGAGTTTACATAAACTCACCCCTTTTTGTTTTAACTGTACAGGTAATCCCCAGCCTTAGATGGATCGGTGCGGCGGAGGACTCAGCGGTGACCACATGACTATTAAATTGATTTAAAATTCATTTATGGTTTTATTTCATAATTCGCTTGAGGTATTTTTGATGTAATATGGGACTTTTGGACTGTTTGCTTTATTTTGGATTTTAACTATTTTCATGGATTTCTAAATTGCAAAACTCAACGAAAACTTGGTTTAATTATAAACAATGTTTTTCCTAAACGAGAACGTTTTCTTTTAAAAATATCACATTTTTAAAAGCTTCCGCTACAGAATTTGTTTTTAAACAAATAAATTAAAAAGAAAATAAATTTTGAAACTGATGGGAGATAAATAGAAGCTAATAAATGGAAACGGTTTTAACTTGATAATCTTGATTTCAAATTCCATTCGATGTGACATCGCCAGATTCGGCTTTAATGTCTAAGCAAAGTTTGGGGTGTTACATATTATGGACGAAATCCATATTGTATAATTTTCTTTTTAGATTTAGTCTTTAGTTTTTCTCTTTTCGTAGGTTTTAGGTTTATTTCAGTTTTTGCTTTTGTGGAAGAAATCAAATTTGTGAAACATAATCAAACCCTGTGAGGATTCTGCTTTAAATTCTAATACAAATCAGGCTTCTTCTAAACTTTATACTCTTGGATTGTTATTCATGTCTACTCTTTCTATCAAGTTTATATTATTTATGAGATCCATGAGGAATTAATTCTCTTGTGGGGGATTAGCGAGTGGAGGTATGATTAATTAACTATTTTGTAGGGTTCTCTTAGCGAATTAGTTGTTCGGGAAAGGACAAACCTAAACCCTAGAAAGTCATTAAGGTGAGAAGTAACCTAAATTTGGTATGGCCTATTCGTGATCACCTTAACCCTGAATTGGTCTGGACCACAAGATCGAGAGATAAATAGTTGATTGAACAAGAAAACCTAAAGCGACAGTCCATTATGATTACTGAAACGAGTTAATCATCCATGCCTAAATTTGATATATTCTATTATTTGATTTCTCATGATTTATTTATTTGTTTTCTTTCTTTTATTATTATTAGTATAGACCACAAAAACCTTTCTTTTTATTTCACTGTAATATAATTCATTTAAAGTACTAGTTAGATTTATTTCTGCTTAGGTTAGAATTAATTTAGCGATCACTTCCCTTGGGTACGATCCTAGAAGTAATCATCTACTCTATTGTAACTATATTACAACTTGACTCGTATAGTTACGGATATCGCATTTTCATATATTTTGTACAGGATTTCTATTCTAGACGTTGGTATGTCCGAAGCCACTATTCTAACTAGCCCCAAAATCGGGTTGTTACAATTCTCCCCCTTAGGGATTTTCGTCCCCGAAAATCTTACCAGTAAAAAGGTTGGGATATTGGTTTCTCATAGCCTCCTCGAGCTCCCATGTAGCCTCTTCTACCCCATGTCTTTGCCATAGTACTTTCGCAAAGGCTATACTTTTATTTCTTAATTGTTTGACTTTTCGTGCAAAATCTAAACCGGCTCTTCGCCATAAGTCATGTCTGGTTGAATTTCTACCTCTGTTGGTACAATCACATGAGAAGGGTCTGGTCGGTAGCGACGCAACATAGGCACATGGAATACATCATGAATCTTTTCTAACTCAGATGGCAAACTCAAACGATAAGCTATCGGCCCTATCCTCTCAGTAATCTCATACGGCCCGATAAAGCGCGGACACAAATTGCCTTTTCGACCAAATCTGAGAACTTTCTTCCATGGTGACACTTTTAAAAATACCTTATCACCAGCTTGAAACTCAAATCTCTTTTCGTTTCAAATCCGCATAGGACTTTTGTCTATCAGAAACAGCTTTTAAACAATCACGTATCACTTTTACTTTCTCTTCGGTTTTCCTGACCAAATCAACCCCGTGAATCTGATTTTCTCTGAGTTCGGTCCAATAAAATGGCGTTCGACACTTACGACCATACAATGCCTCATAAGGCGCCATTTTCAAGCTCGACTGAAAACTGTTATTGTAGGCAAATTCCACTAACAATAAGAATTTTTCCCAATTACCTTGGAATTCCAAAACACACAATCGAAGCATATCTTCAAGCATTTGCATTACCCTCTCTGACTGCCCGTCGGTTTGCTATTAGAAAGCTGTACTAAAACTCAACTTTGTGCCTAAGGCCTCTTGCAACTTTTTCCAAAACCGTGATGTAAATCTTGGATCTCTATCTAATATGATCGATAATGGTACCCCGTGAAGTCGCACAATTTCTGCAACATACAATTTCGCCAGCTTGTCAAGTGAATAATCAATGCGTACCGGTATAAAGTGGGCCGACTTCATGAGTCTATCAACCACAACCCATACGACATCCTTCTTTTTCGGTGTCAAAGGAAAACCCGTCACAAATTCTATAGTAATACGGTCCCATTTCCACTCGGGAACCATAATAGACTGAAGTAAACCTGAGGGTACTTGGTGTTCAGCCTTCACTTGATGGCAAATTAAGCCTACAAACTCGGAAATATTTTTCTTCATACTTGGCCACCAATACCATTTCTTCAAGTCATTATACATTTTTGTGCAGCTTGGTTCTACAGATAAACATCTACTATGCGATTCGTGCAAAATTTTTCGAATAAGTGCACCATCTCTCGGTACACAGACTCTGTCTCGGAATGTTAAACATCCTTCAGAATTAATCCGAAAGTCTGACTCAACACCCGACTCACACTGAACTCTCTTGGCCTGCAAATCGCTGTCGCCTTTCTGAACTTCACAAATCTCTTGGAGAAACATCGGTCTTGCTCTCAACTCGGCTAGAATAGAACCATCATCTGACAAAGCCATCCATGTATTCATGGCTCTCAATGCAAACATTGATTTCCTACTCAAAGCATCGCCGACCACGTTCGCCTTTCCCGGATGGTAGTCAATCACTAGCTCGTAATCCTTTATCAATTCTAACCATTTTCTCTGCCTTAGATTCAATTCCTTTTGAGTCATCAAGTACTTTAGGCTCTTATGACATTTCTCACCATACAAATGGTGTTTCCAAATCTTCAACGCAAACACAATGGCAGCTTGCTCCAAGTCATGTGTTGGGTAATTATTCTCGTGCAGCTTTAGTTGTCTAGTGGCATAAGCTATCACCTAGCCCTCTTACATGAGTACACAACCCAATCAATCCAGAGATGCATCACTAAAAACCATAAATTCTTTTCCTGGCTCAGGTTGCACTAAAACAGGAGCATCAGTCAACAACGTCTTTAGTTTCTCAAAACTCTGTTGACACTTTTCTGTCCATTCAAACTGCACATCTTTTTGTAATAGCCTCGTCATCGGAGTAGCTATCATAGAAAATCCCTTGACAAACTATCTGTAATAGCTAGCTAGACCCAAAAAACTTCTAACTTCGGATACGTTCCTTGGCAGTTTCCAATCAACAATTGCTGAAATCTTACTCGGGTCAACTCGAATTCCATCTCCCGAGACAATGTGTCCCAAAAATCTGACCTCCTTAAGCCAAAATTCACTCTTACTAAAGTTGGCATATAACTGATTATCTAGTAAAACTTGTAAAGCTGTCCTCAAGTGCTCAGCATGCTCATTCTCATCACGAGAGTAAATCAGTATGTCATCAATAAAAACAACAACAAATTTATCCAAGTACGGACGGAAGATACGGTTCATAAAATCCATAAATACAGCAGGGGCGTTGGTCAAACCAAAAGGCATCACTAGAAATTCATAATGACCATACCTTGTCCGAAATGCGATTTTCAGCACATTTGAGTCTTTGATTCTCAACTGATAATATCCATACCTCAAGTCTATCTTGGAAAACACAGTAGCTCCCTTCAATTGGTCAAACAAATCATCGATCCTTGGCAACAGGTATTTATTCTTTATGGTTACCTTATTAAGCTGCCGATAATCTATACATAATCTCATAGAACCATTCTTCTTCTTTACAAATAATACGGGAGCACCCCATGGAGAATAACTTGGTCTTGCGAAGCCTTTATCCATTAACTCTTGTAAGTGTGCCTTCAATTCTTTCAACTCGGTTGGAGCCATCCTATACGGAGCAATTGAAATGGGGGCAATACAAGGGGCTAATTCAATGCCAAATTCAATCTCTCTAACTGGAGGCAACCTTGGCAATTCTTCTGAAAATACATCTGGATACTCACATACTGCGGGCACTGATTCAATTCTTAACCCAGTCTCTTTAGTATTCATCACAAAGGCAAGATAAGCTTTATATCCTTTTCTTACACATTTTTGAGCAGACATAAAAGAAATCACTACAAGCAGTTTGTTCTGTTCATCTGGTTCAACAAGAATAGTATCCCCATTTTCACATTTTAATTCAATATATTTCTTTCCACAATTTACTATCACATCATGAGCAGTTAACCAATCCATACCAAGAATTACATCGAATTCATAAAATGAGAATAACATGAGATTAGCCAGAAAGTAATGACCTCTAATCCTCAAAGGGCAATCTTTGCATACTTTATCAACTATCACACATTTGCCTAGAGGATTTGACACTCTTATCACAAATTCTGTAGACTCTACAGGCATGTTCATACTAGATACTAATTTCATGCAAACATATGAGTGGGTAGATCCCGGATCAATTAAAGCAACAACATGAGTATCATAGAGAGAAAATGTACCCGTAATCACATCAGGGGAAGACGCCTCTTCGCGAGCGCGAATGGCATAAGTTATCGCAGATGCTCTACCCTCAGATCTTGCAGTCTGCTCTCTAGGTGTATTCTTACTACTCATTCCATTTTCCGGACTTCTCTGTGGCCTTCCTCTAGCAGTACTTCTAGGTCTTGCACCCTGAGATTTCTCTTTTTCAATTGTCTCGAGGCAATCTCTAATAAAATGATCCAGGGATCCACACTTAAAACAAGCTCTCTCGTCGGGGTGACGTCTTCCACACTGTGGACATTCTGGTCTACTTGGTCGAGCATTACCAACACTAGAAATAGAAGTGGTCTGAGCTTTAGACCCCGATTACTGTTTAGCCTTACTTCTGTTTGAAAATCCAGCTGAAGTGGATGATCGAGTAGTAAACTCTCTTGATTTTTGGATGAGGATTGAAATGACTTACTCAATTGTCTCTTCCTCGAGGCACGAGACTCGATTTTAGCCTTTCTTTTCTCTTTGGCCAACTCCTCGGCCTTACAAGCTCTATCTACTAACACAACAAATTCTTTTAGCTCTAGGACACCAACAAACAAGCGGATATCCTCATTTAACCCGTCCTCAAACCTTTTACACATAATGGATTCAGTGGATATGCACTCCCGGGCATATTTACTAAGCCTTACAAACTCACGTTCATATTTTGTTACTGTCAGTCTGTCTTGTTTTAGTTCAAGTAACTCCTTTCTTTTCTGGTCTATAAATGTTTGGCTAATATACTTCTTTCAGAACTCTTCTTGGAAAAATTCCCAATTAACTTTCTCCCTTGGTACAACCGACAGAAGGGTGTTCCACCACTGGTAGGCCGAATCTCTTAAGAGAGACACGACACATTTCATGCACTCTTCGGGTGTGCAAGACAATTCATCAAATACCCTGATGGTATTTTCAAGCTAGAATTCTGCTTTTTTTGGATCATCATCTGTATTAGCTCGAAATTCCTCAACTTTTTGTTTTCGAATTCTATCAACAGGGGGCTTTTGCCTTCTTACTACTTCTACAACTTGGGGAGCTACAGGGGTAGGCTAAGGAATAGGTGGGTGAGGAGGGGGTTGCGTGTTCGGGTTCGTTCGAACAAACTCCATATACCAGACATTCATCATATGGAGAAAGACTTCCCTAGCCTCTTCTCCTCCTCTTTGACTTACAGTCGCTGGCCTTTTCTCATTTTCAGTTGGCACCGTCCCTTGGGCAGGGGTCGGCGCGTTACTCTCTACATCATCCACCATTGCTCTGTCGAGATCCATTTACTATATGAAAACATCATTTAAATTGCCGGGATTCGTTACACTATCGTTATGTAAATACTCATACGTATGGCATGTATAGCTAGACTCGTGCATACGCTACATTAGTCCGAGAATCGACTAAATTGTAGCTCTGATACCACTAAATGTAACACCCCTTACTCGTATCCGACGTCGGGATAGGGTACGAGGCATTACCTAACTTAAACACATGCATACACACAATTCCGAATCATGAAAGTCCGCTTAAAATTAAAACTTTTCAAACTTCATCTTAGCAACCTTAATATGGCTTACGAGGCCCAAAACACACTTTAGAAATGGTTTAGGACAAAACTGAGTTCTTTAGAAAACTTTGAAAAATATCACTAAAAACAGGGGCACACTCCCGTGTGGATGTGTGACACGCCCATGTGACTTGATAACATGTCCATGTTGACATATCATGTGATTCACACGGCCTAAGCATATAGGGACACACCCGTGTCCCACGCCCATGTAGATTTATTGTCTCAATTTGAGCCTACAGGGGTTTTCACACAGCCTGACACATGCCCGTGTCCATGGCCCATGTCCCTCACACGGCCAAGGCACACGCCCATGTCCTTAGACCGTGTGGCGAATTAAATTCCTAAATTCAGGTGCAGACTTCGTACGACCTGGGCACACGCCCATATCCTATGATCGTGTCTTCCACACGGATGAGACATATGGCCGTGTCTCAGCCGGTGTTGTAACACCCCTTACCTGTAATCGAGCCGGAACAAGGTTTGAGGCATTACCTAACTGATCTTACTTAAACATCTCAAATAGGGTTATAAAAATTTCGTTTAAACCCATCCTTTGTATAAACTTGGCATAAAAGGCCCTAAACATACTTCCGAGAAGTTTAGAAACTATTCTGGGAACTTTTACGAGTTCAAGTAACTTTTTAACAAATAGGGGTCACATGCCCTTGTGGGTCTAGGGACACGCCCGTGTGTTTCTAAGACATGCCCGTGTCTTCCACCCGTGGTCTACATTGACCAATTCCACATGGCCTTGACATGCCCGTGGCCATAACCTGTGTGCTAAAACTTCGCATTCCGACTTATCCACACGGTATATACACACGCCCGTGTGCTTCAGCCGTGCATTAAATCCAAGTGCAAAGTGCAGACTTCACACGGCCTAGACACACGCTTATGTGCTAGCCGTGCCTCCCACATGGTCTAGACACACGCTCGTGTGTCTACCCATGTGGACAATTATCAGACTATCTACCAAGCCCTCTTCCACCCTACATTGCATACACTTATATGCTATTTCAAACATTCTCAAATCATCAATTAAAACACATGAATTAAAGACATTTAATCATTAAAGAGATAAAGCCTTCATCCCATACACTTGGGAGAACTATTCCCAATACCATTACAATTACAACTTAAGCCATCATCTATGACTATACACAACCAAACTCTAAGTTCTCTTAGGCCAACACAATTTGGCTACATCAATTAGAACTTAATCAACTTTAAAAGAATCCCTATACATGCCATGACTCATAAGAACTTGAAACACCATACCAAGTGTTTATTCGATAGTGTGAAAACATCTCAGGCGGCCTCCAACCCGAGCTAGTTAAAATAACCTATAAGAGATGAGAAAAGTAAAAGAGTAAGCAATAATGCTTAGTAAGTTCATCTGCTTAATCTGAAAAATATTGATATTCATTGAATATACATAACCACAAAGTATTATACCGAGTTTTTCTCATTAACACACGGTAACTTACTCCACCATTCGTGAAGCTTACTCATTCTATCTCTTACCACATTCTTACCATGTCATAAGCCAATTGCTCGTTTATTTAGCATGCATTCCTGCAATGATCACCCCATGATCATATAAAACAACACATCAAGCATTTTCAATGAGTCACTCATACTGCTAATTTCTCGGTGGTTTCGCACTTAGCCCACCATTGAATCTCTAATAGGGTGGTATCGCACACAACCCATCGATCGTTTACACTTATGGTGATTTCGCACTTAGCTCACCAATCATTTATAAGCGATGGTATCGCACACAGCCCATCGATTACTAATTAATCAGGTGGTAATGAACATAGCCCACTGATAACAATATAATTGATGGTATCGCACTTAGCCCATCATTAACATCCATAAGGTGATATCGCACATGGCTCACCATTATTTTACATTCATGGATAGTGATCCACATGTATATCTCTATTTCAATTGTTCAACCGACTACGATACTCGTTCGCATTCACACAATGCATTAATAAATCTATCTCATGCAACTAAAGTGCATTAATCACACATAACTCACTAAGGGTTCATTATATACTAAATTCATCTCAATTCAATTCCAACACACACTTGTGCTTCTCGTGGTACAACCACATACTCTCTCACTTTCAACAAACCCGTCGAATCACTCCAATTGTTAAATAACACTCTTGAGTCTCATACACATAGTGTCACATAGACATCATACCTCAATAGAGTCTTACTTGTATTAACATATCGATGCCATGTCCCTGACATGGTCTTTTACAAATTCTTCTACCGAAGCCATATTCCAATGTGGTCTTACACGGGGCCATAATTATCATCATATCATGTTATATACATTTCCCATTACTCTTATATTCAATTCTCTTAACCTCTCATTAAAAGATATTTCATACATTCATAGAGTAAATATACATTCCATACAATGTTGGAATATTAAATTAACTTGTACGTAATTGTAACATTTGCACATGAACTTACCTCGATGTCGAAAGGCCCGGAAGGGACTTTTTGCCCACATTTCTCTTTTCATCCGTTCTAGGTCCGAAACTCATTTTCTTTGATCTAGAACAATGAAATTTACTGATTTAATCACTTATAAATCATATTATACCATAATATACACTTTAGGAAAAAATGACTATTTTGCCCCTACACTTTGGCAAAATTATCATTTTACCCCTAGGCTCGTAAATAAATTTTTATCACATTTTCTCATTAAACGAGCCTAGCTGAACATTTAATCATCTTACAACTATTCACAATTCCATCAATTTCATGCCTTAATGAACAAATTACAACTTTTGCATTTTAGTCCCAATTAGGTGTTTCCATGACAACACCTTTCACAAAAGTTGTTTCTCATCATCCTATCATTCATTTTCTTCCATAAAAAACTCAGCAACCAGCATAAACTCTCTCATGGTAAGTCCCTAGACTTTCAACCATGTTGCAAAATAATCCCCTCTTTAGAAAGCTTAACCTTTAGGGGTCTCAAAAGTACAAAAATCATAAAAAAAACAACCATCAAATTGACTTACTTGAGTGGAGAAAAGCTTGCTGAAATTTTTGAGTTCTTCCACCCTTGTTTGTTGCCAATATTCGGTGGTGATGAAGAAAAGAAAAGATGATATCTTTCTTTTCTTTATTTTTCTCTTATTTTATTCTTTCCCCACCTAACACATCAAGTCTTTGACTAATTTAATAATCTTGTCCCCCATGGCCGGCCATCACTCCTCCAATGGCCTATTTGCACATTTGGGACCTCCAATTTAAAATCCTTAGCTATTTGACATCTCTAGCAAATAAAATAGAACTTTCGCACTTTATACGATTTAGTCATTTTTTCACAATTTAGCTAGAAATCGCTAAAATTAAGGCACCAAAATTTTCATGCATCCTTATAAACATGTTATAACACATAACATAATATGAAAATAATTTTCTCTAACCTCGAATTAGTGATTCTGAGATCACTATTCTGACTAGCCCCTAAATCGGGCTGTTACAGGTGTGGTTAATATTGGGCATTTTGTTTTGCCAACCTAGAAAGCAGGGGGACACACGACCAAGCCGCTCGCCCATGGGGCAGACCGTGTGTCGCACACGGCTTAAACACACACCCGTGTGTCTACCCATGTGGACAATTATAAGGCTATTTACCAAGCCAATTGCCACCCTAAAAAGCAACCACACTTATACCACTTCAATGCAACACACATCATGTTTATACTTTACTCATTACTCATGCAATTTCACAAGCTTGCACTTCATGAATTTCATCATCATTGAATAGATATAACTTAACTAGTATTGGCCAATTCCAATGACCATTTACAAAATGAATTGAGTAACATTAATAGCCAACATCTTGGCTAACCAATATGACATATAACAAAATAACCAAGCTCCTATAAATGCCATACCCAAAATAATCAAACTTTACTATCCCAAAAAAATACCTTGATGGTGTGAATCGAACTCTGACGTCCTACGATCCCTGAGCTAGCTTGGCGATACTGCAAGGAAAGGGAAAATAGATGGAGTAAGCATAAAGCTTAGTAAGTTTGCATGCAATAGATAACAACATAAAATCTTATGATACATTCATACTGCACTTTAATTAATAACACAAGTTCTCAAGCACATTGACATAGCTTACTCATGCTTACTCTTACTAATCACATATCACATATCACTATTTCTCGTGAATATCTCATAAGCACCTGTATCACTTCATCACATAACTTTAGCATTTTTTACCATCTTGAATATAAACTTCACTCTTTGTCATATTTAACATAAACTTAGCTCATTATCATCTTTAACAGAAACTTAGCTCTTTATCATCTTTAACATAAACTTAGCTCTTTATCTGTTGAACCACTTGGAATATCGAAGGATACCCAAAATCCAGCATACACATAATAAGATGCCAATGCCATATCCCAGATATGGTATTACATGGGATCATATGTTGATGCCGATGCCATATCCCAGATATGGTCTTATACGGGATCTCATATCGATGTCGACGCCATATCCCAGATATGGTCTTATACGAGATCGTATATCGATGCCATGTCCCAGACATGGTCTTACACGATTTACTTATTTGATGTTGATGTCATATCCAGATATGGTCTTATACGGGATCTCAATTCAGTGCCGAGGCCATGTCCCATACATGGTCTTATACGGGACCTTACAAATCTCATGTCTTGACGATGGTATTCTCTCACTTCCTAAGGTTCAACTGGGACTTCAACATCATAAAGTTTTATCATATTCTCATCAAAACATCATTGATCAATTTCATAGAAATAATAATCATCTTTATGAAATGTCAAGCATTTTCAAACATAATAACATGATGTTGAATTATTACACACAAACTTACCTCGGTACTAAAATATGCCAATTTGCAAATCTAGTCCGAAACCTTGCCTTTTCCTCGGTCAAGGTTAATTCCACGTTCTTCTTGATATATAATAAAAAATTCACTCATTTAATCACCACATTGATCAAGACATTTCAAAAGTCATACTTTGGCAAAATTACCGTTTTACCCTTATACTTTCATAAAATTACGATTTTCCCCTAGGCTCATAAATCAATTTTCATCAAATTTCCTTATTATCCAAGCCTAATTGAACATTTATTACTCTTATAGCAACTCACAATACCAATTATTTCACACATTTACCACCTATTTTGCAACCTTTACAAAAAAGCCCTTTTAGGTGTTTTCATGGAAATCCCTTTCACAAAAGTTGTTTATTTAACAACCAAGACTCATTTTCTTCCATAAAATTTCAGCAACAACACTAATTCTCTCATAGAAAAACCCTACGCTTTCAACCATTTTGCAAAATAGTCCTCTTATTAGTTATCTCAAGCTACAAGGGTCTCAAAAGTACAAAAATTATTAATAAGGACCACCAAAATCACTTACTTGCAAGGGTGAGAGGTTGCTGAAAATTTTAGGCTTCCAAAACCCCTCATTGGCTGATATTTTTGGTGGAAGAAGATGAAGGTGAAAGGGGATATCATCTTTCTCCTTATTATATTTTATTTCATTAATTTAAGCTACCTAATTCCAACTACTTTGACCAATTTCTTATTTTCTTGTCTCCTATGGCTGGCCGACCCTTTCCTAAGGGTCTAATT
Organism: Gossypium australe; assembly: GCA_005393395.2. Classification (NCBI taxonomy): domain Eukaryota; kingdom Viridiplantae; phylum Streptophyta; class Magnoliopsida; order Malvales; family Malvaceae; genus Gossypium; species Gossypium australe. The sequence goes on along the minus strand of CM016626.1, from coordinate 40,354,090 downwards.
GCACATTAAAGACCTCCAGTTTAAGGTTTTATAACTATTTGACACTTTTAGCTTGTAGATTAAAACTTTCGCATTTTATGCGATTTAGTCATTTTTCGCAATTAAGCATGCAATTGCTAAAATTAATGCACCAAAATTTTCATACACTCATATAATCATACCATAACACATAAAATAATATTAAAACTAATTCCTCCAACCTCAAATTAGTGGTTCCGAAGCCACTTGTAACACCCCAAAACCGACTTAGACGCTATGGCTGAATCTGGGGGTGTCACATTGAAGTGTTTAGCATAAAACTTGTTGTCATTGAAATCCTCAAAATCAATTAATCATTTTGTTATTTAATTGTGATTCCAAAATGGGATGTTCATGTCAAAAGCCTGCATCATTAAAAGCTAATCACTTTTAAAACGTTATTAATTTTCAAAATCTCATTTATTGTGGAAGTTTTTTTAGAAACGTTGTGAAAACATGGTGTCTTTGAAAACAGTTACCTTTTGAAAACCCGTCTTTTTCTATAATTAGCAGTTTATATCAAACTAAATAAATAAAAACCCCAATTTAAAGTTTATAACTTTAAAGAGGCCTTATTACATAAAAATACCCAAATTTAGTTACTTATAAATCAAAAGCTAAAAATGAAAGTTGATGCGGTTGTGTGGCCATCATCGAGTCCCTTGCAACACCGATCCGCCTACGATTGGGGATTTCCTGTATAGTTAAACAGAGGGGTGAGTTTATGAAAACTCAGTGTGTAATCCCTTAACAAGAAAACACTCAATTAAACAGTAGATAAATGCAGTTTGGGCCTGAGCCTATTACAATAACAGTCTTGTTTAGTGTGGGCCTAAGCCCTTTCCTGTAACAGTAAGCGATTGGGCTTGAGCCCATCATAATGCCAGTAATCAGTAGGGCCTTTGCCTAATTTCAGTATTAGAATCAGTGGGGCCTTGCCCCATAACAGTAACAAATATTAGTCATGTAGTGAATAGTATGTAATATCATTAATCGATGTAGTGACAATACATTATCATTAATCAGTGCAGATATGCAGTCAGAAATCCTACCCAATCCAGCTTCTACACACCACTCCGTCCCACCAAACACACCATGTGGGGATAAAATCGATCCACCTAGCCAAACACACCAAGATTAGCACCGGTTGCGGCACTAAACAGTATTGCAGCAAAGCTGCGAGTAAAATAAACGGCATATAGCCATTAGTAGGTCCACAGTCGTCTTGGGCGACTCGTGCGACCTTATCAGTACAATACACTTCCTCCAAATATAACAACCCATCCCCATACAATTTGTCGTGACATAATATCATACATGTATGCAAAATGTCATGCTCAATCATAGTCAGACATATCATAGAGCAAATCAGTCATACATAACGTAAGGCCATAATAGTCATTTCATCACCTAGGTGTATAACAGTCATTTTACCCTATGGGGGTATTTCAGTCATTTTATCCTATGGGGGTATTTCGATCATTTTACACCATGGGGGTATTTCGGTCATTTTACCCTATGGGGGTATTTCGGCCCTTTTACCCTATAGGGGTATTTCGGCCATTTTATCTTATGAGGGTATTTCTGTCAGTTTACCCTACTTTGGGGTCTCTGTGCAGATATCAACCTTTCGGAAGGTTCGCAGTCGCCTCGAGCGACTTCGGTAACCTAATTAGTCATAACAGTGTAAATGGGCCCAAGGTCCATTACTCGGCTCAAGTGGGCCTACACGTTCATGCAGCCCCTTCAGCCCAGTCCAGTATTTGCCACAAATTGTGGATTTCATCTGTATGGGGCCCACGAGCCCATTGGGCCCACACGGCCCATTTCAACCTAATGTGGCCTAAGCCCATGAAAATGCTCATGGAGGCCTCTACAGTCATACGTTTGTGATTCATGGGCTTGGTTTAACCACACAAGCATTCGCACACCCATTTGACCTCAAAGCCCAATCTTTCGGCTTTTCGGCTTTTGCCGTTCTACAGTCAAAACAATGTGAATACACACCTCTTTACACAACCGCTCCAAGTTCCATGAGCACCAAAACCTACATTCATACAAGGCTTTCCATTATTCGCTGAACAATAGGGTTAATCCCCTTCTTTTACACCCCTAACTAAAACTAACATTAACACTTGCCTCGATTGACAAATGTGGCTTAGCCTACTTATACCACCGACGAAGGTTGACTACAATCTCTTTGACAGATATCAGCATTACAAACGGATTTTATTAGACATGATTGTTTATTCATGTGGTTTAAATCCACACATGATAACTTCTAGAATCGCAGAAATCATTCGGCCTACACTTTAGAATGCTAGCCTACATACTTACATTTGATCGAGTGATGAGTGAAAGGTTTCGACGACTTTAATCTTACCTGAAACTTTTTCACTCTTTGAGGAATTCAAATCGTTAGAGAATAGTTGTCAAGCCGAAAACACAATTGAAGAGATGAAGAGGGAAAGAAAGTCAATATTCGAAAAATAGTTGACCAAAAAGGGGTGAAGGAAGAAGAGCAAATCAGAAGAAAAAACAATGCAAAACTGCCCAACACTATTTGGTCGAGGTTTGGGAAAGTAGAGGTAAGGGAAGAAACAGCAAAGAGAGGAGGGGAAGAGAAAGGAGGACTCGGCAGGGGAAATGAAAGAAAAATGCAAAAAAGAAAAAATGAACAGAGAAAAAATAATGCCAAAAGAACCTACCACATTCGGCCAAAGAGAGAAAAAACCCAAATGAGCAATATAATTCTCTTGGCCGAATTTTTGAGTGCCAGAGTCCAAATTCGGCACAAACTCCCTCCCCTCTCATCTCCTTGATTTTCTCCTAAAATCCCTCCTCAATCCTCTCCATGACCAGTTCAAACTCCATTCAAATTCTATTCAAACTCCCCTTAGCTGTGTTTCAGTCTAACTCCACTACCTACACAGCTCAAGCAGCAAAATAAAAACTCCATTGTGCAACCCAGGACTTGAACCTCAGACCTCCCAGTTACACAACACGCTACCTTGCCACTAGACCACAAGCTCTTTTTGTGTCATAAATATAAGAGCAAAACTAAAAATTCTACAAAAGCCAAGACTTGAACCCAGACTTCTCACACACTCCCAGAGCACTTAACCACTGAAGCAGACAGATATTTGTGTCACTTTCTTGCACAAATAAATATTTATGAGCAGTCTCCTAATTGTTCCCTTGTTCAAAACCTATTTCTTCTAGGCCCAAAATTCGGGGCGTTACACCACTATTTCAACTAGCCCCAAAATCGGGCTGTTGCATGGCTAGGACTAAAAAAAGAGGTGACAGACTTTGTGGCAAAGTGCTTGGCATGCCAGCAAGTAAAAGCGGAACATCAATTTTTTTAGGGTTGCTACAACCAAACAAATTTTCAAAATGGAAGTGGGAGAGAATAACAATGGGTTTTGTAAGTGGGTTACCCTTAACTCCGACTAAGAAGAACTCAATATGGGTGATTGTGTATCTACTCACCAAATCAGCCCACTTCATTTAAGTTCGAACCGATTGTTCCTTACCAAAGCTAGCAAAATTGTACATCGCGGAGATTGTCAAACTACATGGTGTACCGGTTTCAATTATATTAGATCGAGACCCTCATTTCACTTCGAGGTTCTAGCATAGCATTCCACCCAAAAACCGATGGATAATCTGAAAGAACTATCCAAATCCTGGAGTAAATGTTAAAAAGCAATGTCATTGAATTTCGAGGAAGTTGAGAGGAATTTTTACCACTTGCCAAATTTTCTTACAACAACAGTTATCAAGCAAGCATAAAGATGGCACCATACAAAGCACTTTATGGTAGAAAGTGTCATACACCCTATGTTGGACAGAATTGAAAGAAAGAAAAATAATTGGTCTTGAGTTGGTGCAAGAAACTGAAGATAAAATCTTTTTAATTCAAGAAAGATTAAAGACAACATCAGATCGACAAAAGTCATATGCCAAACTAAAGAAAAAAGAGATTGAATTTAATGTGGGAGAACAAGCCTTCTTAAAAGTTTTGCATTGGAAAAAAAAATTCTAAGGTTCAACAGAAATGAGAAACTAAGTTCTCGTTTTATTAGGCCTTACTAAGTACAGAAGTGAATCGGCCTAGTGGCTTACCAACTTGAACTACTTCCTGGGTTAGATCAAATCTATAATGTGCTCCATGTGTCAATGTTACGACGCTATTGTTATGATCCTTCTTATATCATTCCCATTGAAGAGATCGAACTCCGATAGGACTTATCTTTTGAAGAAGAACCAATTAGAATAATAGATAGAGAGGTCAAAACTCTAAGAAATAAACAAATTCATTTAGTAAAGGTTTTGTGGTAAAACCATGGAACCAAATAAGCAACGTGAGAACCTAAGGAGTTGATTTGTCAACACTACGCTCACTTGTTCGAATAAGGTAAGTTAAAATTCAATGATGAATTTACATAAGGGAGGGACATTTTTCACATCCCAAAAATAGGGTTAGAAGAAATAGGGATAAAATTTAGATATTATTTTTTAAGCATAGGGTAAGAGAATTAGAATGACATAAAAATTATTTCTGTTAAGAAAGTAACAAGAATGAACCTGCTGGTTTAGTGGCAAAGCCTTAGCTTTCCCTTAGGTCCCAGGTTTGAAATCCTTTGTGCACCTTTTAGCGAAAATATTTTATTTTTCTTATCTTTATCCCATGAAAGTGCCAAATTTTCAAACTAGCCCAGCCCAAAAACTTTTTAATATAATCCTTAATTCAAATCAATCCTAATTCTATATGAACTCCTAAAACCTATTTCAATTAGGGAAAAAGAGTTTTATAAATGGAAAATATTTTCAAACCCTAGAATTGTATATGGAAAACTTTTTAAGAAAAACTCCCAAAGTTCTTTCTTTTCATCACCATTGCCAAATCAATTTTCAACCAAAGATTTCAAATATTTTCAAATCACATCCTTCTCTTTCCAATTAGAACGTCGATCTCCTCATCCAAACTATTGTTTTTGTGTCTTCAAATAAGGTGTGGGGTCTAAACTTATATCATTATATATGATTCATTGAAGAATTAGGAAGTAAGTAGTCTATATGTGAACCCCCTATAGGCGAACCACTATATGTGAACCCCTATAAGCAAACCTCTTGTATACGAACCTCTATAGGTGAACCCCCTGTATGCAAACCCCTATAGGCGAACTCCTTATATGAGAACCTCTATAGGCAAACCCCTGTATGCGAACCCACTATAGACGAACCCCTGTATGCGAACCCATATGTAGAATCCTATATGATTTAGTATGCGATCTTTTAATATATTTATACAAACCCTAGGAAGAATATACATGCGAACCCTAATTTCTTATTATGCAAACTCTATATGCGAATGCTAATATGTGCAAAACCTATTTGCGCAAAACCCAGATGTGAATATGTTATATATGTGTTAGCCTACCAAGCATGATAAACAGTCTAATATCAGTATATTGTTACAAGTTTTAGTTAGCATGAAGAAAACGTATATGTGAAATTGACATGAATGAATACATGAAGACATGCTATTAAATGATAGTATGAAATATTAAATGTGCTTGATAAGCATAGATTCAATTGATGATAAATAGAATGATATGTTGAGTATATGTGCATAATTACATGAAATTGGGTATAGAGGACAGAGGAGTTTTGTAGGAGGATGTGGCAAATTAAGTCCACACCAAAAGTTAGTACTGTACGAAATAGGCAGTAATGTCATCAAAATCGGATAAACCGGGATGATAGTTTAAAAAGCCAACAAAATTGAGCAACCGGAACGGTAAGTTATTGTAGTAAAAGTCATCTCACGGATAACAAGTAAACAACCATCTTCACTGGGAAATCTGGTATAGTTAGTTATTGACATGTGATTTGGAGTGTCGAGCGATGCTCAAGGGTAGATACAATGGATGGGGGGGAACTTAAAATTTAAAATTTCATTGCATAATGAACATAATCTGTACATGCATTGATTTACTAATTGTTCCTTACTTCATGTTTAATTGCTATGTTGCTATAAATTAAATGTTTTACTATTTGTTCAATTATATATAACGGTTTAAAAAATTAGAGTCACACTGAGCCGTCATAAGGTCACTTCCCCTTTCTTTACCTCTTAGGTAACGTGGAGAACTGGGACTCGGAATGGCACCGGAGGAACCTCGGATTAGCAGTTTGTTTTATTTTTATTTAAAAGTTCCATTAAAGTTTTACTTAATTGTTTTATTATGGGTTGTAATTATTAACTATTTCCATCCTTTATATCTTAGGTTTGAGATTGTTTAGCTTATCTTTTCTTAAGTATGATATTTAGTTAAATACTCTGATAATTGTATGCTAAATTGGTTTACAAAACTATTTTTCTTAATTAATGTTTTTCACTGCTTTATAAAATACTTAAAGTTTTGATAAGTTTTTTCTTATAAACCTTAAACCATTTTTCAAAACCTCATGTTAATAAAATTGTAATTGAATTACTAGGAAAAGCCAGTTTCATTAATGAATGTTTTTCCTAAAAACAAAAGAGTGCTTTTCATACAAATCAACTCAAGTAAAAGAATGGCTTTACATGATAACTTCAGTAATTAAATGTAACGCCTTTGACTTAGTCGAAACTCCTAGGCTGGGTCGGGGTGTTACATTCTTTCTTTTTTTTCTTTTTAATTTATTTTTTGTTTGTTTGTTTCACAAAATAAATTTAGAAAAATTTTTAAAAAAATAATATCATAATATTATATTACCTTATTATCTATTAAAAATAATCTTCGATCACTTTTTGGTGTCATTACTATTTAAATATGATTCGACATTACTCTTTAAAAAATAATTGTGTTAACTCTCCATTCATAAATATAATTTTAACTTATTAATGCTAAAAATCCTCATTTTTTACTAGGATTTTTTGTTAGATATTACTTATTGAATATGCCTAAACTTAAATTTAATTGTTATATAACTATAGTATTGATTAAGTGATAATTAAGATTATTAGAATTCTATTCAAATATTAACTTTATTTTATCTTAATAAAATTAGCATAACTTAAAAAAATTAAAATCAACACAAGTTTTTTGATGTCAAAATTTTTTAACTAATAATAAATTAAATTATAATTATAATTTATATATTTTATGTTTAGAGTTCTATTCAAGTAAAAACTCCATGTTAAAATTAACACAATTTTTAAACTAATTATTCTAAATTAAATTATAATTATTTTTAAAGTTAATTTAGTAATATGATAAAAAAATAAATGATATTCTTGGCAGTTCAAAAGTTTTTTTTCCAAACTCGTGCTTATATATATATATAGATAGATAGATAGATTAAATGTTTACAATTTTCATTTCAATGAAAATTTTCTATGCTTTATCAAAGACACCCTAAAATAAATCATAGATGAAGCAATAAATGACTTGTGTTTAAAATTTTAGTTAACATAGGTTACGAGCTTCAATCCTTGGACAATTCTTATCCTAATCCTTATTAAAAACAACATCAAATATAAAAAATAAAATAAAAAATTAAAGGATAAAATAAATTTAGTCTCTAAATTTTTTGGATCCATAGTAATTTTGGAACTTGACAATTTTTTAATCTAATCCATATGATAACATGACATTATGATATTATGCCACATCATCACTTAAAATTAATAATTTTTTTAAAATAAATTATAATATAATATTAAAATACCACATCATCACATAAACTAAAATAAAAAATATTATTAAAAAATATAAAATAAAGTCAATGATTAGATGTAAGTTATCTCAAAATTTAAAAATTAATTCTCAAAAAAAAAAAAAAAAAAAAAAAAACTAACGGAAGAGAATCAATGATTACAAACTTACAATATAAATGTCAACTAACAATTTTGCAATTTCTTTTTTCCTTTCATTGCGGAGAATTGGAATCACATATTGTTTTATAAAATCCCAAATGTCCCACATCGACTAAAATCTTTTTCAGTCACTTCTTCATTTCCTTGCGCCTCCGTCGACTCTTCCTCTTCGTGGGCTATGTTGAGATTCGCTAACTTCTCTTCCATCATTCCCACGCTGCAAATGTAACATCCCAAAAATCGAGTTAGAAGAAATTGATTTGTGAAATAAAGAGTGGTCATCTCTCGAATTTGAGTTAAGATTTTGGAAATTTTGACAAGGAAATTGATCTGGTTCAATGGTTAATTGTTCTGGTTATGTGTGTGAGGTTCTGGGTTTGAATCATGTTTCTTGAAATTTTGTTATTTTTATCAAACCCCTATTCTTAATCATCTGGCATAAGTTCTATTTCTGATCAACCGACGAAAAGAATGAGCATGCTGGTTCATTAGCTAAGCATTTGCCTCCTCTGTGGTCTTGTCTTTGAGTCTCTACGAAAGCAATAAGGGAATGTTTTTTTATTTTGCTGCCTCGTGAGGTAGTTTTGGTTGGTTTTAAATTAACCAATTCTCTCAACTTCCTTTTTGGCTTGTTACATTCATTTTATCCTTTTTGTTTTGACTATCGTCTCTGTGTTTTTTCTTTTTATTTGTTAATTCATCATCGACTATTTTCTGTTGAATCTTTGAGACATCTGTCCTTTAACTCCTTGCGATGTTCATCTATAATCAATCGTGTAAGTATTCTCTGTCAAGTTCCTCCGTGAGTTTGTTGTTAGACGGGGTTGTAATTCATCTCTGTGACAAAAACATTGACTTACGTAATTTTTTGTTAGGCGAAGGTCTCGAGTTTAACGTTCTCTCGATGACATAAAGTCTTGAAAATTGCAGTTCAATTATCGATAAGTGTGCAGTTTGATTTGAAGTTGTGTGTCGAAGTTCTTCGACATAACTTTGATTTTCGATGCTAATCTTAGCGATTGATGTCTGATTTATTATTGTAGTGTTTTTTAGGGACATAATTCATCCTTATTGTTTATACATCGGATCCATATAAGGTGGGTACTAAAAACTTCTTCTTTTTTGAATTTCAGTTGTCAAAAAATGAGACTATCCAAGCCACATGGTCGTACGCCAAGCCGTGTAACTCACTGTTCACAAAAATGGGAGGCGCACAGGCTAGGCACACGGGCGTGTGCCCAGACCGTGTGTGGTTATGAGATGTGTAGGGTTCACACGGGCCAATGACACAGGCATGTGTCTAGGCCGTGTAACTCATTGTTTGCGAATTAGGACCACAAGGGTAGGTGACACGGGCATGTGTCAAGCCATGTGGGACACACTGGCAAGCACACGGGTGTGTGCCAAGCAGTGTGGAGTAACACGAGGTAACTTCACAAGCCGTGTGAAACCAAACGGGCGTGTGAACCAATATTTGGATTTTTTCTCTTGGGCCAGAAGCTTCATTCAAAACAAATGCAGACCTACTGTATGGTCCGTACGATCTGAATTAGATTATATAACTTGATATTTGATGATCTGAAATGAACAACTTGGGGAACTGTACGTATGTCTTCTATGTTGAACCTAAGTATGTAGGATCTGTCAGAACGTAATGTGCTATTGTATAATGTATGTGAATTATCCATGTATGATTTGTATTCTGTTAAGTTTGTTGGTATGCCTTAACATTACTTTGTTACTTAAGGACATGTGATATTCGAATGTGTTGAATTGATTGGTATTGAATCTGATTTATAACCATACATGTGACTTCATGGCAAATCTGATATTATTTGTTAAGTTTTGATAGTCTGTGTATAACGCATGGACTTCCATGCCTATTGAATTTGTTATTGTACAATAGCATGACTTACATGCTTATCACTTTGCTTTTATATATGTAACAATCTGTTTTCAGTAAAATCAGAACAGTGGTTTTGGGACCACAAATTCGAGGTCAAAATATTTATTTTATTATTATTTTGATGTCTACAGCAAGATTGTATGATTTTATAAAAATTTCGTTAAGAAATTTTATCATTTGCATGCTTAATTTGATAAAAAGACTAAATTGCAAAGGGTGCAAAAATAGAGTTCTATAGGCTAAATGTATTAAATAGCTATAGAATCTTAATGTAAGGAATTAGACCATTTAAATGGATAATGGACATCCATGGCATGGTTTTATGGAAATTTTAATAAATCATTAAGATTGATTTTGTAATTAATTAATTAATTAAAGGAAACATGAAATTAAAACACTGTCTTCTTCATTTTCTAACCTAAGAACCGACCACCATAGAAGAACAAAGGGGAAGGTTTTGGCTAGGCTAATTTCTCTTGCATGGTATGATTTTTTATCCTATTTTTAATTATTTCTATGTTTTTGGAGTCGTTGTTGTAACACCCCGAATTTGGGCCTAGAAGGAAATAGGTCTTGAGCGTGGGAACACATAAAAGTTTATGTGTGCAAAAAAATGACACAATTGATTGTTTGCTTTGATGTTAAGTGATTTAGGAGTGTTTGGGAGTGTCTGAGAAGTCCTGGGTTCAAGCCGTGGCTTTTGCAAAATTTTGGTTTTCTCTTAAGTGAACCTTGGTGTTAGCATGTAGGCTTTAAAAGAAATTATGGTGGAATTATGACACAAGTTGATCTTGTAGTTCAGTGGCAGTTGCATGTTTAAGGCTGCAAGGGAGCTCAAGTTCGAGTCTCATGATGCGTAAAGGAGTATTTATTTTACATTCTCGCTGAATGAGTAGTAGAGTTTGACTGAAACTCTGCAAGGTGGAGTTTGAATAAGTCTTATATGGAGAAAATTAGGGAGGAGATAAATAAGGAATTTTAGGAGGAAATTGTTGAGAAAATCAAGGAATATTGGTTTGGGGAAAAGAGTTGTGCCGTATGGGGAGTGTGGGAACTGAAGAAAACATTTTGGGATTTGGTGTTCTCTCCATTTCAGTTTTCCATCATACTTTGTTGCCTTTTGTTATTATACCGACTACTGTTAGGGGTTTTGGCCTTCGGTTTTACTTGTTCCTTCAATACCCCATTTAGCGATTTGTTTTCCTCTCTTTTCTGCTCTGTTTACTTAATTTTCTTCTCTTTCCATAATACTCTTTTAGGCCGAATACTGTTATCTGGTGAGAATGGAATTCCTTTCCTTGCTAATAATTGTGGTGGCCGATTCTCTGCTTTCCGTTTCCTCTCCATTTCCTTTTCTCTCATCTTTTCTTCCCCCTTCCTAACTATCTACCCATTCGTTGAACGCTGATCCTTCGTTCTTCCATATTGGATACTTGGTCGAATTCCATATCCCTCAACTTAGGCCGATTGTCTCCCTTATTTTTTCCTATTGGTGTTGTGATTTCAGTTCTTCAAGAGTGGTAACAAACCGGTTCATTGGGTTCTAGGTATTCTCGAGAAGTGAAGGAGTGCAAGTGTTACTCAGGCAATCAAAACCCTTTTCTTCTATTACTCAATTAAGAAAATCAACAAGGGCGTGTGATCGTTTCTGAACAGCGGTCTCAGAGGACTAAAGTCACCCTCATTCAAACAAGGTTTGGTGCTCGTGGATCTGAGCATGGTTTTGCAAAACAGGTGTGTAACCGTACCCTGCTAACGATAATAGGCGTAAAAGCTGGTAAAGTGTGTATTCACACTGTTTTCACTGTAGAACGACAAAAGCCGAAAAGCCGAAAAGCAGAAAGATTGGGCTTGAAGGTTACATGGGCGTGCGAACGCACGTGTGGTCAAACTGAGCCCATGAATCACGGGCGTATGACTGTAGAGGCCTTCATGAGCATTTTCGTGGGCTTAGGCCGTAATGGGCCACTTTGGGCCAAAAAGGGGCCGTGTGGGCCAAATGGGCTCGTGGGCCCCACACGAATGAAATTAATGATTTGTGGTAAATATTGGATGGGCTATGTAGGTCTTATAGCCATGGCGAAATCTGGGCTGAACGAGCCTCACAAACGTGTGGGCCCACTTGGGACAAGTAAAAGGCCTTGGGCCCATTTACACTATTATGACCATTTAGGTTACCGGAGTCGCTCGAGGTGACTGCGGACCTTCTGAGAGGTCGATATCTGCACCGAGACCCTATAGGGTTTAATGACTGAAATACCCTCATAGGGTAAAATGACCGAAATGCCCCTATAGGGTAAAATGACCGAAATACCCCATAGGGTAAAATGACCAAAATACTCCCATAGGGTAAAATGACTGAAATGCCCCCATATGGTAAAATGATCGAAATACCCTCATAAGGTAAAATGATCGAAATACCCCCATAGGGTAAAATAATTTTTATACCCCTAGGTGATGAAATGACTGTTTTGGCCTTATGTTATGTATGACTGATTTGCTCTATGATATGTATGACTATGATTGAGCATGAAATTTTTCATACATGTATGATATTATGTCACGACATATTGCATGGGGATGGGTTGTTATATTTGAAGGAAGTGTACTGTACTGATAAGGTCGCACGGGTCGCCCAAGACGATTGTGGACCTACTGATGGCTATATGCCATTTATTTTACTGGCAGCTTTGCTGTAATACTGTTTAGTGCTGCAACCAGTGCTAATCTTGGTGTGTCTGGCTGGGTGGGTCGATTCTATCCCCACATGGTGTGTTTGGTGAGACAGAGTGGTGTGTAGAGGCTAGATTGGGTAGGATTTTTTACTACATATCTGCACTGATTAATGATACTGTACTGTTATTGCATCGATTAATGATAGTACATACTGTCCACTGCATGACTGGTATCTGTTACTGTTATGGGGCAAGGCCCCACTGATACTAATACTGAAATTGGGCAAAGTCCTTACTGATTACTGGCATTGTGATGGGCTAAAGCCCAATCATTTACTGTTACAGGAAAGGGCTTATGCCACACTGAACTGGACTGTTATTGTAACGGGCTCAGGCCCAAACTGCATTTATCTACTGTTTAATTGACTGTTTGCTTGTTAGGGGATCACACACTGAGTTTTTGTAAACTCACCCCTCTGTTTAACTGTACAGGTAATCCCCAGTCGTAGGCGGGTCGGTGCTACGAGGGACTCGATGATGGCCACACAACCGCATCAGCTTTCGTTTTTAGCTTTTGATTTATAAGTAACTGAATTTGGGTATTTTTATGTAATAAGGCCTCTTTAAAGTTATAAACTTTAAATTGGAGTTTTTATTTATTTAGTTTGATATAAACTGCTAGTTGTAGAAAAAGACGGGTTTTCAAAAGGTAACTGTTTTCAAAGACACCACGTTTTCATAACATTTCCTAAAAAAAATCTTCCGCAATAAATGAGATTTTGAAAATTAATAACGTTTTAAAAGTGATTAGCTTTTAATGATGCATGCTTTGGAAATGAACAACCCATTTTAGAATCACCGTTAAATAACAAAATGATTAATTAATTTAAATAACAAAATGATTAATTGATTTTGAGGATTTCAATGACAACAAGTTTTACGCTAAACACTTCAATGTGACACCGCCAGATTCAGCCATAACGTCTAGGCCGGGTTTGGGGTGTTACAATTGTAGCTTAATATAGCTAGCCCAGGGACTAATTTGTGAAACTGTTAAAATTCTAGGGTTTTACCATTGATGAATGTGTATGTGTTTTAATGTTTGATGATAGAAAATGGATGGTTGTTGTTAGATAAACAACATTTGTTAAGTGATTTTTGATAAAATTGTCAATGAAGGATTAAATTGAGAAATGTGAAAATTATGTGGTGAAATGAGTGAATTAATAAAATGTGTAAGTTGCTAATAGATTGTATGAAATTTGGCTAGCATGGGTGTGGATTAAATTGCATGAATTTGCATTTTTGTGAGCTAGGGACTAAATTGTAAAGAATTAAAAATTTAAGGGGAAAAGTGTAATTTTGCCAAAACATGATTTTTGGATTAAATTGAATATAATGTATTTTGAATAAGTTAAATTTGATTATATAGATCAAAAAAGTAATGTATGGATCTAGATCGAGGGAAAGATAAAGTATTGATCTAGTCGATCATATTTCGTCAGTTTTGTAGTCGAGGTAAGTTCGTATGTTAATAAACATTCATGTAATTGTGTATTAAATGCTCTATTATTATATTATTGATGAATATGACTTTACGAAAATTTTTTACGAAGATTTGGTGACGTATGAAATCCCGGTTGAACCTTAGGAATAGATATGATACAAATGACATGTCATTTGGGGTTATTGTGTTTTGGATGTTGGTCCGTATGTTCTACTGGTGGCTGAGTTTTTTGGCATGTGTTGTGGTTACTCATCAGCTTGTGTAAGCAGCACTGTGTAGCTACGTCTTGATCGTCAGCTTATGTGAGCAGACCCAGTGATAGCTCGAGAGTGAGCATTTATATAAGATATGTGATTGAGCTGGTTTCGACCATGTATTGACACTTAGTATGCGAGATTCCCGAATATCCGATATTATTCCAAATGTTTCAACAGGTATATTGATGATATGAAAGGGTAAGAGATTGATACGTATTAGTGCAGGTATGTACGCAATCCATATAATCATTGAATCTATGAAATTTGTGAGTTTCATGATTTATTGTGTGGATGAATATATGTTAGCCTTGTGATTAAGTTGAGTTGTAGTATATTATGTTTAGATTACTTAAATGGTGGATGAATGGTAAGTTATACTTATTATCCATACGAGCTTACTAAGCTTAATAGCTTACTCTGTTTACTTTTTTGTGTTCTATAGTGATTCGAAGCTTGCCGGATTGGGAGTTGTCAGAGATCTCATCACACTATCTAGCCGTTGTTTTGGTATTTTTGAACTTGTGTACTTGGTTATATAGCATGTATAGGTATTGTGGTTAATATGGCCAATATGTTTGTAATGTTGATAGCCAATTGATTTGGCTTGTAAATTTATATGTTTCTGGTTATGTGTTTAGCCATGTGATTTGGCTTATTTTGGTAAACTTGGTTATGTAAATATGTCTAAATGACCCTTTGATATGTGGTTAATGATTGGTATGTGAATGTCTTGTTGAGATTTGGTATTGAACGTAGCAAATGGTTGAATTTGAGAATGTATTAGCATGCTGAATATTAGGCAAGATAGTGCATATATGGAATTGACCATTTAGGTGATTTTTGGAAGTGAAATCGGTATGAAATTGAATGGCCAATTATGATGTTTATGAGTAATGTTGTTGTTGGTATTGGAATTCTATGAATTGGAATTGGTTGTGGTTGTTTTGAATGCCTATTGAGGATATGGTCATATGCTATTTGGTATGTGTCGGTTAAAACTACTTTGGGTGAGAAATAAGGCTTGGAAAATGACCTATTTTTTTCCACACGGGCAGAGACACAGATGTGTGTCTCAGCCGTGTGTGACACACAGCTAGGTGACACGGTCGTGGGTCCCCTAGAACTTATTTAGAAATCAAGTCAGTAGCATTACACGGCTTAGCACACTGGTGTGTGGCTTGGCCGTGTGGCATAAGTCAGTATACCCTCCAGTTTTCACACGGCCTAGCTCACGAGCGTGTAAGGCCATTTCGAAGGGTACACGGGCTAGTCACACAGGCATGTGGTTGGCCGTGTGACCCAAGTCAGTGAGTTACACGGGGTAGGACACGGGCTAGGACACGACCATGTGATCCCATTTCGAATGTCCACACGGCCTATGGCACGAGCGTGTCTTATAAACCATAATTTACACATATTTTAACCTCATGCTTAGCTTAATTTTGGATGATTTCCCATTGAATTCGATGAATTCGATGCTCCTAATCTCTTAATTTCATGTTTTATACTCATGAGAGCTTAGGGAGTCGAAAAGGACGAGAAACGGGCCAAAAAGGGGCAAAATGGGCCTACCTAGGAAATCAACACGGCCTGGACCATTGGACACGGTCGTGTGTTACGAGCAGGATCAACCACGACCTGGACTATCGACCACGGGAAAATCACACGGTCGTGTGTGGCGAGCAGAATCGACTGCGGCCTGGACTATCGACCATAAGCGTGTCACATGGGCGTGTCCCTATCGAAATCAGGATGAATTCTATTCAGAATAGGATACTTGTGGGCCAAGAAAGGCATCTCGAAGCCTATATAAACACCCTAGGGGGCAACCTAAAAGGGGAGGTCGACAGGACGTTGAATAGGCGCCGAGTAGAAGGAGAAAATACTCCAAGACAACCGTCGGAAACAACTTAGGAGAATGATCTCCATCAAGACTGAGGATCTCCCATCAAGTTCTTTAAATGTTTTTGGGTTTTCTTATGTTTTGTTGTTTTCCCCATTCTAATATGTTTTCCTTCATTAGTATGAACTAAATCCCTTAAATATCTAAGGGGATGAAACCTAAGACGAATCTTATTATTATTTGATTTATGAGATAAATACTTGTGCTTATTCTTAATTGAGAGTTCTTATTCTTGTTTGATAATTCAGGTTATTGATTCAAGTCGAATGTGCTTATTCAGTGGAGCAAAAGTCCTTATCTAAGAGTAGTTCAACACAATTAAGCGGAGTTGATTGCAACCCTAGAAATAGGGCGACGAAAATTTGCCGGATTAGGTTCAAACCTAATAAGGGAATCCATAGATCGGGTTAATGCGACAATAGGGGTTTTAATTAGAAAGAGATCTCAATTAATCAACCTAGAGTCAGTTGTTTTTAGTCTTGAAAGAGATATTAACATAAATCAGGGATTTCTACGGATTAAGTCAAGTGAATAAATCGTATGAATCAAAAGTAATAAGTGAAGTCTAGGTGGATTCTTCCTTAGGTATTGCCTATCTCATATAAGTTGTCCAAAAGTATTTTTCCCAATTCACTCTCTGTTGCGTTCATAGTTAATTAAATTAGTTAGTTACTTTTAGATTAAAAATAAATCCCCTTAATTATTAGGCTAGATAATAAAAAGATAGTTAATACTAGTACTCTTGGTCTTTGAGGATATGATATTCCGGACTCACCGCAGCTATACTATTGTTCGATATGTGCGCTTGCCTTTGTCGAAATAATAGTTAGTTTTGAGACCATCAAGTTTTTGGCACCGTTGCCGGGGATCGAGATATTAGGAGAACTAAATTTTTATTACTTTAGCCATTTTATTTAGTTGCAATTTATTTTTATTTTATTTTTAACTTTGCTAAATTTTCTTTATTTGCTTCTGGAAGGTAATTCTAGTTTATGACTAGAAGGAACCCGTTAGGACCCTTGATTTTTGACAGTGATATAGAAGGTACCGTTCATAGAAACTGTAGGTAAATAAGGCGAAGCCTACAATACATAAAAAAAGAGCAAGAGGATGATACCAACACCACTGAAGAGATGGCTGATAATAATCCGTTACCTCCTGTGGTTGCCGCAAACCCGGTGAATCAAAATCCTGCTCCTCGTATTATGTATGATTATGCTAAACCTAATTTAACAGGAACTGAATCAAGTATTGTTAGACCTGTTATTGCTGCAAATAATTTTGAACTGAAACCTAACATTGTACAGATGATTCATCAATTTGTTCAGTTTGATGGTTTGCAGGATAAGGATCCAAACAATCACTTGGCAAATTTTCTTGAGTTTTGCGACACTTTCAAATTAATGGCATTTCTGACGATGCCATTCACCTTCGGTTGTTTCCTTTCTCGTTGAGAAACAAAGCTAAACAGTGGTTGAACTCGTTACCATCAGGATCCATCACTACATGGTACCAAATGACCAAAAATTTTTTACTTAAATATTTTCTGCCAGCTAAAATGGCTAAGTTGAGGAATGATATTTCTTCTTTTGTGCAGATGGGTCTAGAAACACTCTATGATGCATGGGAGAGATATAAGGATCTATTGAGAATGTGCCCTCACCATGGGTTACGTTTATGGTTACAGGTTCAAACCTTTTACAACGGTGTGAACCCCTCAATTAGGCAATTGATTGATTCAGCCGCCAGTGGAACCTTAAATAACAAGACCCCTGAAGCAGCTTATGAGTTTATAGAGGAGATGGCACTGAATAACTATCAATGGAAAGTTATAAGAACAAAGCTATTCATTGCGGTGTCAGAAACTCGTTTTCAAAACACCGAAACAACACTTAAAAATCAATAAGCATCAATTCAAGGACTTGAGAACCAACTAGGACAGCTTGCTAAGTTGATCTCAGAACGACCACAAGGTAGCTTGCCAAGCAACACTGAAACTAACCCAAAGGAGTAACTTCAAGCCATAACTGCTCACGATAGTGAAGGGTTAGATGAATCAAAATTGAGGCAAGAGAATGTGGTAGAGGAAGGTAAGGATGAAGTAAGCCATGATAAACCAAAGCCAGTAATTACAGAGTACCAACCTCGTGTGCCATACCCTAATGCGATGATGAAAGACCGTACAGATGAACAATTCGGTAAATTTCTTAAACTTCTAAAGAAATTACATATTAACTTACCATTTCTTGAAGCTCTTTCGCAGATGCCAGATTCAAGGAAATTTTTAAAAGAGCTTTTGACAAACAAACGAAGGTTAGACGATACATCGCATGTGGAGCTAAATGCAGTGTGCTCAGCAATTTTACAAAATAAACTACCACAAAAGTTAAAAGACCCAGGGAGTTTTACAATTTCGTGCTTAATTGGTAGTTTATCTGTTAATAATGCTTTAGCTGATTTAGGGGCAAGAATCAATGGCATGCCTTATAAAATGTTTAAATAGCTAGGTCTAGGGAAACCCAAACAAACTAGAATGAGCATTCAATTAGCTGATAAAACTATTAGAATTCCTAGGGGTATAATCGAAGATGTACTAGTAAAAATTGATAAATTCATAATCCCAGTAGACTTTATCGTTTTAGACATGGATGAGGACAATAATATTCCTTTGATTTTAAGAAGACCCTTTTTAGCAACTGCTAAAACTAAAATTGGTATTGGTAGAGGCGAACTCATACTTCGTGTAGGTGACGAAACGATCACCCTTCAGGCTCTTGACTCGGCTAGGACATCGAGTAATCCAGGTGAAAACATAAATTCTATTAATGACCATTTGGTTCAACCTTCTTTTCAGGAAGCACCACGAAATTACATAGCTGAGCCACATCCTAGACCTCGTGCCAAGAAAGAAATAACTTATGAGGAACGATGGCTTCAGATCGATGAACTAGACGAGTGGAAGAAACATTTCAAGGAGAAACTAGGAACACACGAAGCAAAGCCGAGGCAACTCCATGACAAACTTAAATATGGGACAAACCAATTCCAGATCGAGAACTAGGTATTGTTGGATAAGACAGACCCTCAAATCGCCACTTCAGACCTTAATACAAACGAAGAGATCCCTTTTACGGTACTCAATGTCTTCCCATATGGAATAGTCGAGGTAACTAATCCTACATTAGGCACTTTTAAGGTAAACGCCACTCGACTCAAACTATATAGTGATCATAGAACTGATAGCAAGAATGAGGAGTTTCAAGTCCTCAAACCACCATGATTATGCGAATGAGAGGTAAGTCTAGCTTAAGACTTTAAACGAGAGCTTCTCGGGAGGCAACCCGAGCACTAACTTCACCAATGTCATCATTTCCAATTTTTAGTATCTAACTAACAACTAACCAATTTAATAAAGCGCACGTTTCTCTATCCACACGGCCGTGGCTGTGGCCGTGTGGATAATTACAAAAAGATACATGGGTGTGGCAGAGACCGTGCAAACCAAGGACAATAAATTTCCCCAAAACACGGGCTGCGATAAAAGGCCACGACTGTACGATTCGGCCGTGGTCGACACTGAGAAATCTACACGGGAATGCAACACGCCCGTGCTTTTAGGCCGTGGCCGACACTGATTAAGCAACATGGGCGTGGAAACCTCTACACATGCGTAGGAGAAATGAACGAATCATTACACTGCCGTGCGATACGACCGTGTGACCTAACACGCCCGTGGCACACGGGCGTGGGCAACGACTTGATCTCTGACCCTATTTAAACCCCCCTTCTTCTGTTCACTTTCTTCCCCAATTCTCCCTTCCTTCCCAACCCTATCCACCATAGTTTTTCTCCCTTTTTCACCATCTTTGCCACCATCACACAAATGACTACAAACAAAACCAACACCACTATCCCCATGTTGAAGAAGCGAAAGGACCCTAGCACAGTCTCCTCGTGCGAGACAGATTTACATAAGTTCATGCCGGCCGCTTCATTTACTCAACAAAACAAGGACCTTTAAATCCATTCATTTTTTTCTTTTTCTTTTCTCTTCTCCTTTATTTTCATTCCCTTTATCTTTCTTTTCTTCAATTTATATTATTATATTTTGATTTCTTTAATTTAAGTTCAAAGGGCTATTAAGGAACGACCACACCACGAACCTAGTATCCACCTCCACCTTCATCTATGCCCAAACTTACCGTTTCTTTTCCTTGACTCCATCCAAAAATCAGGAAGTTCACTTCTCTCCCTATCTTATGATTTTTATATTGTAGATATATATCTTTGTACATTGAGGACAATGTACGTCTTAAGTGTGAGGAGGTGTCAACAATACTGAACTATATCTTGTTCTTAAGTAACTTTCTCATATTTACTATTAGAATGAACTTCTATTGATTTATGATTTTCATTTATATGTTTCGGCTTAAGTCATAGATAATTGTGCATTAATGGTTTAAACTTCAAGACATTAGAGAATCAAGCATGATAAAGTCTATTTTCAGAATTAAAATTTTATTAGGTTGTTTCCCTAATCTTAAATATTATTTTGAAGTTTGAAATCTACAAGGATGACATCAAAAACCATAAATTTTGTGAGATTTTTTAGCCTTTAAGAGCATATATTTTTCTTGCTCACTTTTTTTATTATAAGTGTGTCAATATTGATTTGTTATTCTAGAACTTGCTTCGATTATACATGTCGAGACCACATTTTTTATTTGATATACTGAAATGATAAAGGCACCTAGGATTTAACCCACTTAATCCACCAAAAAGGCTACCTTCATAATTAACCCCTATTGAACCCCTTGGATCCTAATAAACCGCTTTTCTTGACTCACCCATTAATATTAACTCAAAACCAAATTTTTACTTCTCCTAATCTTTTGACGTCCCTTTTTGTCGAGATTTGATTTGAGCAGTTACCTAACTATGTTCTCTATTTTTGTTGTTAAGTCCTTTCTTATTAATTGTTTGTGCTTATTCTTATTCTTAACAAAAAAAAACATATACAAAAATATTAGAGATTTATTCATTTTTAGTTTAAGCTTGAATGATTAATTTCATATCTTTAGAAGAAGTTCATGTTATTAGTAATAAAGTCTTCAATTAATGTAATCATTCAGTATTAGGCCATTTTTCTAGTTAGGTAAATTGTCAATTCAATCTCGATTCTAACCCTCTAATTCAGCCTTTATCCACACCTTTAACCCAAGCCCCGTTACAACCCTTTTTAAGATCTTTTGATTTTTGTATCATCTCATTTTACAGTGGTGGAGATTTGATTTTCATGTAAGCTTATGGGATTAACTTTTAATGTTTGACTTTTGAGTGCTTAATTTGAACCTTAAACACTTTTGAGTGATTTGAGTGAATCCTTAGTGAGGATGTCAATCCTTGTCGATTTTGAATTACAGGTAATTATTTAGGTAAGGGGAGACACCTATGTTTTTGTGCTATAAAATTTATGACTTAGATTGTTTGAATCTTTAGGACTCTTTTAGTTAAATTATCAATGTATGAATTATCTATGAATTATGATGAAACATTATTGATAAGAATTATAAATTGAGGAAGTTAATTTTAATTGTGAGTTGAGAATTTTGCTTGAGGACAAGCAAAGGTTTAAGTGTGGGGATATTTGATAAACCATAATTTACACATATTTTAACCTCATGCTTAGCTTAATTTTGGATGATTTCCCATTGAATTCGATGAATTCGATGCTCCTAATCTCTTAATTTCATGTTTTATACTCAGGAGAGCTTAGGGAGTCGAAAAGGACGAGAAACGGGCCAAAAAGGGGCAAAATGGGCCTACCTAGGAAATCAACACGGCCTGGACCATTGGACACGACCGTGTGTTACAAGCAGGATCAACCACGGCCTGGACTATCGACCACGGGCAAATCACACGGCCGTGTGTGGCTAGCAGAATCAACTACGGCCTGGACTATCGACCATAAGCGTGTCACATGGGCGTGTCCCTGCCGAAATCAGGATGAATTCTATTTGGAATAGGATACTTGTGGGCCAACAAATGCATCTCAAAGCCTATATAAACACCCTAGGGGGCAACCTAGAAGGGGAGGTCGACAGGACGTCGAATAGACGCCGAGTAGAAGGAGAAAATACTCCAAGACAGCCGTCGGAAACAACTTAGGAGAATGATCTCCATCAAGACTGAGGATCTCCCATCAAGTTCTTTAGATGTTTTTGGGTTTTCTTATGTTTTGTTGTTTTCCCCATTCTAATATGTTTTCTTTCACTAGTATGAACTAAATCCCTTAAATATATAAGGGGATGAAACCTAAGATGAATCTTATTATTATTTGATTTATGAGATAAATACTTGTGCTTATTCTTAATTGAGAGTTCTTATTCTTGTTTGACAATTCAGGTTATTGATTCAAGTCGAATGTGCTTATTCAGTGGAGCAAAAGTCCCTGTCCAAGAGTAGATCAACACAATTAAGTGGAGTTGATTGCAACCCTAGAAAAAGGGTGACGAAAATCTGTCGGATTAGGGTCAAACCTAATAAGGGAATCCATAGATCGGGTTAATGCGACAATAGGGGTTTTAATTAGAAAGAGATTTCAATTAATCAACCTAAAGTAAGTTGTTTTTAGTCTTGAAAGAGATATTAACATAAATCGGGGATTTCAACGGATTAAGTCAAGTGAATAAATTGCATGAATCAAAAGTAATAAGTGAAGTCTAGGTGGATTCTTCCTTAGGTATTGCCTATCTCATATAAGTTGTCCAAAAGTATTTTCCCCAATTCATTCTCTGTCGCGTTCATAGTTAATTAAATTAGTTAGTTACTTTTAGATTATAAATGAATCCCCTTAATTATTAGGCTAGATAATTAAAAGATAGTTAATACTAGTACTCTTGATCCTTGAGGATACGATATTCCGGACTCACCACAGCTATACTACTATTCGATAGGTGCGCTTGCCTTTGTCGAAATAATAGTTAGTTTCGAGACCATCAGTGTCATTGGCCGTGTGAGACACACGGCTGGGCCACACGGACGTGTGTCCCCTGTACTTTGAAATTTTCTATGTTTTTCCAAATTTTTCCTGAGTTCTCGGTTTAGTCCCGAACCATTTCTAATGCTTGTTTTGGGCCTCGAGGGCTCGTATTAGGGACTATATGATTGTATTTGAATTATATTTTTCTAGAAATGAGAATTGTATGATTGTTTAATTGATAAGTCTGGTAATACTCCAAAACCCTTTTCCAGAGACAGATACGGGTTAGGGGTGTTGCAATATATGTATGTCATGACACATTGCATAGGACTTGGAAAGTTGTGAAAGAAGAAATTTTTTGACAACTTAATGATTTGCATTGTCTGGTTGTTTATCCATGATTCTATCCTGGCAGCTTCGCTGCAATATAATGGCTTGACTACATATTTCTGATCTAGCAATTTTAACAGCAAATATTTGGTGGCACTGTCCAAAGTTATCTGTTGGTGTGATTTGGCTGGACGAGTTCTAGGGAAACTCTATTTTGGTGTGTAGCAGAGTTGGGTAGGATTTTTTCTGATAAATCTACATTATGATATGTTTAAAAAATACCACATCTGCATAAACATACATGTTCAGCTCTGTTATGTTCAGTGCTACTCTGCTCTGTTATGTTCTGCTTTTCTCTGTTCTATTCTGTTATGTTTTGCTCTATCCCTGTTCTGGTTGGAATGTATTGTTCTATTATATTAGCATGATGGAAATCTTTGGGATACCCTGGTCTGTTCCATTCTGTTCTTATACTCGTTATTAAGTTCTCTGTGTTACTCTGATTTATGTATTATGTTTTGTTAATTGTAATTGATGTTGGTTATACACTGGGCTTTATAGCTCACCCATATTTTATCTTTGTGTGTTTAGGTAAGTCTTTGGCTTAGGATCGGATGGCGTGTGGGAGCTCGGGTTGTTTTGCAATACTGTAAAAATGTTCCTAATCTTTTGGGTTTGTAATTTGTTTTTTAGCTATTCTTAGTTTTTGCTCAATTTGTCAGTAGTTAATAATTTTTAACGCGAAACTACAAAATCACTCAAGTTGACAAAATGGATTTCAGTTTTTAACATTAACCTTCGAAAAGATTTTCTGCCACGGATCAAGTTAATAATTTTGAATGTTTTCTGGATAATTACTAAATCAGTTTTCGATGTGTTGATGTAACCCCTCCAGATTTGGTCTTAACTTCTAGGCTGGGTTTGGGGTGTTACAGCAAACCTCCACACCCCACAAAGAACCAAAGAAAACATTAACTTGTAAAGAAAAAAAACAAAACCAAATGTGCTACCCAGGCAGACAGAGAAATATATACCTAAATGTAACATCCTGAATTAATGGGCCTATACGTTTAGTGTGGTGATATGGTTAATGTGTTAATTTAAGTGTTAGGGGTCCAAATTGGGCTCAGGCTTAGGCAGAGGCCTTGGTTAAATTATCTGTTTGGGCACTATAGGGTTTAAAAGGGTGGTATCTGTGTTTAAAATATCAAAATGGGCTTGTGGCCCAGTGGTCAGTGGCGCCACTTAGGGAGCAAGGAGGTGACGCCACACACAAGGGAGTAAGCGGCCCAAATTTAAGTTTCATGGAGCCCAATTCTTTTAATTTAAGTTAGGTAAATTTCGGCATTAGGGTTAGGTAGAGTGGACGGCAACAAGGCTCAAAAATAGGAGGATTTATGTGAATAGGATAATGTAGATATTATAGTTGATAATATGGAAGATAAAAGGAGAAAATATAGGAGCTATCTGCAAGGCTAGGTGTTGGCTGAAATTCCATCACCTAGAGGAGTGAAGAAATCGGTTTCTTTATGGCGAAGGGGTGCCGAATTTTCCCTTTCTATTTGCTTAATTTTTAGTTATCAGGAAGGGCACTTTCGATTTTTGATAGGTAAGTGCCGAAATTTCTATAAATAGGGGGGATAGCTCATCAAGTCCGGCATTTGAACCCTAATCTTTTCTTCATTCTTTGTGCCGAAATTCTCAGCCTTCCTCTGCAATTTCTTTTCTTTTGATTTCTTCAAAAGCCAAAACCTATCAATCTTCTCAACATCTTTTCTTTCAAAAGCCGAAACCCTGAACTCTCCTCTCATCTCCATAGCCGAATATTCCCTATTCTTTTCGCCGATTTCTTCAACTAAAAGCCGAAACTACTTGGATTTCTTCTTATTATCTTCTCTTCTTGATCTTCTCAAAAAGCCGGAACCTCAAAGGGGTAGTCGAATTCTTTGTGTTAAGGTGGGTGCCGGTTTTCCTATCTCTTCAATCTCTCTTTCGGTTTTTAAGAGGCAAGGCTGAATGGCCACTTGGTTGTTAAGGCTGTCGTTTGAGGCTAATATTTCCTCTCTTTTGCGTTTGGGCGACATTCCGAGATTTGAAGGAAACCTGTTAGTTTAGATTTAAAAGCCGGGAATCGCTAGTCTTTAATTGCAGGATTTCAAGGTAAGGGATTTCTTTAGATTTCTGTTAGATTCGTTATCATACCTGTAATCTTAACCATAGGTTATGGTTTAACAACCCTATCTCGTTATAGTAGTTCTGACAAGGACTTTTGATGGAATCGAATATGGATCAGGCAAAGGAGAGGATTGGGTCCGTAAACCCAATCCCTAAGTTTAAGAAGCGAGCAGTGTCAGCAGTACGGGATTGGCCACCGGGTTGTGGACCGGCTTCTGAACAACACCTTAGGCAGATAGCGGTGGTGTTGGCTACGGATAGCGTTGACTTAGAGGGTCTCGTTCTAGCGGTAATCAAGTGTGTAGATCCCTAACACACTATTAAACCTGTATGTATGTCTATATATAAATGCTATGGGCTAAAAAGCCGGAAAGAGGCTGTGTAGACAGTCGAATGAAACCCTAAAAGGGTTAGGCAAGGATGCCAGGTACGTAATCATAGAAATCTCTATGGGTATCGAAATGTATGAAAGCCTGTATGATGTTTTCTTTATGTGTGTATGCATGGGGTGGGAATATGATAATGAAGGGGAAGTACATGATAGGTCACTTGGTGATCGGTGGTTAAACCACAAACTCTAATGATAGGTCACATAGTGATCGGTGGCAAATGCCATGTTTAATGATTCCTAAATAATAGGAATAGGCAGTACGGCTGTCGTTATGGTGTGTAGCGGATGGAGGGTTGATTGTAGAAATCCCCAAGGTGTGATGGTTGGTACGGGTTGTTGTGTAGAGGATGGAAACCTAGGATGGGTTGGGCTATTCATCATTTATTATTTATCATGTAATTATGGTTGTTGCCTTTATGTATGGTCCAGGGCCCATAATGTGTTTGTGGGCCTCAGGTCGTTGTGTGTTTTGGGAGTTATACACTGAGTCTTGGTGACTCACGCTTTCCTTTTCTCTACTCTTTCAGATGAGCAGTAGATCATGGACATGGGAGCCGAGACGGACTCGATGGGCCATCAAGTTTTTATTTCTACAGATTATTTCGGTTTTCTTTAAGTTTTATTTTATTTTGTTGTGGGAATATTTATGTAATAAGGCCCCATAGTTTTTTTTTCAACTAAGTAGTTTTAATGTTTTGCAACTTATGAAATTGTGTCAAAGGTTTTATTATACTTGATAATAATAATGCAAAGGTTTTATTTTTAAAATGTCACTTATTTATCCAAATAATGTCCAATCAATTTACGATTTCCAAAACCAACGAAGCAAACGTTTTCAATGTACAACCCGTAGCATACCAGGTTTGGTCGGAACGCGTGGGCCGGGTTTGGGGTGTTACACTAAACATGCTATGAAGCAGACTATAACTAATTACTCATATTTTCTTTCTCTTAGTTTTCAAATAATATACTGTATAAGAAAGTAAACTATAATGTTAATTTGAAAAACAAAAGAAAGGTAAAACAACATAAAACAATTATAATAATAGCTCATGATAAATAGGAAAGATATTTAAACTAAATTACTAGATACATTTAATAATAGTTTAAAAAATAATTGTTGAAATTAAGAAAATTAACTATAATGTTAATTTTAAAAAAATTAAAAAAATAGAACAACATACAACAATTATAATAATACATCATCATAAGTATGAAAGATATTTAAATTAAGAAACTGTTGGTATTTTATCAGAACAGAAAACTAAAATGATGAAGAAAAACGAACTGAGAAGTCAAGTAATTGAAATGGAAAAAGGTGTGTTTTATTGAACTGAAACTAGTTGTTTATATAGTAAACAATTTAACAACTACTAACTAAAAATAGGCTAATAATAGAATCATAATTTTTTAACAAAAATCTCTAAAAAATCTGAAATAAATCAAAATTATGATTATCTAAAAATAGCTAGATTATGATAACTGAAGTAATTTTTCAACACTCCTCCTTGCTTCAGTTGCTGCAAACACCAAGTGTTGTTCTCAAAACTTCAAATTGGCTTACTGGGAGCGGCTTGGTTGAGATATCTACAACCTACTCCTCTGTTTTGCAATGAACCAGTATAATGTTACCTTCTTTTTGCACTTCACTCAAAAAGAAAAGCTTAATGTTGAAATGCTTAGTCTTTCCATGAAATATTAGATTATGTGACATTGCAATGGTAGCTTGATTATCAGCAAAAATCTTTGTGCTTTCCTTCTATTCAAGGTTAATATCACTTCATAATTTTCTCAACCACAAACAGCGGCTGCTGCAGCAACAAATTTTGCTTCGGCAGTGGATTGAGCCACAGTTTCTTGCTTCTTCGAGCTCCATGAGAAGACACCAGATTCAAAAGTAAAAAACAGCTTGATGTACTCCTCATGTCATCAATGGAACCTCCCCAATCACTATCAGAGAAGCCAACAAGCTTGAACTCATTGCTTATTGTGAATTTAACACCAAAATTACTCGTGCCTTTGATATAACGAACTACTCTCTTGGCATCCCTGAGATGCAATTCACTGGCACAATGCATAAATCGTGACAAAATACTTACAGTGTAACACCCCTATACCATGTTTGACCCAAGGAACTTGATATAGGAATATTACATTTGGTGCCAAAGTAATTTTGGCTAATCACTAAGTATATTTGAACATAAAAATAAATAATAAATTTAAATAAATTATATTTTAGTTCCTACTACTACTAGTAACATACTTGATCTTCCTAAGTACATGTCACTCTATTCAAAATCTTAAAACATACCCTTTTTATAGTTGGAGATGTGATGAAATGAATGATTGCAATCTCAAATACCACTCTTCAAAATTTCTATACTTAATCTGTGCACGGAAACAAATCGTACGCTGAGTATGCACCCAGTGATATTACTATAATTCAAATACTTGAGGTAAAAATAATAAACATACACATTTTAATCTTACTACCATTTTACTTATCATTCATGCATTTAAGTTTTTTAATTTTTTTTTATCTTAAATAGCTTTTTTTCATTTTAATTTAGATATCTTCTTACCATATCAATATTCATTTCATGTATTTCACCAATAACCATTTCATAAAATTATTATTTCATATATTTCATTTCCATATCCCAATTCAATATCTTATTACATTTCATATCTAAAATCTTACAACATTAGTCTTTCAATAATCAATTTAAACATTTAAACCAACATATTTCAATAATAATATTTATAATTAATTCATAAGATTGTATTCAATTAACTAATACACTATTTCATTATTTTCAATTTATTCTATTTTCACTTCTTATTTCGATATCTCAATCCATTTCATATACAAAATCATTGGGTTTATCAATTCATTCAATATCAATTTTAATTACCAATTCAATAAAATATCTATATTCAAATTATACTATTAATCTTTCAATAACCGTTTCATGCATTAAATCAACTCGCTTCAATATCAATAATAACTATCTCAAAGTTTATATTCAATTGAATTTATACATTAATTCACTTTCTCAGTTTCATTTCATTATCACATCTCATTTCAATAATTCATTTCTTTTTATATATGAAATCATTCAATAATGTTCATATTATTGAAATTATTTATTTGACAAAATAACAAATTTACATATTAAATTATATAACATTTTAATTCATAATTAAAAACTAATTCTTACTTAATTTCCACTTCTCAACAATAGCAACTCAATTTGGCTATTCATCAATTTGATATCATATATCATCTCATTAAATCATAAATCATTCCATGAACCTTTAGTTCATGCATTTCATTTTCATTTCACAAATTCAATTTCTCATTTCATTTCAAAAGCACGATCAATCAAATTTGTCCA
This sequence comes from Gossypium australe, assembly GCA_005393395.2. Lineage (NCBI taxonomy): Eukaryota > Viridiplantae > Streptophyta > Magnoliopsida > Malvales > Malvaceae > Gossypium > Gossypium australe. The sequence goes on along the minus strand of CM016626.1, from coordinate 40,324,678 downwards.
ATTTACCATTTCGTTTATTTACCCTATTAACAAGACTCGGACTTTGGCAGATACACGGATCCAACCAAACACACCAATATGGCACCCAGTGCCTCATCGGATAGTTCGAAGCAATAAGTGACACCCAGTGTCTCATCGGCTAAGCCGAAGTAAGTTGGTACCCAGTACCTTATCGAATCTATCCGAAGTAATATAATGACACCCAGTGTCTCATCGACTCGAGGTCGAAGTATCCCTGAACACTTCCAATCCTATGGCATGCCAACTATATCTGACTTAGCCCGACTAGTGAATAGGGTATTCGGTTCACTTTCTCAATTCACTTTCAATCAAATTCAAATGTCTATTCACTTTTTAATCAATATACATTTCAAATAATCACATATTTTCATCACTCAATTCAATTTGATTCAATTCAAATCACTTTTAATTTCCAATCAATATACCTTCAAGTATTCACATAATTCATAATTCATAATTCAATTCAATTCAATTCCATTCAATTCAATATCAATACTCACCTCAATTTTATTTACCATGCATATTAAATAAAATTGAACAATTGATAATAATTAAATTCGAATTATAGTAATACAAACCGTGACTTCTCATTTTACTCTTCGTCTACTTTCTCCTTCCCTTTCTTGCCCAATGTTTCCGGCGTGATGTTAGCTACGAAAATTAAATCAATTTAAAATTATTAATACAACATCCTTTATATCTAATAATTAGATTTTTCTATTGAACTTTTACCTTAATTTCAATTTAATCCCTTACCAAAATCATCTATTTTTCCATCATCATTTATACATTATTCCTACTCAATATTCACTCAAACTCAAACTTAACTCTCTAATTTTCATTATAAATACCTAATTTCGAAATTCTTGCAATTTAGTCCCTATTACACAAAATTTATAACTTATTTTACAATTTAATCCTTTTTCCCAATTCTAACTATAAATTCTATTAATTCAACTCCTAATTCACACTTTTACTTAACAAAATTAGTATCTAGAAAAATCTAATTACTTCCAAAATTTCAGCATATACTTAGTAATATTTTGTTCTAGAATCATAAAAACTCAAAAATTACAAGAAAATGACTTAAATTGACTTACCAATTTGAATTTGAACCTTTGAAACCCTAATTTCTTTCTTTCCTTTTTTCATTCTTCTTTCTCCCTGTTTCGTCCCTCCTATTTTGTTTCTATTCTTCTTTTGTTTCCTTTATTAGTTTTAATTAATGATGATAATAATATATTATAATAATATAAAATATATTTTACTTATTATTTAAGTAATATAAATCTATTTTACAAGTGTACATTGATTTTATTATTACTATTACACATGTATGGTTTATTACCATACATTTGTCATTATTTAATTTGTTTAATAATAATAGTAATAATAGTTTAATAAATTAATGTATTTTTAACACATAAAATCTTAGATTTTTATGCTTTCCTCAATTTTGACAATTGACATAATTGCCTATTTAGTCCTTTTTATTTTCTTTAATTTATCATTCAACTTTCACCCATATTTCAATTTAGTCCTTTTTCCTAATTACTCCCAATTCGAGCTAATTCACCTATCCAAAACCTAGTTGACCAGTCAACTAACTTCGTAAATATTTTTAATAAATATTTACGAATTCGTTTTATTAAGACGGAGGCCCGACAATACACTTTTTCGATGCCCGTGAATTTTGGGTCATTACATACAACATTTAAAATATCAGGACGTGTTGTTATAAGATACATTAAGCAACCAATCAAACCTCTAAAGTATCCCTCATCAACTTTATCAGCTCCATCTTCTTTACACAGCTTCTCCTTTTGATTCATAGGACTGCTTACTTCCTTGCACTCTTCAAGCTTGAATTTATTCAAGATTTCCTTGGCATACTTCTTCTAGTAGATGAATACTTCATGCTCAGCCTGTTTAATTTTCATTCCAAGAAAAAAAATACATTAATCCGAGATCTTTCATCTCAAAAACCTTCATCATCTCTTGCTTGATTTCCTCAAGCAACCGTGCATAATTTCCCATTAGCAAGAGATCATCAACATAAAGAGAGACTATCAAAATATCATTATTTCGACGTTTGACATAAAGAGTGGTCTCGGACAGATTTTTTTCAAAATCCAAGCTCAGCAAATGATCATCTATCTTACTGTACCAAGCTCTTGGAGCTTGTTTCAGTCCATAAAGAGCATTCTTGAGAAGAAACACCTTGTTTTCCTCTCCTTTCTTCACAAAACCTTTAGGTTGTTCAACATAAATTTCTTCCTGAAAAATGCGATTTAAAAAGACTGATTTTACATTAAGCTGATACACTCTCCAATTCATTTAAGCAGCTACAGCAAGTAAAAGTCTTATGGTGTCCAAACGAGCAACTGGTGCGAAGGTGTCTGAATAGTCCATGCCAAAAACTTGTGCATAGCCTTTGACCACAAGTCTTACTTTGTGCTTGTTGATTGAGCCATCAACATTAAGCTTGGTTCTATACACCCACTTGACTCCAATCACCTTCCTATCATGGGGTCGATCAACCAACTCCCATGTTTTATTTTTCTCAATCATGGACAACTCATCCTTCATTGCAACCACCTATTTTATGTCCTTCATTGCCGTAACAAAATCTCCAGGTTCACAAAAAGCTATATTACATCTTGCATAAATGTCAGTGAGCAATCTAATACCCCTTGTTGGAGCATCATCCACTTTTTATCTTTATCTGTGGTTGAATCAGGAAATTTAAGCTTCAAATCTGCTGTGCTTTGGCCACTTTTCTCATCCCAGTTCCACTCTTCATTTTCCTCGAAATGAACATCTCTGATTATAATAATTTTCCCAGAATGCAGTTGGAATTTTGTAAGCTTTTGCAACAGTGCTATAGCCGATAAAGACTCTTGGAAGTGCCTTTTTGTCTAACTTATCTCTCTTGATCTGAGGAACGTGAGTGAAGCACAAACAACCAAATATTTTAAGCAAAATTAAAAATGTCTTATGACCATACCAAGCCTCATAGGGTGTTTGATCCTTGACTGCTTTTGTGGGTATTCTATTATGTAGGAAAACTGCGGTATGAGCTGCTTCTGCCTAGAACTTTTTGGGTAATTTTTTCTCATGCAACTTACATCTAGTCATGTCTAAGATGTATTTGTTTCGCCTCTCACTAACTCAATTTTGATGCGGAGTATAGGGAGTTGTTAATTGATGCTCAATGCTATATTCTTCACAAAATGCATTGAAATTTTTTTATGTATACTCCTTGCCATTATCGGACCTCAATATTTGAATGTGGTTGCCACTTTGATTTTCCACAGTCTTCTTAAATTTCTAGAATACTCCAACAACTTTTAACTTGAATTTTAAGAAGAAAATCCAACACATTCTTGTAAAATCATCAATAAAAGCAACATAATACTGACTACATGCTACTGAAGGAGTTCTTTGAGGTCCAGAAATGTCTATGTGAATCAACTGTAACTTACAAGTGGCTCTCCTTACTGCCTTGGGAAATGGCTTTCTATTTTGCTTTCCAAATTGACAAGCCTTACATGTCAGTATGTGATCATCAAGTTTTGGAAGATCAAATTCCACTTTTTTGGACTTAATCTGCAGTATCCCCTGATGATGATAGTGTCTGAGCTTTTTATGCCACAGCATTGTGAGGCTTTCTTTGATTAGAAAAGCTTATTGCTCCTCTTGTATTGGATTGAGGGAAAAACTCATTCCTGCGATCTTAACTTCGAACATATTCTATCTTGTAGCATCCTCTATCACACATGCCTTTTTCATGAACTTCACTTTGAATCCCTTCTCTACTAATTGACCAACACTAAGCAGGTTTTCATCAATATCAGGTACATATAAAACATCAGTAATGAACTTGGTACCTAAATAGCTTGTAATGGTTATAGTGCCCTTTCCTTTGACTGCAATGTAGTCACCGTTCCTAATTCTGACCTTATTGGACTTGGTACTCTTCAGTTCTTTGAACAACTCTTTGTCATGTGTCATATGATTAGTGCAACCACTATCAATGAGCTAGCTTTCACTTGCTTCGTGACTAGTGAAACAAGTTGCAACAAAAAACTGATCTTCTTCTTCTTGATCTGCCACTTGCGCTTTATCTCTTTTTTACTAATTTTTGTACTTACAAAAAACAGCTTCATGTCTTTGGTTACACTTACTGCACTTTGCATCTGGTCTTGTCCAGCACTTGAAAGAAGGGTGACCTTTCTTGCCGCAATGTTGACATGGAGGATAATCCTTCTTTACTCATGAACTTTTATTTCCAATTTTACTTTTGTTCCCAAAAGTAGAGCTTTCTCCACTCGCAGCATGAAACTTTTTGTTCTTTGACCTCCTATTCTTTCCATTATCTTGATGCTTAATTAGTAGAGCACCGTCGATAGCCCCTTCTTGCCTCATTATACGCCTTTGCTCTTATGCTTGTAAAGCACTTAAGATTTCCGCCAAAGTAATCTTTTACATATCCTTCGTGTTCTCTAAGGTGGTAATGGTAGCCTTAAACCTTTCAAGTATTGTTACAAGAATTTTCTCCACAATCCTTGAATCTGCTAGAGATGAACATAGCAACCTAACCTTATTGGCTATGTTAAGGAGCCTTTCAGCATACTACTTGACTATCTCAGTCTCCTTCATTTTCTGCAGATCAAAATCACGTACAAGATTCAGCACTTGCATCCCACGAATTCTCTCGTCTCCCTCGTACTTAGTCTTGAGATAATCCCATATGTCCCTTTGTGTAACACCCCAAACCTGGCCTAGACGTTATGGCCGAATCTGGCAAGGTCACAAGATAGTGCTTTAAAAATCGCAATGACTTTAAGACCATTTCTCTGTTTATACCACTTTTCAGTATCTTAGGCTACCTTCAAAAATGTGTCATTTGTTTTCAATCATTATCCATTTTCAAAACGTTATACTTTGCGGAAGCTTTTAAAATAGTTTGCGAATTTGTGCGTATTTTGATAAAATGTTTGTTTGTACTGAAAACTCGAGTTTTCCTACTACTAGCGGTAAACCACGCAATGGCCATAATTACATAAAACTTTTCCTAGATATAATCAAAACCATAAATAAGTATAAAAACCGTGAGCCTATCGTGAAGCAGAAGCTGTGGTCACCGTCGAGTCCTCCACTACATCGATCCGTCTAATGCTGAGGATTACCTGAACAGATTAAACAGAAAAGGGTGAGTTCGCAACTCAATGTGTAATCCCCACATATATCAAATGTACAGAGTAATCACCAGAAATCAAAAATCACAGATTGGGCCGCAGCCCAGTACAGAAAGAGTTTGGGTCTTAGCCCACTCGGATGCAGAATCAGATACATATATAACAGGGACTTATCCCAATCAGATACAAAGTGCATATCAGAATATTAGAATTCTACCCACCAGCCTCTACACACCATCTCCATCCAGCCCTACACACCATGTGGGGATATAATCAACCCACCCATCCCTACACACCATACTGTACCGAAATGCAGTACATAAACAGAATAATGCATCTGAGCTTCCAGATAACAAGCTTAAAGCTTTTCAAACACTTCCTCCGAAATACCATCAACCCTCCCCGATGCAATGCAACATACCAAATATGACATGCAACATGCAAATAACCATTCATACACTCAGTTCAGTACAGATATCATGCTCAGTCAAACACCATATAATTAGATCACATGAATAGGGGTCTAGGTAATGCTTACCGACCCTACGGTAGGTCCAAAGTCGACTTGGGCGACCCGTGCAACCTTACAGATCATTTCAAAAAAATGGGCTCACATGCCCATGTGGCTAGCCCGTGTGGGCCCACACGACCCAAATTGGCCTTGGCCGTGTGGATCACACGGCCTAGCCTAGAATTCTACACGCCCATGTGGCCCACACGACCCAATAGGTCAAGCCCATGTGTCGTACACGGCCTTGTCTGGCCATCACATGGCCGCGTCACTTGCGTACTGCCTGGCTCGTTGATCACACGACCGTGTTGTGGCTCACAGCCTTGTACACGACCGACCACATGGGTGACCACACGCCCGTGTGGCGTCGATAGTTTTATTTTTCGTCTTTTACCAATTCTCATTTTCTATGTTTTCGGGTACACACGTGCTACTGTTTCACAGTGAAAACACTCCCGAGTCTCCTGGAACCTAAAATTGATCAATTAAAACCCCAACCAGTCACTTAAATTGACACTTAATCAGAACTTTAACGTGACAGACAAACCTTTATCTATCAAAAATCCTTACCTTTGACCGAACGATGGCGATTCCATACACTACAACACTGTTTGGGAAAGACTTCAGCCCCTTAATCCTTTCCTAACACAAAACAACCTTCAATAACGATTTATTAAAGCCGACATAATAGTCACGTTATTCTTACTTACCCGAACGCATGAAGAACATTGACAGAAACAAAACATTATGACCAACCCACAGGAAAGTAACAAAGACGAAAAGGGAGTGTAACGACCCGAATTTGGGCCTAGTAGAATTGGGCTTATTGGGCCTTGACCAGGGGAGCGTTTAAAATTTTTGAGAACAAGAGAACGGCACTAATGCAAGTTGGACCTATTAGGTGAGTGATTTTAGAAGGTTAGAGAGCTTCTATGAAGTTCCGAGATCAAACTTGGGCTTTAGGAAAATTTTGGTTTTAGGTGAATAAAACCTTGGGAGTTAGTAAGTAGGCTTTAAGAATAAAATGTGGAGAAAAATGACACAAAAAGGAGTTGTGGTCTAATGGCAAATGGCACCACATGGGAGACAAGGAGGTGACGCCACACAAGGAAGCAAGGGGTACAAGGTTCAAGTCTTGGCACTTGCATTTCATTTTGATTTATTTTTAAGTGAACTTAGACGTTGGCCTATAGACTTATATTTAGTTGCGCATGATTTTAGACACAAGAGGAGCTTGTGGCCTAGTGGCTAGCGGCGTGGATTAAGTTACAGGGGAGCCTGAGTTCGAATCCCATCGCAAGCAAAAAGGGATATTTATTTTGCTAAGTTGGGACGGTAAGAGTTTGTGTTGGAATTAAACTCTGCTGAAGGAGGGATCCCACATCGGGAAGCTAGCAAGAGGGAAGGTGAGAAGCTGGCTTTAAATAGAGCAATCTATGAGGAGAGTAAGCATCCTTAGGTTGGCATTTGGGCATAGGAGTGTTCGGAGTGCGAATCAACTCTAGATTCCTATCAGGTGTGTATTTCGCCCTACTCTAGCTGTAGAGCGGCAAATGCCGAAATGCCGGTCACACGGCGATGGTAACCACACGAGCATGCAAGTGCACGTGTGGGAGCTTCGATGCGATAGTTGAGGCCACAATAAGTATTCTTGTGGGTTGATGCTGTTTGGGCTACAATGGGCCAAAAGGGGCCAAGTGGGCCCAATGGACCCGTGGGCCCGTGGGCCCATATGAATAAATTGTATGATTGTGTAGTAAATAGTGAAGTGGTCTATGTGAATCTCATATCTGTGGCTAGGTTTAGGCTAAATGGGCCACACGAACGTGTAGGTCCATTTGGGCTGAGAATGGGCCCTAGGCCCATTCGTATCGTTATCTCTGTTTAGAATACCTTGATTTGTGAAATTACCGAAATATCCTCGAATTGGAAAATCATCGAAATACCCCTAATTTGTAAAATTATCGAAATACCTCTAATTTGTGAAATTACCGAAATACCCTTGGATTACGAAATTACCGAAATACCCCTGATTTGTGAAATTATCGAAATACTCCTGATTTGTGAAATTATCGAAATACCCTCGGATTATAAAATTATCAAGATACCCCTAATTGTAAAATTACCGAAAGACCCCTGATTTGTAAAATTATCGAAATACCCTCAGATTGTAAAATTACCGAAATACCCCTGATTTGTGAAAGTACCGAAATACCTTTAGTGGGTAAATTACCAAAATACCCTTAGTGGGTAAATTGCCAAAATACCCTCAATGGGTAAAGTTACCGAAATACCATTAATTGGTAAATTATCGAAATACCCCTAGGTGACGAAATAACCGTTATAACCTTGATGGTAGCTAATTATCGTGTATGTGATTTTATATATATACATACATCTGTTTATAGTTGTTATTTACTGCATTCATATCATGTCGCATGGTTTGGGCTTGATGATTGGAGGAAGTGCTATTCTAAGTGGCTCTGCCACATACCGTTTTAGTAGCTTAGCCACATATACCATGATTAGCAGCTTGACTGCAATATTGGTGCATTTGGTGGGGTGGGTTGACTTGATCCCCACATAGTGCGATTGGTTGGTACGGGTGGTGTGATGGTTGGATTGGGTTGGGCTGCATTTCTGATTGCATTATCATGATTACAGGGCTTAGGCCTAGACCGATACCGTAAGGGCTCAGGCCCAGATAGTGACCGTTATAGGGGATTGCACACTGAGGTCTTATAACTCACCCCTTCCTTTTAATCATGCAGGTAATCCCCAACGTTAGAGGATTTGGAGCTACGGAGGACTCGGAGGTGGCCATACGTCGGATTTGTTTCTTACGAAACTTAGTAAATTCAGTTTTAATTTATTTTATATTATTATTTTTGGGTTAATGTCTTGTGTAATAAGGCCATTGGATTTTTCCTTTTAAATTTTCATTTGGTAATTCTGCTGGTTATGAATTGTTAAAATGATTAAACACTGGTTTTTGCTTTAAAACATTAACAACCATTTTCAAAATATCACGTTTCTGCAATTCTTTAAGTCAGACTTCTGTAAATAAAGTTTTTGAAAACAGAAGCAAATCTTCTTTTTACAAACAACAAAATTCAGAGTTTCAAATAGGATACAAAGTTTTGACGAACACATAGCTTTTAAACAACCCTTTGATGTGACATGCTAGATCCGGCCATAACGTCTTGGCCGGGTTTGGGGTGTTATAGGGAGAAACAGAGAATGAGGATTTAGCAAAAGAGAAAATGGCAGAGAGGTGGAAAAAGAATGGAACGTCAGAATTTTGGGGAAGAAAACTGAATTTTTTTTAAAAATAGAACATAAAAAATTGATAACCCCTAAATCCCTTAATTTTCTCCACTATCCCACTACTGTAACAGCCCAGTTTAGACCCTAGTCAGAAAAATAATTCAATAATATTTTTTATTCTTATGGCGTGTGATAAAGTATGTGTGAAAGTTCTGTGTGAAAATTTTATTGTTTGTGTGCCGATTTGTGAAAAATGACTTAATCGTGTAAAATGCAAAAGTGTTGTGCTAGAAGTTAAAAGTGGCTAATTGCTATGTCTCCTTAAATTTGAGGTCTTTATGTTGTAAATGGACCATTGGTTTAATGAATGGACAAATGTGGTCATGAATTAGTGGGATTTTAATGACATTAATAAGGCTAATTTAGTAATAAGCTAAATAAGTGTAGATTAAATAAAACAAAGGCTAAATTCATGCATTCATATTTGTTCTTACCGAAAATTGAAAGAAAAAGAAAAGAAAAAGAGCTAGCTAGGGTTCGGCAAGCTCAAGCTTTAATTAGGTATGTGTTTTCGATCCGTTTTTGATGATTTTTATGTTTTTGTGATTGTTGTTAAGTACTCTAGCAAGCCTATGCTTAAATTTCTAAATTTGATAATGATATTAAGATGTGGCATTGATGAATATATGAGCTTTGTGTTGATAGTTGGTGAAATATGAAAGCTTGATGAATGATAAATATGTTTTGTATTTGGAAATTTTGATGAAATTGATTATTATGGGCTAATTTGTGAAAATGAAACTTTGAAGGGTTAAAATGTGAAATAAATGAAAGATATGGGCTGCTAGGGACTAGTATGAAATTCGGCCAAGCTTGGGTGTGAGTAAATTATGTCTATTTTGTGTAATTGTGAAATAGGGATTAAAATGTTAAAATGTGGAATTATAAAGGCTAAAGTATAAAATGCCCTATGTAACACCCCAAACCCAACCAAGAAGTCTAGACTGAATCCGAGATGCCACATTGATCACCGAAGTGATCGTAGAAAAATTTGACAAAAACCAATCATTCAAAATTCCATTTCTGAAAATATTTATCTCAAAACAAACCAAAACATTTAATCGTTTAAAAATACCGTTCGCAAATGTAACAAAACAAAATATACGAACAAAGATTAAAACAGTAATGGTACCACGGTATTATAAATCTTTACAGTTCAAAACCAAATGTAAAAACTAGAAAACACAAACTGCTCAATTGCTATTTACAAGCCTGTTCGAGACCTCCGCGTACTGAGCCCACCTACAGAATCCAGAACTGTACCTGAAAGGGAAACAGAATAAGGGGTGAGCTACTCGAGCTCAGTGTGAGATCAAACCAGCTAAACTACAAAAGCAGAAACAAAGAACTAGAAGCAGTTCAGAACCAGAACATACTTACAGACGGCTAACAGCTGAGTAATTTGCCCAAAATCAAACAAATAGCAATGTACTTTACAGTCATATAGTAGCAATAATTATCAATATTTACAGTTTGGGCCTAAGCTCCTTTTAGAATCAGTATCAGTTTGGGCCTTAGCCCATCTCAGTACAGTAGTAGTCAAGTCTACAAAATTCTCTTAGGCACGAGTTCCTTTCAGTCGAACAGTCAATCACATTCAGCCACAGTAACACTTTCAGTCAAACAGATCAATCAAACATTTCAGTCGAACAATACAGTCACATCTAGTCACAGTATCACATTCAGTCAAACAGATTCAATTAGATGCATATGACTGCAAATGAGTTATAAAATAAAAACCCACCCATCCAGCCAACACACCTCTCTGTCCAACCTTACACTTCTTGTGGGGATTTAATCAACCCACCCATCCCTACACTTACAAGTTGTACCGAATGTGGCATAGAAAGAAATTTACAGCTGAGCTGCCAGATCAGATAGTCATACGTAGTGTGGCTAATGTACATGTGGTACTGTGCAATGCGGTAATCTGCTATACCGATATCAGTAATGTAACAGCCCGATTTTGGGGCTAGTCGAAATAGTAGTTTTGGTACCACTAATATGAGGTTGGAGAAATTTATTTTAATATTAATTTATGTGTTATAACATGATTATAAAGATGTATGAAAATTTTGGTGCTTCAATTTTAGTAATTGTATGCTTAATTGTGAAAAGGGACTAAATTGCACAAGGTGTGAAAGTTTCATTTTACAAGCTAGGGGTGTCTAATAGCTATGGAATATTGAATTGGAGGTCTTTAAAGTGCAATTAGATCACCCTAAAGGTGATGGCCGACCAAGGGAGACAAAGGCATTAATTTGGTCAAAAATTTGGTGATATTAGGTGACTAAAATGAATAAAATAAGATAAATAAAGAAGATGTCATCTTTTACTATTCCCGTTTCTTCTTCCACCAAAATTTGAAGAGAAAATAGAGGTTTTTGGAGTTCAAACTTTCATCCAAGCTATTCCTTTGCAAGTAAGTGATTTTAGAGGTATTTCTTGATAATTTTTGTACTTTTGGAACCCCTAAAGCTTCAGCTAGCTAATGGGGGGACTATTTTGTAAAATGGTTGAAAGTTTAGGGACTTGCCATGAGAGTGTTTATGTTGTTTTCTGATTTTTTTTATGGAAGAAAATGAATGTTAGAGGATTAAGGAATAACTTTTGTGAAAGGTGTTACCATGAAAACACCTAAATGAGATTTATTTGTAAATGCTGTAATTGAGTAATAAATACATGAAATGATTGGTTTTGTGAATTGTTGTAAGAGAAATAAATGTTCAGCTAGGCTTTTTTAATGAGAAAATGTGATGAAAAATGATTTACGAGCCTAGGGGCAAAATAGTAATTTTGCCAAAGTATAAGGGCAAAATGGTCATTTTTGCCTAAGTAGAAATTTTGAAGTGTCATGAGTTATGTAGTGATTGAATGAGTGAATTTTATTATTATAGATCAAGAAGAGCATGGAAACAACCTTGACCGAGGAAAAGGCAAAGTTACGGACTAAACCGTCAATTAACACATTTTGCACCGAGGTAAGTTTATGTGTAAATGATACATCCTTAATACATATGTTGTTACCTATTGATGCATTGTATGGATGAAAATACTTATTCGTGAGATTGATTGAAAGTGATATATAATGAGTAATTCTCGTATGAACCTTGGAATAGTAATGTAAGTACGGATAAATATCCATAATTATCATTTGGTGGGCTGTGTGTGATACTGTAGGCTGTGTGCGATACCACCTTATTATTTATTCACGATAGGTTGTGTGCGATACCATCGTTTATATTATCATTTGGTGGGCTATGTGTGATACCACCGTAATTATCATTGTTGGTGGGCTATGTGCGATACCCTATTATTGATTAATGGTGGGCTGTGTGCGAAACCACCGGGTACTTGTATCTTTCTGAGGGGTTCATCGAGAAACTTGTCTAAGTAAATAATTCATGTGGCTTTGTGGTGATGAGTGCAGGGTATATGTACAAGTAAATGCGAGTAATATATATGTCTTATGGTTGGAATGTGGTAAGAGATGAGATGAGTAAGCATGATTATGAAAATGTGAATTGTTCTTACATAATATATAATGTTTGTGATTGCTTGGCATATGGTATGATGCTTATTGTTTACATGTAGACTTACTAAGCCTCAAGCTTACTCCCTTTCTTTTCCCTTATTTTATAGTGTCAAAGAGCCAACTCGAGATACGAAGATAATTGAAAGATCACCCACACTATCAGCACATCTTGGTATATTTAGACTTAGCATTTTGAGTATGGCATGTATAGGGACTAGACTTAGTGAAATGTCATGTTGTTTTGACCAAGTGTGTTGGTTTTTTTAATGATGAACTCTTTTGTATAAGGCCATAGTTGATGGCTCATTATTATTAATCTATGAAAAGATGAGGTTATTCATGAATGTGTATGGTGCATGATTGGGTTGTTTGGTTAAAGTATGCATGAATGGGTTGATGGTTGAATGTAATATATGTTTGTATAAGTTAGGGTGATAAAAGAGCTTGGCAAATAGCCTTGTTCTTTTTCACACGGGTAGGCACACGGGCGTGTGTCTAAGACGTGTGTGACACACGGTCAGCCTCATGGGTGTGTGGTTAGGCTGTGTGTCTCCTACATGTTCATTTTACAAGTTAGTATGCTCAGTAGTAAACACACAGGTAGAGATACGGCCATGTGTCTCAGCCGTGTGGAAGGCATGGCCATGGTCATGGGCGTGTGCCTAGGCCGTGTGAATTCTGCACCTGAAATTGGAATTTAATTTGCCATACGGGCGTGTGCTCAAGCCGTGTGACATTTTTGGGTTGATGACGTCAGAAACAGAATGCCAAGGTTTTGGCACACGGGCGTGTCGAGGTCGTGTGAGGGACACGGGTGTGTGTCTGGCCGTATGAAATCCCCTGTAGGTTTGAATTGAGAAATAATTCCACACGGGTGTGGAACACGAGTTTGTGATATGTCACACGGGCATGTCCCTTCCTCCACATGAGCGTGTGGACTGTTTAGAGAAAATTTTCTAAAGTTTTCCAGAGAGCTTCAAAGGAGCTCAATTTGATTCCGAACCATTCTTAAACTATGAATTAGGCCTTGTAAGCTTGTTTAGGAGGTGTTAGTAAAAGTTTTAAATTGAAGAGGAAAGTCAAGCTTCTAAATTGCATGATTGATTGCGTGTAAACTTAGTAATGCCTCGTACCCTGTTTCAGCATTGAATACGGGTAAGGGGTGTTACAAGTAAACTCCATAACCCTCTGGGTATTGGGACTGCCCACGACCCTCTTGGTATTAGGGGCTACAGTATGTAGTTAAACTGACACTCTCTTATATTATGCGGCAAGGCTAGCGTATAAGTTGTACTGTGCAATGCGGTAAATCGCAGTATAGATATGCAGTATGAACTGCCAAATCAGATAGTAGAACGTAGCGTAGCTAACATACATGCGGTACAGTGTAATGCGGTAATCTGCTATACTGATTTGTTGCAGTAAAACTGCCAGTTCAGTCAATCTTCCTTCTCTTCAAAATCCCACCCAAAATAGTTTATATGCAGATGTGTGTATGCAGATGTATGTATGCAGATGTACCAATTCAAAATATGATTTCAGACAGTCTTCACAATCAGTCAATCAGTTTTAGGAGTGTGTACACTCTTACACTCAAATTCAGCATCAAGCTTATCACACAATCAATCACAAATCACTCACATATCAACTCAGATCAGAGTCATAATTACCCTCAGTAAAGCTTAGTCAAGGGTTGGAACACATTGATTTGCGATTACAATCAAATCAACTTATATTCAAAATTTGCGAGTTAGGGCCACACACCTGTGTGCTCCGGCCTTGTGGAACAGTCCAGGCAATGTGGGGTTCCAAACACCCGTGTGAAAGGTAGCACACGGTCGTGTGACAGAGGCACACGCCTGTGTGGTGCAAGGACACGGGTATGTGGACGTTCCGTGTAACTCACTTTCCAATTCATTAAAATAAGGTGCAGTGCAGAAACAGCCATGTGAAAGTGTCACACGCTCGTGTGGCCATCAGACACGGTCGTGTGTCTCAATACACACACCCATGTCGAATCCCTAGGCCTCAAATCAGTCACACTGATTTGGGAATATGTCAAAATCTTCAAATGTCCAAATTGACTTTAATATAAAAAGTGATTATATTTTTGCAAACATTCAATTTAAGGAATGTGCAAAAAAAATATCAGACAATAATGTAAGTATATATCATATTTTTTACCAATAAGATTGTATAGATATTATTCTCTCCAATGAATGATTAATTAATATAAATCATTGATCATTTTTTTTAAGAATGAACATTTATCAATATTTCGAATCATCCATCTTCTTTTTATCTATTTTTCAATAATGACAATAGGTTCCATTTTTATAATTATTATGCATTGTTACATTCACTTTGGGGAATGAAGCAAAACCAATGAAAATGAACTATTTCATTAATTTGTTTAGCCATAAGAAGGCATTTACAAAATCAAACTACACAATATATGAAGTCAAAAACAATGAAACTTGAATCCTACATAATAGATAAAATTTCATTAACACTAACATTAATTGAAATCACTTGAAATATAGTAATCATGAGATACAAATTAATGCAAGATAACTTTTAATGGTAGAAAATTTATATGGTTAATGGATAAATTATTTAGATAAAAAATATGGTCATGTATTTAACAGTTAAATTAAACGATGATTGCTTTACTAATCTAATAATCCAAACTTTTTAAAAATTATACCATCTTTAGGAAGATATATCTCTTCTCACTGTTGATACAACTTCCATCAATATCTTCAATATCTTGTAAATGAACTACAACCTTAAACACAATGAATAATAAAAGGGCCATGCAAGAGCCAAAACTTGGGTTTGAGGTTTGCAAGTGGTTGAAGATCAATTGCTTCAATAGCTTATTCCGAGTTGGTGATGACGATGTGGGATCATGCATCCATCTTGTATAATGCAAAATAATTTTCATCGTTGATAAAATTATCACTTTGAGCAAGATCTTGTTGATAACGTGTTATATTATAGAATGGATATAAAACTAAAAGAAATATAGAATGAGCAAGAAAGAAGAATAGAAGATAAAAGGATGATTCAACTTTCACATTGGCATACAATAAGTTTGTACATATTTATAGGGCTTCAAAAACCATAAGTTACAAAGCATTAAGGACCAACATTAAGGTACCTTATACATTATTTAGGGGTTACAATATAATGAATTTAGAGGTTGTGGATATTTATTTTTAGGGGTTACAATAGGATGAAATTGGGGGCTATGGACATCCATTTTATCAAATGATTAACAACATTTTTTAATTTGTTTGTTTCACAATATAAATTTAGAGAAAACTTTTAAAAAATAATATCATAATATTATATTACCTCATCATCTATTAAAAATAATCTTCAATCACTTTTTGGTGTCATTACGGTTTGAATATGGTTCGACATTGCTCTTTGAAGAATCATAGCTTTAATTCTCCATTCTTATATATATATAGTTTTAACTTATTAATGCTAAAAATCCTCATTTTTTATCAGTATTTTTTGTTAGATATTCCTTGATTGAATATGCCTAAACTTAAATTTAATTTATATATAACTAATATTAATTAAGTGATAATTAAGACTATTAGAATTCAATTCAAATATTAACTTTATTTTACCTTAAGAGAATTAGCATAATTTTAAAATAATAAAATCAACACAACTTTTTTTAGCTATTTTATGTCAATTTTTTAGCTAATAATAATAAATTAAATTATAATTATAATTATTTTAAAGTTAATTTAGTAATATGAAAAAAAATACAGGATATTCTTGTCAGTTCAAAAGTTTTTCCAAACTCGTCCTTATATAGAGAGAGAGAAATTAATGTTTAAAATAAAATTTTCTATGCTTTATTAAACACACCTTGACTTGTATTTAAAATTTTAGTTAACATCAGTTACGAGCTTCAATTGCTGGACAATTCTTATCCAAATACAAAGAAAAAATAAAGGATAAAATAACATTTAGTCTTTGAATTTTACAACTTCTTTCAATTTAATCCCTAAACTTTTTGAGTCCATATTAGTTTTGGAACTTGACAATTTTTTTAATCTAGTCCATATGATATCATGGTATTATGATAATATGCCACATTATCACTTAAAATTATAAAAAAAAAATTATAAAAAATTATAATATAATATTCAAATATCACATCATCACATAAACTAAAATCAAAAGATATTATCGAATCGAGAGATTAAGAAAAATAAAAATAAAATCAACGACTAGATCTAAGTTATCTCAAAATTTAAAAATTAACTTTTAAAAAAAATGAAGACTAACCAAAGGGAATCAATGATTACAAACTTACAATATAAATGTCAACTAACAAATTTGCAATTTCTTTTTCCTTTCGTTGCAGAGAATTGGATTCATATATGTTTTATAGAATCCCAAATGTCCCAAAATGACTAAAATCTTCTTCAATCACTTCATCATTTCCTTGCACCTGCATCGACTCTTCCTCTTCGTGAGCTATGTTGAGATTTGCTAACTTCTCTTCCATCATTCCCACACTGCAAATGTAACATACCAAAAATCGGGTTAGAAGAAATTGATTTGTGAAATTAAGAGTGGGCATCTCTCGACTTTGAGTTAAGATTTTTGAAATTTTGACAAGGAAATTGATTTGGTTCAGTGGTTAACTGTTCTGGTTATGTGTGTGAGGTTCTGGGTTTGAATCATGTTTCTTGAAATTTTGTTGTTTTTATCAAATCCCTATTCTTGATCATCTGGTATAAGTTCTACTTCTGATCAACTAATGACAAGAATAAGCCTGCTGGTTCATTGGCTAAGCATCCGTCTACTCTTTGGTCTTGTGTTTGAATCTCTACGAAAGCAATATGGGAGTGTTTTTATTCTACTGCCTCGTGAGGTAGTTTTGGTTGGTTTTAAATTAACCACTTCTTTCAACTTCCTTTTTGGCTTGTTACATTCGTTTTATCCTTTTTGTTTTGACTATCATCTCTGCATTTTCTCTTTTTGTTTGTCAATTCTTCCACCGACGATAATTTGTTGAATCTTTGAGACATCTGTCCTTCTAACTCCTTGCGTTGTTCATTTATAATCAATCATATAAGTATTCTCTATCAAATTCCTGCGTGAGTTTGTTGTTAGATGGGGTTGTAATTCGTCTCTGTGACAAAAACATTGACTTACGTAATTTTGAGTTAGGTGAAGGTCTTGAGTTTAACATTCTCTCGACAACATAAGGTCTAAAAAATTGTAGTTCAATTATTGGTAAGTGTGTAGTTTGATTTGGAGTTGTGCGTCAAAGTTCTTCGACATAACTTCGATTTTGGATGCTAATCTTAGCGATTGATTTCGAATAATTCGTCTAATCTATTATTGTAATGTTGTTTAGGGACGAGAATTCATCCTTATTGTTTCTGCATCAGATCCATATCAAATTGGTACCAAAAACCCCTTCTTCTCAAATTTTAGTCGTCGAAAAACAAGACTATCGAAGCCATACGGCGGCCGTGTGGCAGGCTGTAACAGCCCGGTTTAGACCCTAGTCAGAACAGTGGCTTCGAGACCAAAAATCAGAGGTTAGAAAAATATTTTAAAATTATTTTTAATGTTTATAATGTGTGATTGAGCCTGTGTGAAAGTTTCGTGTGAAAATTTTATCGACTGTGTGTCAAATTGTGAGAAAGGACTTAATCGCATAAAGTGTAAAATGATGTGTGCTAATTGTTAAGTGTTTAATTGTTGTTGTCTTTATAATGTGGAGGTCTTATGAGGCAATTAGCCCATTATTAAAGTTAGTGGATGGTTGAATGACATAATAACCTTGATGTTTATTTGTCTTATATGATTAATAAAAGGGCAAATCGGTAAAATGATTATTAAGTTATTATAATCAAAACAAAACAAATGAAATGACCATTCCCCCATCTTTCTTCCACTGATTGTTGAAGAGAAGAATAGCCATGGAAGCATTTTAGGTTTCGGCACATCCATAGCTTGATTAAAGGTCCATTTTTGTTCGATTTTTAATGATTTCTACGTTTTTGAGATCGTTGCTTTGTGCTCTAGCTAGCCCATGCTTTAATTTTAGAAATTTGTAACACCCCAAACCCGACCCAAACACCACGACCGGATCTGGCATGTCACTAAGAAGATTTAGTAAAACATGTCGCATTTTTGGAAAAACATTTGTTGAGTTTAAACATTTATACCGGGAAACTTATTAATTTGATAGTTTATATAAGATATAAATTCTATATAATGCCTTTATGAATTTAAAACCGAAATTTAGTACATGCCTTAGTTCCAATTTTATCGGATAATTCAAGTGTCTAAAAGTAAAGCCCAAAAACCGAAAATATAAAGCTAATGGCCCATGGCCTTATTACAATGAAATAATAAACCAAGTTAACTAAAAATATTAAGAATAAATGATTTTAACAAAGCCCTTCTTCTAAATCAAATAAACTCCTGCATGGCCACCTTGCGCTCCCTTCCAGCCCGGTCCGATACACTAAGTGCTACCTGAAAAATGTTAAACAACGGGGTGAGTCACGAGACTGAGTTTGCAACCCTCGTGCACCATCAGATTGGGCCTTAGCCCCACAGATAAGAATAACAGAATACCATATGACAGAAATTTATGCAAAGCCCAACCCAATCCTAGGTTTCCATCCGCTACACACCACCCTTACCTGCCAATCACACCGTTGGGGATTTCTACAATCAACCCACACCGCTACACACCATCGATGGCAGTCATGCTGCAGTTAGCTGCTCATCGTCAGAGTTGTGACATAGTCACCAGAACAGATCGTGGCAGAGCCACTACAACAGATCGTGGCAGAGCCACTACAACAGAACACTTCCCCTTTCATTAATCACCCAACCCCGTGCATACATAGAAATCGGCATACACATAAAACATATCATCTCAACAGAAACATTCACTTATGAATGACAGAAATCACTAACCTGGTGATTTGCCTTTACCCTCCTCAGGTTTTCAACCGTTATGCCGGGATTTCGGCATTTAACAGAATATAAACAGATTTATATACACATACTAACAGACAATCTAAATGGTATGAGAAGTTATACACCAAATAACACGTAGTACTATTCTCTATGTCGATACCCTCGCTAATCGGATCTACTGCCCTTTGTCTACAACTTTGCTCAAAAGCCAGAAGAACGCGAAGATAAAGCTTCCCCTACACTCGGCCAAGGATTATTATTTACCCGAATTTATATGTTTAAATAAACAAATCTCCTTACCTAAATCGATTAGATCCCGGAAGTAGGGTGATTCAGGTGCTACCGGTTTAGAAACCTATGCGATTAGATCCCCTTCAAATCCCGGAATGCCGCTCATGAAAGAAAACACAAGATCAATCCACTATGTAGCCATTCGACTATGCTCTCTAAAAGCCAGAAAAGATTGAAAGAATAACATAATCGACACTTACCTCTTTAAAAAGGTTTCGGCTACCCCTTGCAGGAAGATTCGGCAACCACAAGAGAAGAGATCCAGGAATTTCGACTTTTAAGAAAATCCCGAAAAAGAATGAACAAGGGAAGGCTGATGCATTTTTGGCTTTTAGAAGAACTGAATGAGGAGTTTTGGTTTCTGGAAGAAAAAGAGAAGAAGAAAAGAAAACAAGAAAGAGGCTTGGAGATTTCGGCTAGGAAGAAAAAGAATGGAAAAAGATTTCGGCAGTAGAGAAAACTAAGAGAAATCTTTCAGAGAAACTAGCAGGATTTCGGCATCTACTAACCCTATCTAGCCGTCCCCCCTTTTACATACACAGTACAAATTTCGGCCACCTCTAGCCTCATGGATAGCCTCTCATCTTTTCCCTTATCTTTATCAACCTCACATCCAAAAGAGTCCTACATCACACCACTACTCTCCCCCTTTATCTGCTTATTATCCTCATAAATGAAACATTAAAAATCCCTAAATTTTAGCCTTGTTACCGTCCCCCCTTGCTCCCTTTTAAGTGTCGAATTTGGCCCACCTACTTGGGCCCCATGCGGCCAACTTGGGCCTCCTCCCTTGCCACTGACGCCACTCATAGCTTCCCCCTTGCTGTGCCCCTTGCTTTGGGCCACAAGCCCACCTTGATATTTAAACTACAGAGTCTATCTTTAAAGCACTAGAGTGTCTACACAGGAATTTAGTCAAGGCCTCAGCCCATTCCTGAGCCCAATCTGAACCCCTAACCCTCAAATTAACAAATTAAACTTACAACACACAAAACGCACAGGCCCACTAGATCAGGATGTTACAGTTCTACCCCCCTTAAAATAAATTTCGGCCTCGAAATTTACCTGATCAGAAGAGATGGGGATACCACTGCCGTATAACATCCTCTGACTCCCACGCCGCTTCCTCTACGCTGTGGTTTCACCACAAGACCTTGACCAAAGGGACGGACTTCCTTCTCAACACCTTTACGTCTCGATTCAAGATTTGCACTGGCTCCTCCTCAAAGGACAAGTCTGGCCTTACTTCAATCTCTTCCACTGGCACAATGTGCGATGGATCAGAACGATAACGTCTTAGCATCGAGACATGAAACACGTCATGTATTTGCTCCAACTCTGAAGGCAACTCCAATCGATACGCCACTGCTCCCACACGTTCTAGTACCCGATAAGGTCCAATAAACCTAGGACTTAGTTTGCCCTTCCGACCAAACCTCATCACCTTTTTCCACGATGAGACTTTCAGAAAAACTTGATCACCCACCGCAAATTCCAACTCCTTCCGTTTTAGATCCGCATAAGATTTCTGCCGATCAGACGCTTCCTTCAACCGAGCCTAAATCAACTTAACTTTCTCTTCCATTTCCGAAACCAGTTCTGGACCCAACACCTGACGCTCACCCAACTCTGTCTAACAAGTAGGAGTACGACATCTCCGTCTGTATAACGCTTCATAAGGCGCCATCTGAATACTAGATTGATAGCTGTTATTGTACGCGAATTCTGCCAAAGGTAAATACTCCTCCCAACTACCCCTGAAATCAATGATGCAACCTCTTAACATATCCTCCAAGATCTGGATTACCCTCTCAGACTGACCATCAGTCTGCGGATGAAAAGCGGTACTAAAGTCTAACCTTGTTCCCATTGCCTGATGTAGAGCCTTTCAGAATTGTGACGTGAATCTAGGGTCTCTATCTAATATGATCAACACAGATACACCATGCAGTCTCACAACCTCAGCCACGTACAGCTTGGCCAACCTTTGCAGAGAATAATCCACACGAACCGGTATAAAGTGAGCAGACTTCGTCAACCGATCCACAATCACCCAAATCGAATCCTTCTTAGTGGGCGTAAGAGGTAACCCACTAACAAAATCCATCGTGCTTCTTTCCCATTTCCACTGCGGAATCTTCACCGGCTGCAACAACCCTGAAGGCAACTGGTGTTTCGCCTTCACCTGCTGACACGTCAAACATTTACCCACGAATTCTGTTACCTCTCGCTTCAAACCTGGCCACCAGAATTGCTCTCGCAAATACCGATACATCTTAACCCCTCCAGGATGCATAGCGTATGGGCTACTATGTGCCTCCCGCAGAATCATCTGCCTTAACTCAACATCCTTTAGCATACAAGTTCTCTTACGGAAACACAGAACCCCATCACCATTCAAACTATAGTCCTCCCCTTTACCACTTTGCACTAGTCCATACTGGTCTCACTTGGAGTTCAGCTACCAAACTGCCATCCTCATACAGACTGAGATGAGCGAACATCGCCCTTAAATCTGCTATCGCCTTCCGACTCAACGCATCCGCCACCACGTTAGCCTTGCCCAGATGATATTCGATCAAGCAGTCATAGTCCTTCAAAAGTTCAATCCACCTACGTTGTCTTAGGTTCAACTCCTTCTGGGTAAGGAGATACTTCAGACTTTTATGGTCGGTGTAAATAACAGACTTCTCCTCATACAGATAGTGTCTCCATATCTTTAGAGCGAACACTACTGCAGCCAATTCTAGATCATGCGTAGGGTAATTCAATTCATGCGGTCTTAACTGTCGGGACGCATATGCAACAACCTTCCCAACTTGCATCAACACACATCCTAAACCCGTGTGTGACACATCACAGTAGACGGTAAACTCTTTTCCCGCCTCTGGCTGAATTAACACCGGTGCTTCTGTCAAAATTTTCTTCAGCTTCTCAAAGCTCTCCTGTTGTTTGTCAGTCCAAACAAACGATACTCCCTTCCTCAACAACTTAGTTAGAGGTGCCACAATTAATGAGAACCCCTCAACAAACCTCCTGTAGTACCCTGCCAATCCCAAGAAACTTCGAATTTCTACCACAGACTTCGGCGATTTCCAATCCAATACAGCTTCTATCTTCCGAGGGTCAACCCTAATTCCCTCTGTAGAAACCACATGCCCTAAGAAAGTTACTTCCCTTAACTAAAACTCACACTTACTGAACTTAGCGAATAGCTGCTTCTCCCTCAGCACTTGCAACACCTCACGAAGATGTGCATCATGCTCCTCCTTGGACTTGGAATAAACCAGAATATTGTTGATGAACACCACCACGAACCGATCAAGGTGTGGTTGAAACACCCGGTTCATCATATCCATAAATGCTGCGGGCGCATTCGTTAACCTAAACGGCATCACCAAGAACTCATAATGACCGTAGCGAGTTCGAAACGCCGTCTCATGAATGTCTCCTTCCTTAATCCTTAACTGATGATATCCCGACCTTAAGCCAATCTTGGAAAAAACCGAAGCTCCTTTGAGTAGATCGAGCAGGTCCTCGATTCTTGGCAGTGGGTACTTGTTCTTAATCGTTAACTTATTCAGTTGATGGTAGTCCACGCACATACGCATGGATCCGTTCTTCTTCTTCACAAATAGGACCGGCGCTCCCCACGGAGACACGCTCGGTCAAATAAAACCACGATCCAACAGTTCCTAGATCTGAGCTTTGAGTCCCACCAACTCCTTCCGCGCCATTCTATAAGGAGCAATTGACACCAGAGCTGTACCCGGAAGTAGCTCTATTCCAAACTCCACTTTGCGATCCGGGGGTAACCCTGGTAGTTCCTCAGGGAAAACATCCGCGAAATCTTTGACTGTTCGAACCTCATCGACAGTCACCTCCTTAGCATCCAAAGCACTGATAAAAGATAGAAACGCGTTACATCCTTTCCGAATCATCTTAACAGCTTTCAAGGCAGATACCATGTTGGACAAATAATTCCCTCCTTCTCCTAACATAACCACCTCCCCGCCTTCTGGGGTACTCAACACCATGCGCTTAGTCCCACAATCCAACTTAGCCCGATGTTTAGTCAACCAATCCATTCCTAAGATAAGATCAAACTCTCTAAACGGTAATTCCATTAAGTCTGTCGGAAACTCTACCCCTTGAGTCTCTAAAGGTACGTTCCTAAACAGTTTGTCCACTACCCTAGATTGTCCTAAAGGACTAACCACAGTCATCTTCCTAGTAGTTGCTTCAAAGTCTATACTTAGGGTCTCAAATACCGAACATGTAACATAGGAGTGGGTTGACCCAATATCAATCAAGGCAAGAAAAGGGTTATCAGCAATAAGAAACGTACCGGTTATGACGTCCGTTGCGTCACCATCCTCCCATCGACGAGCTGCATAAACTAGACCCGGCTGCCTCGCGTCTACATTACCTGCACCCCTACCATGTGCTCCACGACCCCGACCAGCCCCATTTCCTTCTCTGGCTGCGCCACGACCCCTCGGTACTGGCTGACTACCTCTCCTAATCTGATCAGAACCTCGTCCCGCGGGCCGTACCTGATTCACCTGTGGATAGTCCTTAATCATATGCTCCGTGGATCCACACCTGAAACATCCACCGGTTCTCCTTCTGCACTCCCCATAATGTACCTTCCCACACGAAGGACATGATCAATTCTGACCCGTCGGAGCACGAGCTGGCCCATCAGACCTAGGCCTTTTCTGAAAATTTCCAGATGATCCCGATGGCCCAAAATTCCTCTTATTCCTATTCCTATCCTTATCCTTATTCTGTTTCTCAGTCCGTAATACCTCCTCAAATATCTTAGCTTTCTCAACCAAAATCGCAAAGTCCCTTTCCCGCTGTGGTGCTACTAATACCCTCAGCTCATCCCTTAGTCCATCCTCGAACCGTACGCAACGCTCATAGTCAGTCGCCACAATCCCTCGAGCGTAACGACTCAACCGCAGAAACTTCGCCTAGTATTCAGATACAGACTTACTTCCTTGTACCAAGTTCAGGAATGCCTTCCTCTGTGCATCCACATAGCTGGCCCCAACGTACTTTCCCTGAAATGACTCCTTAAAGAAATCCCAGTCAATCTGGTCTGCGGCAGTACCCTCCTCTACCGTGAGCCACCACTGATAAGCCTCGTCTCGAAGAAGAGACACGACCCCTTCAATTTCTCCTCTACAGTGAAGTCAAGGTCATCCATTATACGCTCACTTGCCTCTAACCAATACTCAGCTGTATTAGGGGCTACACCAGAAACACCCCTAAACATCTCCGCTCCATTGGCTCAGAGTCGTTCCGACACAGATTTCTGAGCTCCTGAACCCGTGCCTGCCCCAGCAACTCTTTCAAGGACCCGCAACATCATCTGAGATACCATATTATCTCCGGTCGTCTGGTCCCGAAATTCTCCCTCCACAGCTGGCGGATCCGGCATCTCGTTTCCTGACCCGTGGCCAGACCCTACTGGCTCTGACAAGGTCATCCTACCCCTACCACGACCACGCGGCGGACGTCCTCGACCCCTTGTACTTATTCTTCCGATTGGCGTTTATCTAATTAGAAATTTTATGAATTATTAACTCTTCCCACTAATTATCCATGAACAATCTTATGAAAAGTAGTTTTAAGAGTGATTCTTTCGAATTCGAACCTATCTACAGTTTCAGTCTCAAGTTTACCTCCTAATTCTAGAAACCACATACATTCACACCTCAACATAGATATCACATCCATGAAGTCACATTCACCACATAAGGGTATTTTCGTCATTTCACTACCTAGGGTTTTTCCGTAATTTCATCCTAAGGGTTTCTTTGTAATCTAGCAAAATAAAGTGTCTTGGGGATTTTCGAAATAGAGGTATGCATATATATATTTTTTTAGAATAGGGGTGTTCTGGAGAATTTGATTTCAAAAGAATAATAGTGGCGTTCAAATGTTTGTGGTTTTTTGTTGTTGTTGTGTGTTTTTTTTAAATTCCGTTGACTTTGTAAATTGGGGGTATTTCCGTAAATCTGGAGGTATATTTGCAAATCATGGGTATCTTGGTAATTTTCAAAATAAGGGTATTTTGGTAATTTCGTGAAGCAGGGGTATTTTGGAAATTTTGCAACCCAGGGGTATTTCGGTAGTTTTTGTAAACCAGGGGTATTTCGGTAATTTCTCAAATTTTGATAATTTTCCAAATCAACGACGTTTTGAAGGTTTTCAAATCAAGGGTGTTTTGGTAATTTTTCCAAATCAAGGGCGTTTTGGAAAATTTTCAAAACTAGGGGCATTTTGGTAATTTTTACAAAACTAAGGTGGCTGGTCCCTTTCGGGTTTTAATTAGAAACTTTTGGCCCGTTAACAAGTCCTCACGGTTAAGGTGAACAGTCACTACGCACCAGGTAGGATTCCAGCGAAGAGAAGGTGAGTCACTAAGACTGCTTAAGTACCAGGCTCTTCCGGATCCAATCCTAGACATGTGCATGTCTGTTGCCACACCCCAACCCAGCGACTTGTTCACGGGTTTGTTTAGTTGACTTAAGTCTTATGAGATTTAAGAAGTTGTTTAAGCTAAGCCTAGATTCCATCAAGTTCTAATTTAAATAGTCTACGTCCCATAAAGCCCATCAAGCCCACATACATATATAACACATAGTGAGTTCAGAATAATTACCTGGCGGACTTGGGCTGGAGACGCATGTGCCATGTCGAGAAAACCATCCTGTGTTATTTATAACATGCATGTTTCCAAAACCCATCTTTAGAAAACATTTTGAGCCCAAAACCCCAAAGCCGAGTTTTGAACCGGGCTCTGATACCAATTTGTAACACCCCAAACCCGGCCCAAACACCACGATCGGATCTGGCATGTCACTAAGAAGATTTAATAAAACATGTCGCATTTTTGGAAAAACATTAGTCGAGTTTAAACATTTATACCGGAAAACTTATTAATTTGATAGTTTATATAAGATATAAATTCTATATAATGCCTTTATGAATTTAAAATCGAAATTTAGTACATGCCTTAGTTCCAATTTTATCAGATAATCCAAGTGTCTGAAAGTAAAGCCCAAAAATCAAAAATATAAAGCTAATGGCCCATGGCCTTATTACAATGAAATAATAAACCAAGTTAACTAAAAATATTAAGAGTAAATGATTTTAACAAAGCCCTTCTTCTAAATCAAATAAACTCCTGCATGGCCACCTTGCGCTCCCTTCCAGCCCGGTCCGATGCACTAAGTGCTACCTGAAAAATGTTAAACAACGGGGTGAGTCACGAGACTCAGTGTGCAACCCTCGTGCACCATCAGATTGGGTCTTATCCCCATAGATCAGAATAACAAAATACCATATGACAGAAATTTATGCAAAGCCCAACCCAATCCTAGGTTTCCATCCGCTACACACCACCCTTACCTGCCAATCACACTGTTGGGGATTTCTACAATCAACCCACACCGCTACACACTATCGATGGCATTCATGCTGCAGTTAGCTGCTCATCGTCAGAGTTGTGACATAGTCACCAGAACAGATCGTGGCAGAGCCACTACAACAGAACACTTCCCCTTTCATTAATCACCCAACCCCGTGCATACATAGAAATCGGCATACGTATAAAACATATCATCTCAACAGAAACATTCACTTATGAATGACAGAAATCACTAACCTGGTGATTCGCCTTTACCCTCCTCGGGTTTTCAACCCTTATGCCGGGATTTCGGCATTTAACAGAATATAAACAGATTTATATACACATACTAACAGACAATCTAAATGGTGTGAGAAGTTACACACCTGATAACATGTAGTACTACACTCTATGTCGATACCCTCGCTAATCGGATCTACTGCCCTTTGTCTACAACTTTGCTTAAAAGCCGGAAGAACGCGAAGATAAAGCTTCCCCTACATTCGGCCAAGGATTATTATTTACCCGAATTTATATGTTTAAATAAACAAATCTCCTTACCTAAATCAATTAGATCCTAGAAGTAGGGTGATTCAGGTGCTACCGATTTAGAAACCTATGCGATTAGATCCCCTTCAAATCCCGGAATGTCGCCCATGAAAGAAAACACAAGATCAATCCACCATGTAGCCATTCGGCTATGGTCTCTAAAAGCCAGAAAAGATTGAAAGAATAACATAATCGACACTTACCTCTTTAAAAAGGTTTCGGCTACCCCTTGCAGGAAGATTCGGCAACCACAAGATAAGAGATCTAGGAATTTTGGCTTTTAAGAAAATCCCGAAAAAGAATGAACAAGGGAAGGCTGATGCGTTTTTGGCTTTTAGAAGAACGGAGTGAGGAGTTTCGATTTTTGGTACAAAAAGAGAAGAAGAAAAGAAAACAAGAAAGAGGCTTGGAGATTTCGGCTAGGAAGAAAAAGAATGGAAAAAGATTTCGGCAGCAGAGAAAACTGAGAGAGAGCTTTCAGAGAAACTAGCAGGATTTCGGCATCTACTAACCCTATCTAACCGTCCCCCCTTTTACACACACAGTCCAAATTTCGGCCACCTCTAGCCTCCTAGATAGCCTCTCATCTTTTCCTTTACCTTTATCAACCTCACATCCAAAAGAGTCCTACATCACACCACTACTCCCCCCTTTATCTGCTTATTATCCTCATAAATGAAACATTAAAAATCCATAAATTTTAGCCTTGTTGCCGTCCCCCCTTGCTCCCTTTTAAGTGCCGAATTTGGCCCAACTACTTGGGCCCCATGCGGCCAACTTGGGCCTCCTTCCTTGCCACTGACGCCACTCATAGCTTCCCCCTTGCTGCGCCCCTTGCTTTGGGCCACAAGCCCACCTTGATATTTAAACTATAGAGTCTATCTTTAAAGCACTAGAGTGTCTACACAGGAATTTAGTCAAGGCTTCAGCCCATTCCTGAGCCCAATCTGAACCCCTAACCCTCAAATTAACAAATTAAACTTACAACACACAAAATGCACAGGCCCACTAGATCAGGATGTTACAAAATTCATGGTGATTTTGAGATATTTCATTGATGAATGCTTGAGCTATGTGTTAGTTGATAATGAAATTTGGAAGATATGGGAAGGATGAACATGTTTTGTGTTTGAATTTTTAGTGAAATTGAGTAATTTGGGCTAAATTGAGAAAAGTGAAAATTGAAGGACTAAAATGTGAAATAAATGAAATGTGTGGGCTTGTATTAGCATGGAAAGAGTTCGGCTAAGCATATGTGATTTGAAATTGTGTGTATTTTGTAATTTGATGAAATAGGGACTAAAGTGTCGAAAGGTGAAAATTGAGGACTATTTTCTAAAATGCCCAAAATATGTGTGTTTGGACTAAATTGAATGAATTGGTGATTGAATGGATTGAATTTGAATGTGTATAGACCAAGAAAGGAGAGGTTCGGATCGAGATCGAGGTAAAGATAGAGTGCTAGATTAATCGACCGTTTCAGTATTTCGACGTCCGAGATAAGTTCGAACATAATACGTGTATTTAACTATGTTTAATGTTATGAAATGAATGGTATGATATTATTGAATTGTGAATGCTATGTGAGGGCTCGAGTTATGTGGCATTAAGTGTGCGCATTCAGAAATGTGACTGAGATGATTAACACTGTGTGTGCGAAATAATATAAGCTTCGGCTTTGTGGTTGGAACCATGTGCGCGATACCGATTTAAGATCGGTTTGATATAGATGCACTAAGTGTGCGATGTTAATTAAGCTTCAGCTAATGATTTGGGCACTAAGTGTGCGATTGAACCGAAGAAGTGACGAAAATTGATCGAAATGAAATATTGAGTATTGAGTAGCATATGTAATCGACAACTAAGTGTTGGCTAAGGTACGTACGGAATCTATGTGGTTGATGAAACTATGAATGAGTTTATGGAAGGTTAATTGAACATATTAGCTTTGGATGGTATGGTATATGTGATTGTGAATTAATCTATGTGATGGTTTGTTTTGGTATAATGTATCATGTTACGAACTTACTAAGCTTTTAAAAGCTTACTGTGTGATTTGTTTCTCTGTTTTACAGTGTCAGCAAAGCCAGCTCGGATCCAAAGATCGTCAACATCTCAATCACACTATCGGTAATCTATTTTGGTACTTTTGGAAAGATGTATATAGTTGAAATATGGCATGTATAGGCTAGAAGTTATGGTATGTTTTGAAATGTTTAACCCTTACCGTGTGATTTGGCTTGGAAGTTGAATGATGTTGAAATTATGAATGAGTTATGAATTTGGTATATTTCATGATTTTGTGGTTGATGAAAGATGTGGTTTGAAGATGATTTATGGCATGGATTACATAATGTTTGATATATATATGTTTTGAGATGTACAATTGTTACTTTGAATGGACTCATTTGTGATCATATTAGATATAGAAGTAGATGGTATTGTTGATGATTAATTAGTAAATGAAATGGTATGTTTGAATGCATTTAGAAGCATGAATTGATATTGCTTTGAAGCTTGTTGGTTGACCCTTGTATGGGTGGCAAATTGGCCTTGCAAATGGCCTATTTTGCATACATGGCCAAGAGACACGGGCGTGTGTCACTGTCGTGTGGTTTAAGGGTCACTTCTAAGTGTGCCTAGACAGGTTACAAGGCCGAGGCCCACGGGTGTGCATGGTGGCCGTGTGACCAAGTCAGTAACTAGCTTAATTTCACACGGCCTGGCACACGGGCGTGTCTGGTGGCCATGTGAACAAGTCAGTATGTATGCTCTGTTTGGGCATGACCTAGACACATGGGCGTGTCTGGTAGTTGTGTGAGGCACACGACCGGCCTACACGAGTGTGTGACTTTTGCAGTGTTGAAGAATGTTTTAATTTTTGAAAACTTTCGTAAGTGTTCGGTTTAGTCCCGACCTCTTTCTAACACGTGTTTAAGGTCTCGCAGACCTCGATAATATACTCGTATTTGAATATGTTTGATTGACGATTGACTTTGTGCCGTGAAATGGATGTAAATTGTTTTGATTGTTCGTAATGCCTCTTAATCCTATTCCGGTGACAGTTTTATGTTAGGGGTGTTACATTTTAATTGGTATCAGAGCTACGGTTTAGTCAATTCTCAGACTAACGTAGCGCATGTGAGTCTAGCTATACATGCTATATATGAAACTGCAATAGTGTGATGAATCCTGACATTTATAAATGTGTTTTCATATAGTAATGGATCCCAATCGAGCAGTTACTGACGATGTTCAGAGTAACGCGTCTGCTCCCGCTCAAGGGACAGCACCGACCACATCTAGGCCGAATGATAGTAATGAGGGACAAGGGGCTAAATAAGCCTTCTTCTGAATGATGAGTGAGTGGTTTTCGGAGTTCGTTCGAACGAATCCAACTGCTCCACAACCTCCACCCCCACAAGTACTTGTTGTGCGACAAATGATAGATCCGATTCGATTGAATAAACCTCCTGTGGATAAGATTCGTAAGTATGGGGCCGAAGAGTTTAGAGCCACAGTTGATGACGATGCTGAACGAGCTGAGTTTTGGCTCGAGAATACAATTCGGGTATTCGATGAGATGTCGTTGACCCCTGATGAGTGCATTAAGTGTGCAGTTTCTTTTTTGAGAGATACGGCTTATAACTGGTGAAAGACGTTGACATCCGTGGTTCCGAGAGAGAAACACCTGGGATTTCTTTCAAGTTGAATTTAGAAAGAAGTATATTAGTCAATGATTCATCGATCAGAAACGTAAAGAGTTTCTTGAGCTGAAACAAGGTTGTTTGTCAATTACTGAGTACGAGCGAGAATTTTTTAGATTGAGCTAGTATGCACGGGAATGTGTTTCGATGGAAGCTACTATGTGTAAATGCTTTATAGAAGGGCTGGATGAAGATATTAAGTTATTGGTTGGGATACTTGACATAAACAAATTTGTTGTGTTAGTTGAAAAAGCCTGCAAAGCTGAAGAGCTCATTAAAGAAAAGAAGAAAGCCGATTCTGAAGCTTGAGATGAAAGAAAAAGATCGATGAGTAAGTTGTCTCAACCATCAACGAAGAGATTTAGAGAGGCAAGCAACCGTTCAAATGCTTGGTTTGGACATCCGAGTAGAGATCATATGAGACAAAGCCTCGATTCACGAGTTCAAATCCCAATTGAATCAAGTGTTGGAAGTGCCAAAAGCAACAAACCTGAGTGTGGACAGTGTGGAAGACAACATGTAGGAGAATGTTGGGGCAAATATAATAATCGAACTTGTTATAAGTGTGGATCACGAGATCACTTCATTAGAGATTGCCCAAAGTTAGCTGAAGAAGAAAACGTTCAGAATGTGAGATCGAGTAATGTGATGGTTAGGGGTAGACCACCCAGAAACGCTGGAAATGAGAGTGGAAGTCAAAGAGGGACTACTGATACAGTTGTGAGATCAAAGGCGAGAGCACCTGCCCGAGCTTATGCTATACGTGCGCGAGAGGAAGCGTCATCGCCAGATGTCATTACTGGTACTTTTCCTCTATTTGATACTGATGTGATTGCATTGATAGATCCAAGATCTACTTATTTGTATGTGTGCGTGAATCTTGTATCAAGTAAGACTCTACCTGTCAAGTCTACTGAATTTGTGATTAGAGTATCGAACCCCTTAGCCAAGTGTGTCTTGGTGGATAAAGTGTGCAAGAATTGCCCATTGATGTTTCGAGATTTATGCTTTCCGGCTAATTTGATGTTACTACCATTCGATGAATTTGATATAATTTTGGGTATGGATTGCCTCACTTTGCATAATGCTATTATGAATTGTAAATGAAAGAGTATTGAATTGAGAAGTCAGAATGGTGAGATAGTTCGAATTGAATCCAGTGATATGAAAGGGTTACCAGCTGTTGTATCTGAGATGAAAGCTTTGAACTATGTGAAAAAGGGTTGCGAAGCTTATTTGGCATATGTGATTGATACAAAAGTGACAAAAAAGGAAGTTGAATCTGTGCCTGTGGTTTGTGAGTTTCCAAATGTGTTTCCTGAAGAGTTACCAGGATTACCTCCAATACGAGAAGTTGAATTTGGAATTCAATTAGTGCCGGGGACTACTCTTATCTCAATAGCTCCGTATAGAATGGCACCAATAGAATTGAAAGAGTTGAAGTCTCAGTTGCAAGAGTTGACTGATAGAGGATTTGCACGACCGAGTTTCTCACCTTGGGGTGCTCCTGTGCTGTTTGTGAAAAAAAAGATGGCACTATGAGGATGTGTATCGACTATCGACAGTTGAATAAAATGACTATTAAGAATAAATATCTATTGCCTCGTATCGATGATTTGTTCGATCAGTTGAAAGGAGCTACAGTGTTTTCGAAAATAGATTTGAGATCGGGTTATTATCAATTGAGAGTTAAAGAATCTGATGTGCTGAAAACTACTTTCAGAACGAGGTACGGACATTATGAATTCTTAGTGATGCCTTTCGGACTAACTAATGCTCCTGCAGTGTTTATGGATCTGATGAATCGGATATTCAGACCGTATTTGGATCGCTTTGTTCTGGTGTTCATTGATGATATTTTGATTTATTCCTGTGATGAGACGCTACATGCCGAACATTTAAGAATTGTGCTACAGACTCTGCGTGAGAAACAATTGTATGCTAAGTTTAGCAAATGTGAATTTTGGTTGCGTGAGGTTGGTTTTCTGGGGCATATTGTGTCAGCTGCTGGAATATGAGTTGATCCGACTAAATTCTCTGCTATACTAAAATGGAAGTCTCCGAGAAATGTGTCTGAAGTCTGTAGTTCTCTGGGACTAGCGGGATATTATAGACAGTTGTGAAAGGCTTCTCGATGATTGTGACTCCGTTGACGAAGTTGCTACAAAAAAAATGTTAAGTTAGAGGGGTCAAAAAAGTGCCATTAGGGTTTTGAGCAGTTGAAAGCGTTGTTGGCAGAAGCACCAGTGTTAGTTCAACCTGAATTGGGCAAAGAATTCATAGTTTATAGTGATGCGTCGTTAAATGGTTTGGGTTGTGTGCTGATGCAAGAAGGTAAAGTCATTGCTTATGCTTTGAGGCAGTTAAAGCTGCATGAAAAGAACTATCCGATGCACGACCTTGAATTAGCCGCGATTGTGTTTGCATTGAAGATTTGGTGTCACTACCTATTTGGTGAAAAATGTCATATTTATACCGATCATAAGAGTTTGAAGTACTTGATGACTCAGAAAGAATTAAATTTACGACAGAGAAGATGGTTAGAATTGTTCAAAGATTACGAACTTGTGATTGATTATCATCAAGGCAAAGCTAATATTGTGGCTGATGCCTTGAGTCGGAAGTCTTTATGTGCTTTACGAGCTATGAATTCTCAAATAGATTTGTGTGATGATGGTTCAGTTTTGGCTGAGTTGAAAGTAAGACCGATGTTCGTACATCATATTCTTGATGCTCAGAAAATTGATGATGAGATGATAGCAAAACGAGCTCAATGTGATTTGAATTCGGATTCAAAATTTTGAGTTGATAGTGATGATTGTTTGAGGTTTAGAGATCGAATTTGTGTTCCGAGAAATTAGAGTTGATTTATTTAATTCTAAATGAAGCTCATAATAGTCGTTTGACTGTTCATCCGGGGAGTACAAAAATGTATAATGATTTGAAACAGTTTTATTGGTGGCATGGTATGAAATGGAGTATCTCTGACTTTGTGTCGAAATGTTTAATATGTCAGCAAGTAAAAGCTGAACATCAAGTTCCGTCCGGTTTGTTACAGCCGATCATGATTCCTGACTGGAAATGGGAGAGAATTACGATGGACTTTGTGTCGGGTTTGCCTTTATCTTTGAGAAAGAAAGATGCAATATGGGTGATAGTTAACAGATTGACGAAATCAGCTCATTTCGTTCCGGTGAGAACAGATTATTCACTTGATAGATTGCCTGAATTGTATATTACTGAGATTGTGAGATTGCACGGGGTGCCACTATCTATTGTATCTGACAGAGATCCAAGATTTACTTCACGATTTTGGAAGAAATTACAAGAGGCTTTATTTGCATTTCAGCACTGCATTTCATCAGCAAACAGATGGACAATCCGAGCAGATCATCCAGGTTCTCGAAGATATGTTAAGATGTTGTATACTTGAGTTTGAGAGTACGTGTGAAAAACATTTACCGTTGATTGAATTCGCGTATAATAATAGTTTTCAATCTAGTATCAAAATGGCACCGTATGAGGCTCTTTATGGTAGAAAATGTCGAACTTCATTGTATTGGACTGAACTGAATGAGAATAAGATTCATGGGGTCGATTTGATAAAAGATACTGAGCAGAAAGTAAAGGTGATTCGTGATAGTTTGAAAGCGGCCTCAGATCGTAAGCTGGTGATAAAGTGTTTTTGAAAATATTTTCGTGGAAGAAAATACTTTGATTTGGCTGGAAAAGCAAGCTAAGTCTGAGGTTCATTGGACCGTATGAAATCATCGAGAGAATTGGATCGGTTACTGATAGGTTGTTGTTTCCGTCTGAGTTAGAAAAGATTCATAACGTGTTTCATGTGTCGATGCTTCAACGGTACCGACATGATCCGTCTCATGTGATTGCTCCTACTGAGGTTGAGATTTAGTCAGACTTGTCGTATAGTGAAAAATCGATCTGAATTGTGGCACGTGAAATCAAAGAGTTGAGAAACAAAAGAATTTCCTTAGTAAAAGTTTTGTGGCACAAACACAGAGTTGAAGAGGCTACGTGGGAGCCTGAGAACGTTATGAGAGAACAATATCCATACCTATTTATTGGTAAGATTTTCGGGGACGAAAATCCCTAAGGGGGGAGAGGGGAGAGTTGTAACAGCCCGGTTTAGACCCTAGTCGAAATAGTGGTTTCGAGACCACAAATCTAAGGTTGGAAAAATATTTTAAAATTATTTTTGATGTTTATAATGTGTGATTGAGCCTATGTGAAAGTTTCGTGTGAAAATTTTATCGACTGTGTTTCTAATTGTGAGAATGGCTTAATCGCATAAAGTGTAAAATGTTGTGTGCTGATTGTTAAGTGTTTAATTGTTGTTGTCTTTATAATGTGAAGGCCTTATGAGGCAATTAGCCCATTATTAAAGTTAGTGGATGGTTAAATGACATAATAACCTTAATGTTTATTTGTCTTATATGATTAATAAAAGGGCAAACTGGTAAAATGATTATTAAGTTATTATAATCAAAACAAAACAAATGAAATGGTCATTCCCTCATCTTTCTTCCACCGATTTTTGAAGAGAATAATAGCCATGGAAGCATTTTAGGTTTCGGCACATCCATAGCTTGATTAAAGGTCCGTTTTTGTTCGGTTTTTAATGATTTCTACGTTTTTGTGATCGTTGCTTTTTGCTATAGCTAGCCCATGCTTTAATTTTAGAAATTGATGGTGATTTTGAGATATGTCATTGATGAATGCTTGAGCTATGTGTTAGTTGATTAATGAAATATGGAAGATATGGGAAGGATGAACATGTTTTGTCTTTGACTTTTTAGTGAAATTGAGTAATTTGGGCTAAATTAAGAAAAGTGTAAATTGAAGGACTAAAATGTGAAATAAATGAAATGTGTGGGCTTGTATTAGCATATGCAATCAACAACTAAGTGTTGGCTAAGGTACGTTCGGAACCTATGTGGTTGATGAAACTATGAATGAGTTTATGGAAGGTTAATTGAACATATTAGCTTTGGATGGTATGGTATTTGTGATTGTGAATTAATCTATGTGATTGTAAAAGCTAAACATCAAGTTCCGTCCGGTTTGTTACAGCCGATCATGATTCCTGAATGGAAATGGGAGAGAATTACGATGGACTTTGTGTCGGGTTTGCCTTTATCTTTGAGAAAGAAAGATGCAATCTGGGTGATAGTTAACAGATTGACGAAATCAGCTCATTTCGTTCCGGTGAGAACAGATTATTCACTTGATAGATTGCCTGAATTGTATATTACTGAGATTGTGAGATTGCACGGGGTGCCACTATCTATTGTATCTGACAGAGATCCAAGATTTACTTCACGATTTTGGAAGAAA
Organism: Gossypium australe; assembly: GCA_005393395.2. NCBI lineage: Eukaryota > Viridiplantae > Streptophyta > Magnoliopsida > Malvales > Malvaceae > Gossypium > Gossypium australe. Next base: position 40,287,777 of record CM016626.1, on the reverse strand, counting down.
TTACAAGAGGCTTTAGGCACAAAATTGCATTTCAGCACTACATTTCATCAGCAAACAGATGGACAATCCAAGCAGATCATCCAGGTTCTCGAAGATATGTTAAGATGTTGTATACTTGAGTTTGAAAGTACATGTGAAAAACATTTACCGTTGATTGAATTCGCGTATAATAATAGTTTTCAATCTAGTATCAAAATGGCACCGTATGAGGCTCTTTATGGTAGAAAATGTCGAACTTCATTGTATTGGACTGAACTGAATGAGAATAAGATTCATGGGGTTGATTTGATAAAAGATACTGAGCAGAAAGTAAAGGTGATTCGTGATAGTTTGAAAGCGACCTCAGATCGTCAGAAGCTGGTGATAAAGTGTTTTTGAAAATATTTCCGTGGAAGAAAATACTTCGATTTGGCCGGAAAGGCGAGCTAAGTCCGAGGTTCATTGGACCGTATGAAATCATCAAGAGAATTGGAACGGTTACTGATAGGTTGTTGTTTCCATCTGAGTTAGAAAAGATTCATAACGTGTTTCATGTGTCGATGCTTCGACGGTACTGATATGATCCGTCTCATGTGATTGCTCCTACTGAGGTTGAGATTTAGTCAGACTTGTCGTATAGTGAAAAATCGATCCGAATTGTGGCACGTGAAATCAAAGAGTTGAGAAACAAAAGAATTTCCTTAGTAAAAGTGTTGTGGCACAAACACGGAGTTGAAGAGGCTACGTGGGAGCCTGAGAACGTTATGAGAGAACAATATCCATACCTATTTATTGGTAAGATTTTCGGGGACGAAAATCCCTAAGGGGGGAGAGGGGAGAGTTGTAACAGCCCGGTTTAGACCCTAGTTGAAATAGTGGTTTCGAGACCACAAATCTGAGGTTGGAAAAATATTTTAAAATTATTTTTGATGTTTATAATGTGTGATTGAGCCTATGTGAAAGTTTCGTGTGAAAATTTTATCGACTGTGTTTCTAATTGTGAGAATGGCTTAATCGCATAAAGTGTAAAATGTTGTGTGCTGATTGTTAAGTGTTTAATTGTTGTTGTCTTTATAATGTGAAGGCCTTATGAGGCAATTAGCCCATTATTAAAGTTAGTGGATGGTTAAATGACATAATAACCTTAATGTTTATTTGTCTTATATGATTAATAAAAGGGCAAATTGGTAAAATGATTATTAAGTTATTATAATCAAAACAAAACAATTGAAATGGCCATTCCCTCATCTTTCTTCCACCGATTGTTGAAGAGAAGAATAGCCATGGAAGCATTTTAGGTTTCGACACATCCATAGCTTGATTAAAGGTCTGTTTTTGTTCAGTTTTTAATGATTTCTACGTTTTTGTGATCGATGCACAGGCCCACTAGATCAGGATGTTACAAAATTCATGGTGATTTTGAGATATTTCATTGATGAATGCTTGAGCTATGTGTTAGTTGATTAATGAAATATGGAAGATATGGGAAGGATGAACATGTTTTGTGTTTGACTTTTTAGTGAAATTGAGTAATTTGGGCTAAATTGAGAAAAGTGTAAATTGAAGGACTAAAATGTGAAATAAATGAAATGTGTGGGCTTGTATTAGCATGGGAAGAGTTCGGCTAAGCATATGTGATTTGAAATTGTGTGTATTTTATGATTTGATGAAATAGGGACTAAAGTGTCGAAAGGTGAAAATTGAGGGCTATTTTGTAAAATGCCCAAAATATGTGTGTTCGGACTAAATTGAATGAATTGGTGATTGAATGGATTGAATTTGAATATGTATAGACCAAGAAAGGAGAGGTTCGGATCAAGATCGAGGTAAAGATAAAGTGCTCGATTAATCGATCGTTTTGGTATTTCGACGTCCGAGGTACGTTCGGACATAATACGTGTATTTAATTATGTTTAATGTTATGAAATGAATGGTATGATATTATTGAATTGTTAGGGCTATGTGAAGGCTCGAGTTATGTGGCACTAATTGTGCGTATTTGGAAATGTGACTGAGATGATTAGCACTGTGTGCGCGAAATAATATAAGCTTCGGCTTTGTGGTTGGCACTGTGTGTGCGATACCGATTTAAGATCGGTTTGATATAGATGCACTAAGTGTGCGATGTTAATTAAGCTTTGGCTAATGATTTGGGCACTAAGTGTGCGATTGAACCGAAGAAGTGACGAAAGTTGATCGAAATGAAATATTGAGTATTGAGTAGCATATGTAATCAACAACTAAGTGTTGGCTAAGGTACGTTCGGAACCTATGTGGTTGATGAAACTATGAATGAGTTTATGGAAGGTTAATTGAACATATTAGCTTTGGATGGTATGGTATATGTGATTGTGAATTAATCTATGTGATGGTTTATTTTGGTATAATGTATCATGTTACGAACTTACTAAGCTTTTGAAAGCTTACTGTGTGATTTGTTTCTCTGTTTTACAGTGTCAGCAAAGCTAGCTCGGATCTGAGGATCGTCAACATCTCAATCACACTATCGACAATCTATTTTGGTACTTTTGGAAAGATGTATATAGTTGAAATATGGCATGTATATGCTAGAAGTTATGGTATGTTTTGAAATGTTTAACCCTTGCCGTGTGATTTGGCTTGGAAGTTGAATGATGTTGAATTTATGAATGAGCTATGAATTTGGTATATTTCATGATTTTGTGGTTGATGAAAGATGTGGTTTGAAGATGATTTATGGCATGGATTACATAATGTTTGATATATATATGTTTTGAGATGTACAATTGTTACTTTGAATAGACTCATTTGTGATCATATTAGATATGGAAGTAGATGGTATTGTTGATGATTAATTGGTGAATGAAATGGTATGTTTGAATGCATTTAGAAGCATGAATTGATATTGCTTTGAAGCTTGTTGGTTGACCCTTGTATGGGTGGCAAATTGGCCTTGCAAATGGCCTATTTTGCATACATGGCCAAGAGGCACAGGCATGGTGGCCGTGTGACCAAGTCAGTAACTAACTTAATTTCACATGGCCATGGCACACGGGCATGTCTGGTGGCCGTGTGAACAAGTCAGTATGTATGCTTTGTTTGGGCACGACCTAGACACATGGGTGTGTCTGGTAGCTGTGTGAGGCACACGACCGGCCCACACGGGCATGTGACTTTTGCAGTGTTGAAGAATGTTTTAATTTCTGAAAACTTTCGTAAGTGTTCGGTTTAGTCCTACCCCTTTCTAACACGTGTTTAAGGTCTCGTAGACCTCAATAAGGGACTATATACTCGTATTTGAATATGTTTGATTGACGATTGACTTTGTGTTGTGAAATGGATGTGAATTGTTCCTATTGTTTGGTACTGCCTCTTAACCCTATTCCGGCGACGGTTTCGGGTTAGTGGTGTTACACAGGTCGTGTAATTCACTGTTCACAAAAATGGGAGGCACACAGGCATGTGCTTATACCGTGTGTGGTTATGAGATGTGCAAGGTTCACACGGGCTAGTGACATGGGCGTGTGTCCAGGTCGTGTGACTCACTGTTTACGAATTAGGACCTAAAGGGCAGGTGACACGGGTGTGTGTTAGGTCATGTGGGACACACGGGCAAGCACACGGGTGTGTCCCAGACCGTGTGGAGTCACAGGGGCCAGTTTCCCAAGCCGTGTGAAACCACACGGACGTGTGAACCAATATTTGGAATTTTCTCTTGGGCCAGAAGTGTCGTTTGAAATGAATACAGGCCTATTGTAGGGTCTATACGATCTAAATTAGATTATATAACTTGATATCTGATGATCTAGCGATTAACAACTTAGGGAACTGTACGTATGTCTGCTATTTTGAACCTAAGTAAGTAGGACCTGTCAGAATGTAATGTGCTATTGTATAATGTATGTGAATTATCCAGGTACTGTAACACCCTAAACCTGGCCTAGAAGTTAGACCCGAATCCGGAATGTCACATTAAAGGCCCAATTTCAAAATGATTTTGCTAATTAACAATTTAAGGCCCAAAAGCACTTTCATCCTTGAGTCTTGTTAAGTAATGATAAAAGCCCTTTTATTTTAAGTATTTCAGAAACCGAGTTTAAACATACGAAATTTACTTAGGTTTAAAATTTAAGTAAACAGTTGAAAACAACATCCCAAAACCTAAAGTCAAATCGGAGTACAAGGCCTTATTACATCCAACGAAAATAAGTAAATAAAAGGGTGTGAGTTTCGAAACTCAGTGTGTACAACCCTTGGCAATCAAATCAACATACAAATATTCACATTGGGCCTAAGCCCTATCAAAATTGGCGGTCTTGGCCTTAGCCCACAATGACCTCATATCATATCATATCGTATCATATACAAACAAGATAATGCAAAACCCTTCCCAAAAATCCATCCGCTACACACACCATTTCCCTTCCAACTATTACACACCTGTGGGGATTTCTAAATCAACCCACCCATCCTCTACACACCAAAGGTAGCACTCATAGCGGCACTACTCAACGTTGCAGCAAAGCTGCTAATCATATAATTGGCTTAAAGCCTCCGATGGATCCATGGTCGTCAAGCGACTATGCGATCCTCAAATCTTCCTTCGTACCATAATTCCCACCCATATGCATCCTAAACAGAATATCGTATGATTGCAACATGCACATGAGTAACATCCACAAAACTCATATTCATCACACAGGGGTATTTTCGTCATTTCACAACCCAAGGGTATTTCCGTAAATCTACTCTATAGGGGTATTCAGGTAATGTTGAAAAACAGAGGTATTTTGGAGATGTTGTAAATCAGGGATGTTTTGGTAATTCTGCAAATCAGGGGTATTCTGGTAATTTTACAAATTAGGGGTATTTTAGTAATTTTACAAATCTAAGGGTATTTTGGTAATTTCCAAATAAAGGGTATTTTAGTAATTTTACAAATCTAAGGATATTTCAATAATTTCCAAATCAGGGGTATTTTAGTAATTTTACAAATCTAAGGATATTTTGGTAATTTCCAAATCAGGGGTATTTGGTCCCTTTCGGGTTTTGGTTATGAACTTTGGCCCATTAACAAGTCCTTGCGACTAAAGTGAACAGACACTATGCACCAGGTAGGATTCTAGAGAAGAGGAGGTGGGCCGCTAGGGCTGCTTAAGTACCAAGCTCTCCCTAGATCCAATCCTAGACATGTACATGCCCGTTACCACACTTTAACCTAGCGACTTGTCCACGGATATGTTTAATTATTAGAATGTCTTATGCGGTTTAAGAGTTGTTCAGTACTAAGCCTAAAGTCCATAAAACACTAGCATACTGGTCTACGTCCCCATAAAGCCCATCAACCCATTTCACATTCATATAACCCATAATGGCCACATCACATTTTTATGGCCCACTAGGCCCAAATCTCAATCATATGACCCATTAGGCCCAAAAAAAATCCAGATCATGAAACATGCATGCTTAACCCAATTCATATAATCAAATTAATCCATTTCATCAAACTTAGCCTCAGGGCCCACTGGGCCCATTTAGCCACTTTCGGCTTTTCGGCTTTTCGGCATTGCCAATTTCGTGTGTGCATAGTGTTTGTACACACCTGGTTACTGCGACGTGCTATTCTATCCTTAGCCTTGAACCTACAACCAACCAACCTTCAATCAACCACTCATACTTAATCAAAATATTTACTCAAATGTCGAAACCTTACCGTAACCTTACCGTGTGCCACCAGGTTCTAATAGCCCTTCCTTAGCTATTAATCACAAGTGTTCCCTTGATCTGTATTCACACATATTTCATCAAAATTGAGTGACTCATTTCTCACATAAGTCACCTTTATAGGCCATACCTACATTCGACCATCCATTAATCCATAACTGAGACGAGTACACTTACCACTTTGCTAACGATCCTTACCACGCTTGCGATCTCTGAACCCTACCCTTGTTAATACAAGGTTAACGATGAGGAGAAGTTAGATAGCCTTTCGGCTTTTAGCAAAACGTACAAAAGAGGTTAACCGAATACTTACCAAATCCGCTTTCGATCTTACGGCCTAAATTCGGCTTTTGAGATTAGTATGGTGACAGAGACAATTCGTCACCAATAGGGAGAAGAAAAGGAGAAGTGATCGGCTAGAACTAAAGGTGAACAAGAGAAGGAATTTAAGAAGAGAAGGTATGGGGAATTCGACTAGAGAGAAAACCAAAATTTCGGCAAATGGAAGAATTCGGCTAAGGGGGAGAAAAAGAAATGTAATGGAAAACCCAAGGAACCTTTCAAAGGAATTTGGTAAAGAAAAGAAAGACTGACCTATTTGCAAAACTCACCAAATGCCAAAAGCCACAATGAAAATTCGTAATACCCCCTAAAAGACCCAAAAACAGCACTCATCTACCCTCCTAAGCTAAATTTATACACTCTCCACTTCCCAAAACGGCACCAACTCTTCACACTTCTCAACTCCTAACTTTTCTCCCTGATAACACCTTAGCCTTATCTGAATTTCCCTCCACTATCAGTTCCTCTTACCACTCAAACACTCCAATGCAAGAGTTCAAAACTAACATAACTCTGGTCGTCCACTTTGCAAAATAAACACTTCACAAAATACCACTCCTAAGCCTCGAACCTTGGACCTCTTCAGCTGACAATCACGCCACCTTATAGATCCCCAAGTGACGCCACTTGCCATTGGACCACAAGCCCATTTGTGTCCTATTTCTTCTTCATTTAGTTAAAAGGCCTACTAACTGAAGACATAGTTCCCTTAGGCTAAAACCAAAATTTCTCCTATACCCTTACCTGATCTCAGAATATCTCCAGCACCCCTAAACACTCCAAATTCAATAACCCTCAAAGCCCACATGCCAATTGTCATTTTCTTGCTCACTTAAAAAATTTCTGAGACCCAAAGCCTAATAGGCCCAATTCTACTAGACCCAAATTTGGGGCGTTACAGGTACGATCTATACTATGTTAAGTTTGCTAGTACGCCTTAACATTACTCTGTTACTTAAGGACATGTGATATTCAAATATGTTGAATTGATTGGTACTGAATCTTGATTTATAACCATGCATGTTACTTCATGGCAAATCTGATATTATTTGTTAAGTTTTGGTAATAAGTTTATAACGCATGGACTCCCATGCCTATTAACTTTATTACTGTATGATAACATGACTTACATGCTCATCACTCTGTTTTTATATATGCACGTGGAACGATGGAAATGTGCAAGTGTACACAATCGCAACAAGTAATAAAGTGACAAGTAAATGTCGAGTTATCGTACCCACAGGGACTGTAGAAGAATTATTTATGAAAGTAATTTTAAACACTTTGGTGAAGGAAAAATATTTGGATTTGAGAAATGATTAAAAACTAGAAAACAAAGTAAAATAAAATAAAGTTCTACTACACGATTTCAAAAGCTTATTTTAATCAAGATGATATAATTGTGTTGGATTAATTATATTTCCTTACCTTAGAATTATTAAACTTATGCTTATACTTGTTATGAATAAATCACGGTAACTCGGTAATTTGCTAACTTATAAACATATTTACAAATCAAAAATCCATTCATCTCTTGTGCAAATTCCTATGTCAATTCGACCGATAAAACAGATTTATAAAGGTAAACATGTTATTGCACATACATACTTATTAAATTAAACAATCTCTCGCATATTCCTATGTCGATTCAAACGATTAATTCAACCTAATAAGCATATAAAAGACTATGTGAGGTAACAAAGTACCCTTACCTTGAAACAGTTTAATCACAATAATCTTGCAAGTTATGCAAGGCATATGTATCGCCAAATACAATGCTAATCTAATCTTCAGCTACCTTAGAAGAATTAAACATACACTGATTAAGTATTGTGTCCATTAATTACAATTTCAATGCGTTTAAATAATTAATTCTTTAGTTATCTAAACAATTATAATGCCAAAATAACTTAGGCATGATTTTACTTAATCAAGCATTTTACCGAGGCCTATAACAGCATAAACATAAATTTAACAAATCAAGAGGACGAAATGCAATCAACCCAACACGAATTAAATTCAAGCTAAGCTGATTAAATTAACCATTCCAACAACATAAATATTCATAGATATTTTCATCATAAAAACAACAAAAATTAAAGAGATAGGGAACAAGAATCAAATCTGGTGGTTTTCCGTTGCTTGACTAGGTTGCTCCGTTCCTCCTTCTTTGTTGTCCTCACCGATCAAGACTGCTATGAACACTCAATTGCTGCTCTAAAATGGTTGAATAAGACTGCTTTCCCAAAAGGAGAAATCGGCACAAGAGCAAGAAACTTTGAATGGGAAAATGAGAGAAAAAGTGATAGAGGAGAAAAGAGATGTGAATGAGGGATTTGAATGGGCAGCAAAGGGGGGTTTATATAGATGAGGATGGCTGCTAAAAATAGCAAATTTTAGCAACCAAAGAGCCCCCTCATGGCCAGCCATCCTACATGGCAAAGTTGAGACTTTCAACTTTGCTAAAATTAGCCTGGGGCAAATCTGTAAAGCCTTAATTTAAGGTGGGGTTTGAATGCAATTTGGAAGTCTTCCAAGGGACTTTTTGCAAGCTCATTTAATCAGCTGAAACGCTGATCTGTATCAGCATTTGAACGGTTCTGGGCTGCCCAATTGGTGGCTGGTTCGGTTCGCTCAATTTGGTTCAACTAGTGCAGTCCAACTAGACCCTTTTTCCATAATTAATTAAAATTAATTTATTTAACCCAAATTAAATTGGGAATAAATTAAAATTAATTATATTATGAATTAATACACCTATTTGGACCGTCTTAGGCTGGAAATTATTTTTCCTTGTTACTTCGAATTGCTTCTCAGTTTTGTTCTTCTAACGGTGTCTGCCGGGTCAATTTTTGCCCTTTGTACGAATCTATCAAAAATAATCAAACTTCATTAAAAATAATTGTAAAATTGACTAAAAATTAAAATGTTCAAATTTTTAATGCAATTTAATTATTTTATAAAATTTAATTATTTTATGACAAAAATTCTATCGAAAATGCATGATTTTCAGTAAAATTAGGTATGAAAAAGTATATAAATCTGTGTTTCCAGCATGCTATGACACATTGCATGGGACTTACGATGTTGTGTAAGAAGGAAGTTTTTTACAGCTTAATGGTCTACATTATCTGGTGGTTTATCCACGGTTCTGTTCTTGCAACTTGGCTTGTAACAGCCCGTTTTCAGTGAAATTGGAACAGTGGTTTTGGGACCACAAATCCGAGTCCGGAAGAAAAATTATTTTAATATTATTTTATGATCTGTATTATAATTGAAATATTGTATGAAAATTTCTAGAGAAATTTTGTTGGTTACATATCTATTTAGATGGAAAGGACCAAATTACATAAAATGCAGAAGTTGAGTTCTAGTAGCTATAAGTATCAAATAGCTATGGAATTAAAAATTGGAGGTCCTTATATGGCAAATAGACCATTAAGGAGAGTTAGTAGATAAGTATGTTTATTCATCCATGGAAAATTAAATAAAGAGGACTAAATTGGGAAGTAAAAGATGAAAAGATGATAAATAATAAAATAACATAAAATATAATCATTTTATCATCTTTCCTAAAATTAAAGACATGGAAACCCTAGTTATGGATGGAGAGTTCAAGCAAACTATTTTGGCTTAATTAGGTATGAATTCTTGTCCCGTATTTAGTAATTTTTATATTTTTGAGATCGTAATAGTTTAATCTAGCTCTCTCGGGGATTAATTTGTAAAGTTATCAAACTACTAGGGTTTTTCCATGGATGAGTATGCATGAATTATAAATTTTTATGGTAGAAAATGAAAGGTTGTTGATAGATAAATAACTTTTGTAAAGAGAATTTTGATAAAATTATGATTTAGGGACTAAATTGAAAAAAATGTAAAATTCATGGAAAAATTCTAATTTTTATGAAATATATGGGCTGCAAATGTTATATGTAAAAATCAGCTAGGCTTGGAATAAGGATTAAATTGCATGAATTTCAATTTCTAAGCCTAGGGACGAAATCGTAATTAATTAAAAGTATAGAGGCAAAATGATAATTTTGCCTAAGATGTGAATTGAATCGAATTGAATCTAAATTTTATTAAATTGAGTTAAATTTACTCGTATAGATTCGAATAAACAAAATACGGAGTTAGATCGAGGAAAAGAAAAAGTGTCGAATTAGTAGATTTTGCATACACGAACAATTATCGAGGTAAGTTCGTGTAACTAAATTGTAAAATTATATGTTTAAATTGAATGTTATGTATGTGTATTGTATAATTGACATGTATGAAAATCGGTCACATATCCGATGATGCCCGACAAGTATTAAGTCTCGTTTGAATAAATGAAATTCGATGGATACAGGGTTCCCGAATTGGTAGTGGTCCTGCATATGTTGTGGACACACCACAGCTCGAAAGTGTGTCCCATTATTAGCTCTCATGAGCATCCCAATATATGGCCTTCTCGAGTTTCCCGTTATATAGTTCTTGCGAGCTTCCCGTTAATAGCTCTTCGGAGTATCCTGATTGCTTGTGATTATGCATATGTTGTAGACACACCACAGCTTTTATGAACGTCCTGATTAAAGGATCTTTGTAAGCTTCCTGATTAATGGCTCTCCAGAGCTTCCCGATATGGCTCGCTTGAACTTCCCGATATATGGCTATCCAGAGCTTCCTGATTAATGGCTCTTTGGAGCTACCCGTTATTGGCTCACATGAGTTTCCCAAATATGGCTCTTATGAGCTTCTCGCTATACAGCCCAGATAAGCTTCCCGTTATATGGCTCACGTGAGCTTCTCATTATATGGCTTGAGAGAGGGCTTCCTGTTTATGTGCTCGTATGAGTATTCCCGAATATGAATTGACAGATTATAGTTTTGTACACTTCAAGTGTACTACCTGTGTATCCATTGATATTTCAAGTAAATTCAACGGGCAAAGTTTCGACATGGGATAATCTGAACTTGAGATGAATTATTACAAAAATGTAGATGTTATATGAATATTTGATGTGGAAAGCATATATATATGAAAATTATTACATGATGAGATCATCCTTGTTTCTTGATATTCATATGAAGTACATGACTAACATGTTTCTTGAGATTATATGTGTTTAGGGAAATTGTCAAATTTCTTTGGATAAATATTTGTATGCTTACCTTATGTGTGAAATAATGGTAAGTTAAATTTCATGTTATATGAACTTACTAAGCATTAAATGCTTACTCTGTTTTATTTCCTCTGTTTTATAGTAATTCTGAAGCTCGTTGGGTTGGAGGCTTGGTAGAGATATCATCACACTATCCATCAGCTCATTTCGGTATATGTAGTAATTACATTTTGGTTATAATGGCATGTATAGACTAAAAGTGATCATGGATGGTATGTATGTGTTTGGTTGAAACTAGCCATTTGGTATGGCTTGTAATTGGTAAGTTTTGATATGTAAAAAGTGGCCTTAATATGTTGATGTGTGTTTGAAATGGATAAATGATGGAAATTGTATAGACATGTTGATTGGTTTGTGATAATATAAATTTGGTAAAATATGCCCATATGTATGTATGGTTGTTTTGGTAAGTTTGGATAATTGAACATATGAGTTGATATGTCATGTATAAGACTTAGTTTTGGCTTGATTTGAATGTTTTATATTGGCTTGTGGAAGTGTAAAAGTGTTGATGTAGGTGGAATACAAATTGGGTGAGAAATAAGGCTTGGAAATGGCCTTATTTTGTCCACACGGGCATGTGTCTCAGCCGTGTGTGACACACGGCCTAGCACATAGGCATGTGACTTGGCCGTGTGTCTCCTGCATCTTCAAAATTTCAAAATAGAATGCTCAGAATTGATCACATGGCCTGGCACATGGGCGTGTGGCTTGGCCCTGTGACCCCTGCACCTACACATGGCCTAGCACACGAGCATCTGACTTGGCCATGTGACCCAAGTCGGAGAGTTACACGGGTACAAACACGGGCTGAGACACGACCGTGTGCCCCATTTTGAATGTCCACACGGCTTGACCACACGGGCTTGTGTACTCTAATGCACCTAGGAAAAATTTTGAAATTTTGCAAAAAATTCTCTAAGTACTCGGTTTAGTCCCGACTTGTTTCTAATGTATGTTTTGGGCCTCGAGGGCTCATATAAGGGACTTTATGAATAATATCTGACATGAATGTTAAATAATATGAAATGTCTGTATTTGATTTGTTTATTCTGGTAATGCTTCGTAACCGTATTCCGGCGACAAATACGGGTTAGGCGTGTTACATGGCTGCAATATAGTGGCTTGACCACATATATCTGATCTGGCAGTTTTAACTACAATATTCTGGTGGCACTATCCACAGTTATCTGTTGGTGTGATTTGGCTGAATGAGTTATAGGGAAACTCTATTTTGGTGTGTAGCAGAGTTAGGTAGGATATTTTCTGATAAATCTGCATTCTGATATGTTTGAAAAATATCACATCTGCATAAACGTACATGCTCTGCTCTGCTCTGTTATGTTCAATATTACTCTGCTCTGCTCTATTATGTTCTGCTCTACTCTGTTCTATTCTGTTATGTTCTACTTTGTCCTATTCTAGTTGGGTTGTATTGTTCTTTTATATTAGTATAATGGAAATCTCTGGGATACCCTAGTCTATTCTGTTCTGTTCTTATACTCATTATTAAGTTCTTCGTGTTACTCTGATTTATGTATTATGTTTTGTTAATTGTAATTGATGTTGGTTATACAATGAGCTTTAGAGCTCACCCATGGTTTATTTTTGTGTGTTCAAGAAAGTCTCTGACTTAGGACCGAACGGCGTGTGGGAGCTCAGATTGTTTTGCAATAATATAAAAATGTTCCTAATCTTTTGGGTTTGTAATCTGTTTCTGAGCTCATCTTAGTTTTTGCTCAATTCGTCAGTAGTTAATAATTTTTAACGAGCAATTACAAAACCACTCAAGTCAACAAAACAGATTTCGGTTTTCAATGTTAAACTCCGAAAAGATTTTTCGCCACGAATCAAGTTAATAATTTTGAATGTTTTCTGGATAATTATTGAATCAGTTTTCGATGTGTTGATGTAACCCTCCAGATTTAGTCTTAACTTCTAGGCTAGATTTGGGGTGTTACAGCAAACCTTCACACCCTACAAAGAACCAAAGAAAACCTTAACTTGTAAAGAAAAAAAAAACGTGCTACCCAGGCAGACAGAGAAAAAAATACAAAAACATGGTATGAAGCAGACTATAACTAATTACTCTTTTCCTTTTTTTCTCTTAGTTTTCAAATACTATATAAGAAAGTAAACTATAATGTTAATTTGAAGGAAAAAAAAAGGTAAAACAACATAAAACAATTATAATAATAGCTCATGATAAATATGAAAGATATTTAAACTAAATTATTAGATACATTTAATAATAGTGATTAAAAAATAATTGTTGAAATTAAGAAAATTAACTATAATTTTAATTTAAAAAATTTTAAAAAAATAGAATAACATACAACAAGTATAATAATACATCATGAAAAGTATGAAAGATAATACATCATGATAAGTATGAAAGATAATACATCATGATAAGTATGAAAGATATTTAAATTAACAAACACATTTAATAATAGTGATTAAAAAATAATTGTTAAAATTTGACTTTCTTTCTTCTTTTTTATTATAAACAAAGAGAATTATAGAATGGATATAAAACTAGAAGAAATATAGAATGAACAAGAAAGAAGAATAGAAGGTAAACGGATGATTTAACTTTCACATTGGCATACAATAATCTTGTACATGCCCTCTATTTATAGGGCTTCAAAAACCATAAGTTACAAAACATTAAGGACCAACATTAAGATACCTTATAAATTATTTAGAGGTTACAAGATAACGAATTTAGAGGTTATGAATATTCATTTTTTAGGGGTTACAATAGGATGAAATTGTGGGCCATGGACATCCATTTTATCAAATGATTAACAACAATTTTAATTTTTTTGTTATTTTTTGTTTCACAATATAAATATAGAGAAAACTTTTAAAAAATAATATCATAATATTATATTACCTCTTCATCTATTAAATAATCTTCTATCACTTTTCAGTGTCATAATCGTTTGAATATGGTTTGACATTGCTCTTTGGAAAATTATAGCTTTAATTCTCTTTTCTTTTATATATATATATATATATATATATATATATATATATATCATAGTTTTAAATTATTAATGTTAAAAATCCTCATTTTTTATCAATATTTTTTGTTAAATATTACTTGATTGAATATGCCTAAACTTAAACTTAAATTTAATTGAAATATAACTTTAATATTAATTAAGTGATAATTAAAATTACTAGAATTCAATTCAAATATTAACTTTATTTTCCTTATAAAATTAGCATAGTTTAAAAATAAAATAAAATCAACACAACTTTTTTATATCAATTTTTTTTAGCTATTTAATGTCATTTTTTAGCTAATAATAAAAAATTATAATTATTTTAAAGTTAATTTAGTAATATGATAAAAAAATAAAGAATATTCTTATCAGTTTAAAAGTTTTTTTAAACTCGTGTTTATATATAGAGAGAGATTAATGTTTAAAATTTACATATCAATGAAAATTTTCTATGCTTTATCAAACACACCTTGACTTGTGTTTAAAATTTTGGTTAACATTGGTTACCAGCTTCAATTCTTGGGCAATTTTTATCCTAATCCTTATTAAAAAAAATCAAAAAAATAAAGGATAAAATAATATTTAGTCTTTAAATTTGACAACTTCTTTCAATTTAATCCCTAAACTTTTTTGAGTCCATATTAATTTTAGAACTTGACAATTTTTTTAATCTAGTCCATATGATAACGTGCATTATGATATTATGTCACATCGTCACTTGAAATTATAAAAAAAATTTAAAAATTATAATATCATATTAAAATATTATATCATCGCATAAACTAAAATCAAAATATATTATCAAAACGAGAGATTAAGAAAAATCAACATAAAATCAACGACTGAATGTAAGTTACCTCAGAAATTAAAAATTAATTCTCAAAAATAAAAATGAAGACTAACGAAAGGGAATCACTGATTACAAACTTACAATATAAATGTCAACTAACAATTTTGCAATTTCTTTTTCCTTTCATTGCGGGGAATTGGAATCACATATGGTTTTATAAAATCCCAAATGTCCCACATCGACTAAAATCTTCTTCAATTACTTCTTCATTTCCAAACCTGCATCGACTCTTCCTCTTCGTGGGCTATGTTGAGATTCGCTAACTTCTCTTCCATAATTCCCACACTGCAAACCTCCACACCCCACAAAGAACCAAAGAAAACCTTAACTTGTAAAAGAAAAAACAAAACCAAACGTGTTACCCCGGCAAACAGAGAAAAAAATACCAAAACATGCTATGAAGCAGACTATAACTAATTACTCATATATTTTTTTTCTCTTAATTTTCGAATAATATACTATAAATTTGAAAAACAAAACATAAAACAATTATAATAATAGCTCATAATAAATATGAAAGATATTTAAACTAAATTAATAGATACATTTAATAATAGTCAACCGTTGGATGTAAGTTATCTCAAAATTTAAAAATTGACTTTAAAAAAATGAAAAAGAAAACTATTGAAAGGGAATCAGATTACAAACTTACAATATAAATATCAACTCCCATATATCCCACATCGTCTAAAACCAGATTAAACAACGAGAAACAATCACAAATTCATTTCAGTAAACCATTGTTTTTTTCAAGCTCCAATGGCATCTTCTTCGCCATCTCAATACCTTGAATCCCTCTTAGACACCGTACGTCCATTCCTTCGAGGCGATCTCGAATCCGTAGATGGAAACTTACCTTCGTTGATCGCCGTCTTACGTTCTACCGGCGCCGGCGAGTGTTCCCACCAACACGGCAGCTTTTTACAGCATTTGGTCGACGTAAATCGCATCCTAAAGATATGGAAAGCACCTCGCAGTGTTTGCCTTTGCGGCCTCTTCCACGCGGCTTACTCCAACGCCTATGTGAACCTCGCTATCTTCGATGCCTCGACCAGCCGCGACGTCGTTCGAGCCCATGTCGGCGAGGTCGTGGAGCGGTTGATTCACTTGTTTCGTGTTGTCCCTCGACAAAAGTTTATCCATGATGATCTTTTGTTCAAGTACACAGATTCTGAACTTGTCGAACACCTTAAAGCATCCGAGATTTCCTTGAAGACCGCAAAGGAAAAGGGTTTGTTCGATAAAGATGAACCATGGAGGAAGAAACTTGAAGCACTTGTGCCTGAGAATGGGATTGTGATGAAGATCATAAAGAGTGGTGAAGATGTTTTGGTTGCCAGAAAAGTGATGTGTGTGTTTCTTTTGATGAGCATGGCGGATTACAGTGAGCAATTCTTTGGTTACCATGATCAGTTGTTTGATAACTTTGATGGGAAGTTCAGGTTTTTAGGGGACAACTATGATGCTTTGTTGCCTGGTGATGGCAAGCCGGGACTGTGGATGAACTCGATATCGAAAATAGGTGCTACTTATACTCTAATTCTTCGAGACGAGGCTATAATTTTGGAAGAGAAAAAAAGGGTTAATGGTGAAAACATTGAGGAAGGCATTGATGAGGGTCTTGACCTAGTGTTGCCACCAGTTTTTGACAACTGCACTAAGGTATTGGGTGCTAAAGAGCAAGTGGAGGCAAGGGACTTGTATTGGGAAGCCATATGTGGTGGGGGTGGAAGAGCTGAGGAGTTGTTGTTAGGGTGCTGTGAGAGGAACCCATTTGTGGGTGAGCCACATGTGGTGTTGGCTCAGGTTTATTTGAACCAAGGGAGGTTTGAGGAGGCTGAAAAAGAGGCAGAGAGAGGGGTGACATTGATGTTGGAACGGGGAAGTCCTTGGGACAAGAGAATGTCATGGGAAGGATGGGTTGCTTGGGGTAGAGTTTTGTTGCTTAAGGCCAAGGAAAAATCTTGGCCCCATAGTGCTTGGGGTGTTCTCGGTCTTGGGCTTGTGAGGTAACTAGCAATTGCATATTTCAGGCTTTCTTCTTTCTTTGTAGTTACTTTAAACTCTATCTCGTTCATTGTAGATTTGGTTATTATAATTTAATTTGTTTAATTTTAATTTTATATTTTTAAATTTAAAATTTTAGTTTTGACTTTAACGGTAACAATTAAATGCATTTGGTTAATTTTTGTTATTAGTCTTGTTTTATGCATAAAGTTATAGATTTAATCAATATTTTTTCAATTGAATCATTCTTAATATTTTTTGAGTTTTGAAATTTAGTATTGAAATAAATGACAACCGTTAAATATTTTATATGGATTTTTTGTGATTACTGTAGGAAAATACAAACTAACGTGACATTACACATGTTATGATATGTTTATCACATCAGATTTAGAAAATGACAGAACTTAATGAATTTAAGCACTACTACTTTATTCAAATTGGAATTTTAAAATTAGAATATTATATAGATTACAAATCATCATATTAAAACATGTTATTTTTATTTTTTAGTTAAAACATGCTAAAATATGCCATCAATATTTTGTTTTTGGTAAAGTATAAAACTTAGCCCTTATATTTAAAAAATTAAAATTGAATCTTCTTATTTTTTGGTAAATTATATTTAAGGTCATTAAATTATTAGTAAGTTTATGTTTTAATTACTCAACTTCAAAAAATTACAAAAATAGTCATTAAACTATTCGAAAATTTTCATTGAAAGCATTCAACCTTTTTTTTAACCATATGTCTAGTTATTTGTTTAGCATTTACTTCTTTTTATTAACTATATGTTTAGCTATTTGTTTTTCAATTTAATTTTTTTATTTAGCTTTTTCACATAATGTTATATTATCCATGTGGATTTGATGATTTAGGGAAAAATTATACATGTAGAATTTTCATTTAGTAATTCACTAACAATGTTAACATTAGATACCATAATAAAACACATACTGATAATTCATATACTACATTGGACATTTTATGAAAGTATAGGTACCATAATAAAACATAAATGGATAGTTTAGGTACCACATTGGACATTTTATGAAAGTACATATACAAAATGTGACTTATCCCATTTGATAATATATTTTTGGGATAAATATCAATTTTATACACGAACTTTGATTTGTTGCAGTTATACACATAAAACTTGAATCATGCTGCATATGTATACATGAAATTTTGATTTTGATTCAATTGTACACATTTAAAAAATGAATACATACAATTATTTTCATATTTGATTAATATAATTGTTTGTGTATGCAATATATTAATATAAAATTGTGTTAATTCGATAATTTTGTTAGTGATTTATGAAAATTGAATCAAATCAAAATTTTATGTATGACCTTACACGTTGGATCAAAATCTATATATAAATTTGATACTTGTATGTTTTTTATGAAACAACCCTATTAATTACCCAAACTTCATCGAAACAAAAGAAAAAGGAAGACATTATAAATGATTCGACCTATTCATGGGACGGGCCACCTGGCTTAGCTTGAAGGCCAACCCGAAATGTGGGAAGGATTGGACAAAAATATAGGCTCGAAAAATGAGCTTAGACAAAAAAGGGTCGGGCCTCAGGTAAGGGATTTTTTGCTCGGGCCTGGCCCAAATTCATTAAAGGACAAAAAAATATTTTTTTTTGTTTTTTAATACTATTTTCTTGTTGTTTTCTCCCTATTTTGCTACCATTTTACTATTATGTTGTTACTATTTTGTTGTCATTATTTGGATATTGTATAAAACTTGTTTTATTATTAATTTTGTTATTATTTTAGAGGTATTTGTTAATTTTGTTATTATTTTAGAGGCATTTGCTTGTTAAGTTGCATCTATCTTAGTGTTATTTAAATATACATATTTTTTAAAATTTATTTTCAGTTTGTTGGGAAATATTTATTTCAATGTATTATATATATTCAAAAATTATATAAAAAATTAATACGAGCGGGCCAAATCAAACTTGAATTTTAACATTTTTATCCAGGCAAGGTCCAGACCTAATAAAAGAGCCTAAAGTTTTAGTTGGGCCGAGCCCGTGAAAACCTCTACAATATACAACCAAAGTTATATTTTTATAGTTTAAAAGTTTTAGCGAATAATATATCGTAGGGGAAAATTTTGGCCATTTTACCCAAAAAGGCCCATTTCCAAAATTATTTACAGAAATGAGCCAATTTTTTTATTATTTACCGAAAATGGTCGAATTTCGCGAAAACACGTCCACGTCAGCACATTCTTAGGTGATATGTCAGCAAAACGCGTCCTTGGGGGAGCGTTTTACCCCTGCACAACGGCTACTTTTTTTTACCGTTTGGACTCCAACGGTCCAAAAAAAACTATAAAAGGCCCCCTTTCATTTTTTTCAGACAAAAGTCCTCTCATAATTCTCTCAAATTTCTCTCAAATTTTCTCAAAGCTCTCTTTAATTTTTGCAAAAAAGCTCTATTTAAAATTTTTTTGAATTTGTTTTTTTATTAAAAAATATTTGATCGTGTTAGCAATGGTCGGAGGATTAATTCGTCTCGATAATAAACACATATTCGTCGATCAAATGACAATGGTAAATGATAATTTTAATTTTTCAATACTATTTATGTAATTTTAATTAATTTTTATTTTTTAATTTTTTATAACAGTCTGTAGATCGAGTGTTAAAATGCTATATCCGTAATATGTCTGGTCCTCCATCGCCGTTGATAGAGAATTACCTGCGGGAAGTGAGTTTTTGGCACGTGGCCACGATAGGCCGGGGGTGCAAGTTGGACCCGAAACTAATCAGTGCGCTGATAGAGAGGTGGAGACCCGAGACGCACATTTTTCATCTTCCATGTGGAGAGTGTACTATCACTCTAAAAGACGTGCAGTTGCAATTGGGATTGCCGGTGGATGGGTACACAGTCACCGGGTCTGCCAATTTGTTGATTGGAGAGCTGTATGCTACGAGCTTTTGGGTGCTATTCCGGATAATATTAACGGAGGTCGGATCGAGATGGGTTGGTTACGAGACACATTCCTGGAGCCGGATAATGATTCGACTGAACTAGAATGAATACGATATGCTCGGGCATACATTCTTGAGATGATTGGAGGTTATCTGATGTCGGAATTATCACGAAACCTCGTACATCTGATATGGCTGCTGAAACTCGTTGATTTTAGAGCAGCTGGTGAATTTAGTTGGGGGTCTGCCATGTTAGCAATATTGTACCGGGAGATGTGCGGGGTGATGCGACCAAATAAAGCCAAAATCGGAGGTTGCCTATCACTACTGCAATCATGAGCACGGTTTCGCTTTCCATTTTTACGTCCTCGAGTGGACCACCCATATACATTCCCACTCATAACGAGGTAAATTTTATATTAGATTTTACAATTATTACGTAGATTTAAAATATAATTGTATGCTAAAAATTTATTTAATTAGGTGGAACCATTCGGCGAGTTATGTTGGAATACCTACCTCTCTTGAAGATATTCAGCTTCTATTATACCAACGATCGGAAGCACAAGTAAGTATTAAATAAAATATATATACATAATAAAATAGTCGTTTAGTATTTGGTATTTAGTATTTAGTATTAAGTATATAACTAATATTTTTATCATGTTCATAAAGTTTCAATGGACACCATACAAGGATTCGGCAATTCGGGCAATAATTCCGGATGAATTCTTTTAAATCCGAACATTTGGCATGTGAAGGTCCCATTGGTCAACTATGCTACCGTGGAGATGCACCAGTCAGATAGAGTATTGCGGCAATTTGGAATCTGACAACCGATTCCTGTGGCACCTGAGGTGCTCAATGATGAGCACAGAGTCGACTTACGGTAATTGAATATGGATTGGCCGAGATACTAGTCAGAATATATCGAAATGTGGGAAAATCGGTATGATTATATACCTACTCAGGAACCAATCATCGTTCCTGTGTTAGTGTGCGTGCCGGAATACATGCCATGGTTTAAGATCCATGGCAAGTCATATTTACTGTCAGAAGAGGAGAGGCGACAATAAATTCGTGTCCATAGGGAACGACGAGACCCTTTAAATTCAAGAAGAAGGGATGACGACGCGAGCCCATCAACAGCGCCCACACAATCACCGGGCTCATCAACAGTGCTCATACAGTCACCGGGCCCAACATTTCAACCGACGACACCCATATCACAGCCTTTTCAGATTATGCCAGGTGAGTATCCTAGCCCTTATATGTATCGTAACCCTTATATGTTTCTTTTTTCCAGTCTTGTGGCAGGTTGGAGCATCGCCCGATTCATCTCCGTTCCCGATTACTCCAAGTCAACCGTTGATCTATAAGCTGTTGTTGCATGATGGATCACATGAGGTGCTGTCGGAGAGCTCTTCTTTTTACCAATCCCCATCACCTTATGGGGTTCAAACACCTCCGCCATGAGTGATGCAAACACCTCCGCCATGGGTGATGCAAACACCTCCGCAGTCATTATTCTATCAATGTGGGTCATCCTCCCAACACCCACAACCAGATCCCCCGCCGAAGGAACCACAATCCCTACCGGAGCAACCACAACCCCTGCCAGAAGCTGAACTAAGGAAAAATCCAGCGCGTAACTGTCGACGACCCCCATGTGGCACTGATTCCGACCGGCACCAACATTGATTTTTTTTAATATATTTGTATAAACTTTTTTATATTGTTACATTTATTAAAATAAAAGTTGTTTTTAATATTTTAATTGTAATTTACTTTTTATATTTTTAATAAAATAATTTTTTTTTCAATAAGACAATATTTTAATTTTTTTATATTTAATATATTTGTACAAACTTTTTTATATTGTTTAATTTAATAAAATAAAAGTTGTTTTTAATATTTTAATTGTAATTTATTTTTTATATTTTTCATAAAATAAAAGTTTTTTAATAAGGCAATATTTTTAATATTTTTATATTTGTACAAACTTTTTTATATTATTTCATTTAATAAAATAAAAGTTGTTTTTAATATTTTAATTGTAATTTACTTTTTATATTTTTAATAAAATAAATTTATTTTGAATAAGGTAATATTTTTATATTTTTAATATATTGTACAGACTTTTTTATATTGTTATATTTAATAAAATAAAATTTATTTTTAATACTTTAATTGTAATTTACTTTTTATATTTTTAATAAAATAAAAGTTCTTTTAAATAAGACAATATTTTTAATATTTTTATATTTTTAATATATTTGTACAAACTTTTTATATTGTTTCATTTAATAAAATAAAAGTTTTTTTCAATATTTTAATTGTAATTTACTTTTTATATTTTTAATAAATAATTTTTTTGAAAAGGAAATATTTTTATATTTTTAATATATTTGTACAAACGTTTTTATATTGTTTCATTTAATAAAATAAAAGTTATTTTTAATATTTTAATTGTAATTTACTTTTTATATTTTTAATAAAATAAAAGTTCTTTTGAATACGGTAATATTTTTAATATTTTTAATAAAATATAAATAATGCAACATAATTTTATTACAACAAGTATCAGCTATTTCGATTTGGACATGGTCGAGTTCTATGGCCTGGGTTCTGGTTGGTTGTTTCTCGGATATCCATATTGTTACGTATTCTAGTTGAGCAAGATCGACCTTTGGTTTGCGACGCAATTCTCTATCCGGTAACAACTTAAACGGAGCAAGGGATATAGATGGCCACTTGCATTCATCTGGGACCGGTGGGAATACATGTCTCCACACGTTGTACATGTATTCTATTTTGCACACTTCGTCGACATAGCTTATGGGATCCAGACGGATATTCTGACAAGCTGCAATTACATGAGCGCATGGATAACGAAGTGCGTCAAACCTCCCACAGTCGCAGGTCTTATTTCTCAAGTGTACACGATATTGCCTGCCAATAATACCTTGGTCGGTCTGTCAAACTCTGTCACACGAAACTATAAGTTGTCACGATTGTGACACACTGTATGCATGATGTTGGCTCGTGCCTTCGCCTTGTTAATTTCTTACAATACCTTGGCGCACCATACATGGCCTCCCTGCATTTGGCCTTTATAACTCGCGACTTGCTTTGGAAATAGTACCGCTAAACAAAAATATGACTCTCGCAGAACTGGTGTTATCAGCAAATGGCGCGTTCCTTTTAGAACAAAATTTATTCCTTCAGCTAGGTTTGAGGTCATATGACCATATCGTAGGCTGTCGTCGTATGCTTTTGTGTCCACTGTTCGAAAGGTATGTTACAAAGGTAGTCTACGCCTTCTTCGTTAACTAAATGTAAAATCGCCAACATTTCATGAAAACGGTCCTTACTTATCTCATACCCTGCCAATATAAGTTGATAGCGAAAATTACATACCAGTCTTCCATTCAGAATAAATTGAATATTGCAAACGAAATTATATTAATAGAGATTAAATAATCATGTTGTTTACTTATCGTCATTCAGTTGTAGATCGATATTGCCCGTAGTAGTTGGATGCAACGTGCCTTAGGCAATATCGATGGTGTATGCGATGCCATAAGCTTCCCTATCGCTCAATTGCAGCTAGTATTCCAGTGCCCCGATCCGATATAACACAGATATCAGGCTGGGGGCAGACATGCCTCCTTAACCTAGAAAGAAAGAAATCTCAGTCATCAGCTGACTCCCCCGGTGTTATTGTAAATGCAATTGGAAGGATTCTCCCATTCCATCCTGTGCCACAGCTAGCAATAGCCGATGGGTATATCTACCATACATAAAGGTACCGTCAATTTGTACCAATGGCTTGCAGTATTGAAATGCGTTTCGGCATTGCTTAAAGCTCCAAAATAGACGATTGAACACTTGGCATCCACGGAGCAATCGATCATTGTAGTACGCAGGTGCCGTTTCAAAGTCTGTTATACAAACTATGCACTTGACACCACTTCCACACTTCATTATATGAAGCGTCCCACCCACCATGCATCTTTTCCAACGCCTTCTGCTTAGCTATCCAAGCCTTGTGGTAAAAGGGCGTGTACCTCAATTGGCTACGAATATTGGCAATTAAGACCGATATTGAAGTCCTAGGATCCGCCTTCACCGTCGGTAGTATTAAGCTAGATAACATATCTGAATCCATCTTGGGGTGATCTTGTGAAACACCTGCCAACGAAGTACGTTAAATAATGCAACATTACGTAATAACAATATTATTTAAAAACCCTAAACACCTAGTGATACTGTACTGCCAACACATGTATATGGACCTTTGTACTTTTTTATCTCCCACAAGTTTTTCCTTTTCCTCAACGAGACAATGATTTTTCATAAACATGTGCCGTCTTACACTGCACACTTAGACTCAAACTTATCGGATTTGGATTTAACCACGTTGTAGTTAACCCGTTCATGATGCTATGTTGTTTCAATGCACCAAGAAAACTATCCTTATTGGAAAACTCCTTACCAACTTCCAATTCACCCAAATCCAATGACGAACTTGTATGGTCATGCCTTCTGTGTGGTAGATCTGGAAACTCCAACGCATCATCTTGAGATAGATCGACATTATGCATGTGGGCTGGAGGTGAGTACGCCCTGAATCACGGATCTTCTTCTTCTTCATCTGAACCCCCTTCAATATCTTCAGGTATGGTTGGAACAGGCTTCGGTTCAGAAAATAATGCAACTTCTACACCATCAGGGTCGGGCTTTCGAGGTGGATCCACATCAGACTCATCATCCGACCCACCATCATCTACAACGAATGAGGTCCTCTCGCTGGTGGATTTCATAGGGAGTACATCATCCCTTCTTGTGGACGTTTCATAACGTCCACAATCAGATGTGGATTGTCAACCACTAGAAGTTGATGTCATTCCTCAGTACGTATTTCCAGTATCAAACATCGACCCACCGATGTGCATGTCTAATCCACTAACGGAGTGTCGTCCAGGGGTTGTATATTCCATACTGCTACCAAACACGAGCATTTCCGTGTTTTGCCACCCATTAACGGAGTGTCGGGCAGGGGTCATGTATTCCTCTCGTACAACAGTAGATGTTGAAGTCGCAAATGCATCATTTGGCGATGAAAATTGTACATATAACTCAAGATAGGGTGATCCACTAGCAAGATGAGTCTGCATCATTGCCTTCAAGCTACGAGGACCTTGATGTCGAATGAGTCATCATATCTCACAGGATCAACCGAAGCACAAAATCGATACTTAATAGATAAAACTTTCATTGGCGTCGTTCCGAAGATTTTACGCCTAATTCATTTACGAAGTTCTGTCAAATCTATGTTCTGGTTAAAAACCAGTCGCGCTATGTTCTCCGATAAAAAAACAACGCCGTTCTCGGTGTCACGGACCTCACCGTCATAGTAAATAACAACACTAATACATTCACTCATCTTCAGTTTCTATTCTACTTTAGCCTCAATTTCTCTTGCTGTAACTTATGCAACTTGAGAATGAAATTTGGCTTATTTATAGTCTAAGGCCAAATAGGAACTACTGTAGAAAAAGAGCGTCCACGTGGGAGCTTTTTTCAGTAATTTTGCTGACAATGCATACTGCTTAAAGCGCTTTGGACACTATTTGTTCAGAAACGTCTTCTCAAAATTATTTTTTTAGATACCACTGTAGAAAAAGAACGTCCACGTGGGAGCTTTTTTCATTAATTTTGCTGACAGTGCATCCTGTTTGAAGCGTTTTGGACACTATTTGTTCAGAAACGTCTTCTCAAAATTATTTTTTCAGATACTACTGTAGAAAAAGGGCGTCCACGTGAGAGCTTTTTTCAATAATTTTGTTAACAGTGCATTTTGCTTGAAGCGTTTTGGATACTATTTGTTCAGAAACGTCTTCTCAAAATTATTTTTTCAGATACTACTATAGAAAAAAAATGTCCACGTAGGAGCTTTTTTTAGTAATTTTGCTGACAATGCATCCTGCTTAAAGCGTTTTGGACACTATTTACTCAGAAACGTCTTCTCAATATTATTTTTTTAGATATTACTGTAGAAAAAAATAAAAAGTTTTTATATTACTAATATATTTTTTCCAAAACTCTAAACACAAAATTATTTAAAAAAAACTAAAACATAATTTAATTAATTAACCCTAAAACCCTAAACCCTAATTTAATTAATTTTTTTAATTAATAGTTAATTTAATTAATTAACTCTAAACCCCAATTTAATTAATTTTTTCCTTAAAAACCCTAAAATCCTAAACCCTTATAAACCATAAATCCTAACCCTAAAACCCTAAACCAAGTAGAAAATCTTAACCCTAAAAAACGAGGCAAAATACGTCTTTGGGGGAGCGTTTTGTCTACGTCAGCAAAGCACTCTTTCAAGGAAGTGCTTTGTGCTGACGTGGACAAAACGCTCCTCTAAGGACATGTTTTGCTGACATATCACCTAAGAACGCACTAACGTGGAAGCGTTTTTGTGGAATTCAGCCCTTTCCGGTAAATAATCAGAAAATAGACCCATTTCCGTAAATAAGTTTGGAAATAGGCCTTTTTGGGTAAAATGACTGAAAATTTTGCATATTTAAAGGATTGGCGAATGGGAAAATTATACTATAAACCCTCCATCTTTTGGTGTTTTATTTTATGGTGTTTTGCATTTTACAATTAACTTTATAATCATCACGAATTTATTTTTTTCAATAATTAAAAAATTATCTGTTTGATTTTACAACATTAGTCCCTATTATTTTTAAACAATTTTAAAGAAGTTTTTTTTCTTGTATCGTTATTAATTATGTCAATATAAATACAAATTGAATTATATATTTTTTAAATTTAAAATTTACAATTAAATAATAATGCAATTGTAAATATATTAAGAAATAGAATTTTTAATTTTACAATTAAATAAAAAACCTATTTTGATATAAAAAACTCTGTAAACACAATTTTAAATTTTATAATTGAATAAAAACAATTTAATCTAGCTATTTCAATATTAGTATTAATTATATGGATAATGTTGACGTAAGAGTTTTGCGCCTTCCATGTTTTGAGAATCCGATAGATATCGACCAGCTGCTCTAAAAAGCTGCCGTGCTTGTGTCAACACTCGGCGGCACCAATGGAACGCAAGACGGCGACCAAATTAGGCAAGTTTTTGTCCACTTGTTGAAGCTCGCCACGAAGGAAGGGACGTGAGGAGGCTAACAGGGATTGAAGGACGTGGATGAGATGGTGTTGGTGGGGTTGCCGATGAAGTTGATGACATGGTGATAGAGTTTCTAATCTTTGGGAAACTGAGTCGAGAGATGAAATTGTAGTGATATGGGAGAAGTGACGTGGAAGAGTTCAATTCTACTTTTTCTATGTTTTTGTTTGGATTAGTAGTTGCAAGGTCTAAATTAACATAATTATAAAAGAAATTATGCATATTTTCAATAATAAAAGAATTACAATATATATAACTTACAACTTTACAGGAAAATCAAATTATAATCAAAGATTGACTCAATCCTAAATAAAGAAAGAAATAAAATCTTATCAAATTTGTCTCCTTGATTTCTATCACAAGAGATAAGGCATTGAGTTTATCTTAAAATGATAATCGGACCGATATTATAATAAATAATGTTACATAAATATTTGATTTTGTTTCTTTTATTGTTATTTTTTTTTTGGTGAAACTTTTATTGTTATTTTTGTTATCATTTAGGTTAAACTCTATGGATTATAAAAATTATGAATTTAATCTCTATATATTTTGAATTGATCAATTTTAGTTCCTATATTTTTTTAAATTTTAAAAATTTAGTCTTAACCCAAACAGCAATAATTAAATTTGTTTGGTTAAATTCAATTATTAGTTACATTACGCGTACAATTGTAGATTTAGTTCATATTCTCTAATTGTCTTATTCTAAATTCCTATATTTTTCGAATTTTGATATTTCAATCTTGACGCAAATAATTGTTGTTAAATCATTAGCTAAACTTTTTGTAACCGATATGTAGAAATAAGATGCTAATATGATATTATACATATGATCATATGTTGACCACATTTGATTTTTTTTTGGTAAGAAAAAATAGCACAAAAAGGTTACAAGAATAGCGCTTAATCAAAAGAAACGCCTGAAAACTAATCCCTATCAATTAAAACACGAGCCATCTAGGGTGGGAGGTCGAGGACTTGCAAATTTTCTTTCTCTATCAAAGCTTGTTTAGTTAAACAATCTGCTACCTGATTTTGTTCCCTTAGAATATACTTCAAAAACCATTGATTTTCCTGAGACATAATATTATGGATTCGTCTAATTAAAGCGGAGTTTGAGACAGTTGAAGAGCTATCGAGAATGCCTTTAACAGTTTCCAAGCTATCAGAATGAATGATAACATGATCATAGCCCCATCGTTGAATAAGTTTAAGGCCCTCAAGGATACCCCATAGTTCCGCATAAAAAACTGAACATTTTCCAAGAAATTGATGAAATCCAATGATCCGTTGTCCCTCCTTATCACCAACAACTCCCCCAGCTGTAGCAAGGCCAGTATCCAATTGTACTACCCCATCAGTATAAAGATGAACCTGTTCTCCAGAGGTATGAGCTTCAACAGATTGAACAAGTCTTCCGGAAGGGACCTCTTGAGAGGAAGAGAAGAAATGTAACACCCAACTGTAACATCCTGAATTAATGGGCCTTTGCGTTTGATGTGTGTTATGTTTAATGTGCTAATTAGAGTGTTTAAGGGGTTCAGATTGGGCTCAAGGTTAGGCCGATGCCTTAGTTAAAATTTCCTGTTTGGACACTCTAGTGGAAAGCCAGTTAGGATAGGGCTTAAAAGATATTATTTGTGAATTAAGACACAAAAATGGGCTTGTGGCCCAGTGGGCAGTGGAGTTACTTAAGGGCTTTGAGGTGGCGTGATAAGCAGTAAGGGAGGTCCAAGGTTTGAGTCGCATTACCCATCTATTTTAATTAATTTTGGCGTCAAGGGAGAGCAGAGTTGGAGTCGGCTAGAATGCTTGGAATTAGGAAGAATAATTGATGGATAATGTGGATAATATGGCTGATAAAATAACTAATAAAAGGAAGGAAGAGGTGGTGTTATCCATGCCACTTGAGGATGAGTGATCAGATGTAGATAAGGGAGAAAATCTAGGAATTATCCATTGAGCTAGGAGGTGGCCAAATTTCAAACTCCAAAGGGGAGGGGGAATCGGTTTTAATGTGGCTAAGGGGTGCCGAAATTACCCTTGTTAATAAATTAGTCTTAGTTTTTAAAAGAGGGCAATTTCAGCTTTTGGTTAGTGTGTGTGCCGAAAATTTGATTAGAAAATAAGGCACTTCTTAATTTTGGCATTTATTCTCATTCTCTTCTCTTAGTTGTTTCTTTCCTCAAAAAGCCGAAAACTCCTAAAGTTCCATCTTCTTCTTCATTCTCTACTAAAGCCGAAACCTCATAGCCTTTCTCTACACCTTTTTCTCGGTTTCCTCAAAAGCCGAAACTCTAAACTTTCTTCTCATCTCCATAGCCGAATACCTCCTATTCCTTTTGCCGATCTCTTTACAAAAAGCTGAATCTACATAGATTTCTTCCTATCATCTTCTCTTTTTGATCTTTTCAAAAACTGAAATCTTCTAAGAGTTGCCGAATTCTCTGAAGAGGTAAGTTCGACTTGTGCTATTATTTTTGTGATCTTTTTCAGTTTTTGAGACCATAGCCGAATGGCTAGTTGGTTGCTAGGCCATCTTTAGTTTGACGTTTTCACTGATCTCGCGTTCTTTTTAGGCGGCATTCTGGGATTTGAAGGAGATCTAATCGCCTAGGTTCCTAAGCCAGAAATCGTTAACGTTCCAATCATATTATTATTTTCGGGATTTCAAGGTAAGGGGTTCTCTTTAGATTCTCTTTAGATTCACTATCGTAATTGTGATCTTAACCATATGTTATGACAAGGTCTTTTAATGGAATCAAATATCGATCAGGCGAAGGAGGGGATTGGATCTGTAAAACCAATCCCTAAGTTTAAGAAACGAACGGTGTCAGCGGTTCGGGATTGGCCATCGGGTTGTGGACCGGCTTCAGAACAACATCTTAGACAGATAGCAGTCGTATCGGCTTCTGATAGTGTCAACATAGAAAGTCTCGTCTTGTCTGTAATCAGGTGTGTAGATCTCTATCACACTAATTAATCTGTGCTATATATATATTATGGGCTAAAAGCCGGAAAAAGGCTGTATGGACAGTCGAATTACCCAAAAAGGGTAGGCAAGGGATGCCAGGTACGTAATCATAGAAACTTCTCTATGTGTATCGATGTATATGATAGTCTGCGATCTTTTAGGTTACGTGTTGTTTTGATTCTGCATGGATGCATGCATGGGGTGGGATAAATATGATGAAGGGGAAGAGCATGTAATAGGTCACCTGGTGATCGGTGGTTAAACCACGAATTATGAATTAGGTCACAACAGTGATCGGTGGCTAAGCCACGTTGAATTTATTCCTGAATGTTAGGAATAGGCAGCATGACTATCGATATGGTGTGTAGCAGCTGATGGGTTGATTGTAGAAATCCCCGAGGTGTGTTGGCTGGTACGGGCTGGTGTGTAGAGGATGGGCTATTAGGTTTGGGTTGGGCCATGTTGCATGTAAATATTTTGTTGCCATTGTGTATGGGCTAAGGCCCATAATGTGTTTGTGGGCCTCAAGCCTTTAATGTGTTTTCAGGATTTGCACACTGAGTCTTGGTGACTCACCCTTTTATTTTCCTGACTTTTCAGATGAGCAGTAGATCGTGGACATGGGAGCCGAGGCGGACTCGAAGGGCCATCAAGTCTTTTATTTTTATAAGTTATTTCCGGTTTTTTTGCTTTAAGTTTAAATTTGGGATTATTTATGTAATAAAGCCTCTGTAGCTTAGGTTATCGATTTATATGTGTTTATGTTTATACTTTAAATTTTATTTTCAAAGACTTGCTTACTATAAGTAATAAAATGGGAATTTCAAACACGCTTAACGTAACGAAATGTTTTTGGAAAGAAAACCTAAGGTATTGAATATTTGATTAATCAAACCGAGATTTTCCAAACCAACAAAGTTAAGTTTTCAAGCAACACGTCATCGAAGAATTTTCAAAAGGGATACGTGCCCTCTTAAAAGCAAATAAAGAACTATGTCTTTAACATTAAACATGTAACATGCCAGATTTGGTCGTAGCGTTTGGGCCGGGTTTGGGGTGTTACATTTTGGTATCAAAGCCCGGTTGCAAAGCTCGGGCTGTGAAATAGGTCTAATAGTGTTTTGAAAATTGATGTGAATTTGAGAAAAGTTCTGGTTGAGATGTGACCTTCGAGTCTACCGGCACCGGATCCACGCAGGTAAGTATTCTAACTCTTGATGTGATATACATGTTGGGTTTAATGGCTTGATGGACGTAGACTAGTATGATAGGCATTAATGGACTTTAGGCTTAGTTAAACAACTCTTTAAATTCATAAGACTTAATCTAATTTAACATGTCCATAAACAAGTTGCTGGGTTAGGGTGTGGCAACAGGCATACGCATGTCTAAGATTGGATTCAGGGAGAGCTTGGTATTTAAACGGTCCTAGTGACTCACCTCCTCTTCGCTGGAATCCTACCTGGTGCGTAGTGACTGCTCATCTTAGCCATGGGGACTTGTTGACGGGCCAAAATTTATAATTAAAACCCGAAAGGGACCAGCCACCCTATTTCACAAAATTACTAAAATACCCCTAGTTTTGTAAAATTTCTGAAATACCATTGATTTGTGAAAATTTCCCAAAATACCCTAGAATTGTAAAACTACGAAAATTTGTGAAATTACTGAAACACCCTCGATTGGCAAAATTACCAAAATACCTATGTTTTGCAAATTTACCCGAAAACCTCTAGATTTACAAAAGTACCTGGTTTGCAAAAATAAATCTTCCAAAATACCACTGTTTCAGAAAAAAAACAAAAATACCTCTATTCCGAAAGAATCACCAAGATACCCTATTTTGGGAAAATTACGAAAATACCATGTAGGACAAAATTATGGAAATACCCCTGGGTAGTGAAATAATGAAAATACCCTTATGTGATGAATGTGAGTTCATGGGTGCTACTTGTATGTTGATGTATGATGGTTGAATGTATGTGGTTCTTAGAACTAGGAGATACAAACTTGAGATTGAAACCCGTAGATATAATTTCGAATTCGAAAGAACTACTCTTGAAACTACTGTTCATAAGATTGTTCGTGGTTAATTAGTGAAAGAAATTAATAATCCATAAAATTTCTAATCAGATAAATGCGAATCGGTAGAATGAGTACAAGGGGTCGTGGACGTCTGTCGCGTGGCCGTGGTAGGGGTAGGATGGCCGTGTCAGAACCAGTAGGATCTGGCCACGGGTCAAGAAACGAGATGCTAGCTGCGGAGGCCGAATTTCAGGATCAGACGGCCGGAGATGATGCTGTATCTCAGGCGATGTTGAGGGTTTTAGAGAGGGTTGCTGGGGCAGGCATGGGCACAAGAGCCCGGAAATCTGTGTCGGAGTGACTTAGAGCTAATGGGGTAGAAGTGTTTAGGGGAATTTCTGGTATAGCCCCAAGTACAGCTGAATATTGGTTGGAGGTAGTTGAGCGTATAATAGATGGTCTGGATCTCACGGAAGAGGAAAAACTGAAAGGGGTTGTATCTCTCCTGCGGGACAAAGCTTATCAATGGTGGCTTACGGTTAAGGATGGTTCGGTGGCTGACCGTATCACCTGGGATTTCGTCAAAACAGCGTTTCAAAGTAAGTACATCGGGACGAGTTATGTGGATGCGCAGCGCAGAGCATTTTTAAATCTGGTTCAAGGAAGTAGGTCGGTGGCTGCGTATGAAGCGAAATTCTTACGCCTTAGCCGTTATGCTCGAGGGATGGTGGCCACAGACCGTGAACGTTGTGTTCGATTTGAAGATGGTCTGAGGGACGATCTACGTGTACAGATAGCACCACAGCGGGAAAGGGAATTTGTTATGCTTGTGGAAAAAGCTAAGATAGCTGAGGAGGTTAAGCGGACAGAAAAACTGAATCGGGATAGAGATAGGGGTGGAGGAAAAAGGAATTTTGGACCGTCAGGGGCAACTGGGCGTACTTAGAAAAGGCCTAGGTCAGAAGGATCGAGACGGGATGAGAGACCTGCTGCTACTAGTCAGACACAGAAGTGTGGCCGATGTGGTAAATTCCATGTAGGTGAGTGTTGGGCGGGCAGTGGGAAGTGCTTTAGGTATGGATTTACGGACCACCAGGTTAGAAACTGTCCGCAGCAACGGGGCAGTGAAGGGCCCACAGGTCAAGGGAATGCTCAGCTGGGAAGAGGAGGTCAGCAGCCATAGAGAGGTCGTGGTCCGGCTAGAGGTGGTAACGGTTCCGGTCGGGGTCGTGGAGCACCAGGCCAAGGGGCAGGAAACACTGAGGCGAGACAGCCGGGGTTAGTCTACGCTGTCAGATGTCGAGAGGAGGCTGACGCACCGGATGTCATAACCAGTACGTTCTTAATTTTTTGCTTGCCTTACACTGCATTGATTGATATTGGGTCGACGTATTCATATGTTGCTAGTAGGGTGTCTAAAACTTTAAGCGTAGATTCTGAGATTTCCTCTAGGGAGATGACTGTAGTTAGCCCATTAGGACATTCTGTGATGGTAAACAAGCTTTATCGGGAAGTACCTTTAGAAGTTCAGAGGATAGTTTTCCGGATGGATCTAATGGAATTACCGTTCGGGGAGTTTGATTTAATTTTAGACATGGATTGGCTGGGGAAGTATCAAGCTAATGTAGATTGTGCAGCCAAGAGTATGGTGTTAAAAACCCTGAGGGTGGCGAAGTGTTGGTGATAGGTGAAAAGGGGAACTGCTTGTCAAATGTGGTGTCCGCCTTAAGAGCAGAAAGGATGGTGAGGAAAGGATGCGAGGCAATTCTAATGTTTGTTCAGGCTTTGGAAGCCAAGGAATTAACAGTTGGGGCGTTAGGATGGTGAAGGAATTTCCTGATGTTTTTCCAGAAGAGCTTCCGGGATTACCCTCGAATCGTGAAGTGGAGTTTGGTATCGATCTTCTTTTGGGAACAGCGCCAGTATCTATTGCTCCATATAGAATGGCGCCAAAGGAGTTGGTGGAATTAAAAGCGCAGATTCAGGAGTTGTTAGATAGAGGGTTTATTCGACCAAGTGTGTCACCTTGGGGAGCACCGGTGTTGTTCGTTAAGAAGAAGGATGGATCAATGCGTATGTGCATTGACTATCGCTAGCTGAATAAGTTAACCATCAAGAATAAATACCCGTTACCGAGGATCGACGACTTGTTCGATCAGTTGAATGGGGCTTCAGTCTTCTCGAAGATAGATCTGAGGTTAGGGTACCATCAGCTTAAGGTCAAGGAGGTGGATATTCATAAGACGAATTTTAGGACTCGCTATGGTCACTACGAATTTATGGTGATGCCATTTGGGTTGACCAACGCACCAGCAGCGTTTATGGACATGATGAACCGAGTGTTCCAACCCTACTTGGATCGGTTTGTCGTAGTATTTATAGATGACATCCTGGTTTACTCGAGATCGGAGAATGAGCATGACTCACATCTGCGGGTGGTTCTGCAGATTCTGAGGGAGAAGCAGTTGTATCCCAAATTCAGTAAGTGCGTATTTTGGCTAAGTGAAGTTACTTTTTTAGGGCACGTTGTGTCAGAAGAGGGGATAGGGTTGACCCTCGGAAAATTGAAGCGGTGTTGGATTGGAAGCCGCCTAAATCGGTAGCGGAGATTCAGAGTTTTCTTGGGCTAGCCGGGTATTACAAAAGGTTTGTGAAAGGATTTTCACTGATCGCGGCGCCGTTGACTAAGTTGTTACGAAAAGGGGTTCTGTTTGTTTGGTCTGGCAAGCAACAAGAGAGTTTCGAGAAGTTCAAAAGGATTTTAACGGAGGCTCCGGTATTGATTCAGCCGGAGGCTGGGAAGGAATTCGTGATTTACTGTGATGCTTTACACACGGGACTCGGATGCTTGTTGATGCAAGATGGAAAGGTTGTTGCGTACACATCTTGGTAGTTAAGATCGCACGAAGCAAATTATCCCACCCATGATCTGGAGTTGGCGGCGGTGGTTTTTACTTTGAAGATCTGGAGACATTACCTGTACGGGGAGAAATCTATCATATACATCGATCATAAGAGCTTAAAATACCTGTTGACCCAGAAGGAGTTGAATCTAAGGCAAAAAAGGTGGATCGAGTTGTTAAAGGATTATGACTGCTCGATCGAGTACCATCCGGGTAAAGCTAACGTGGTGGCGGATGGCCTAAGTCGTAAAGTAATCTCTGACTTGAGAGCGATGTTTGCTCACCTCAGTTTGTACGATGATGGGAGGTTATTAGCTGAACTTCAAGTGAAACCCTCTTGGGTCAGTCAGGTTAAGGAGAAGCAGTAGACTGATGAGTTGCTAAAGGGGAAGTTTCAGGTAGGATCAAGTGATGGAACAACGGAATTTAGTGTGAATGAGGAAGGGCTATTATGTTTTCAAGGGAGAGTGTGCATGCTGAAAGATCCTGAGTTGAGGCGTAAGATTTTGTTAGAAGTGCATAGTAGCCTATACGCTATGCACCCTGGAGAGAGTAAGATGTATCGGGATTTGTGAGAATAGTTTTGGTGGCCGGGCTTGAAGCGAGAGGTAACTGAACTGGTGGGTAAGTGTTTGATCTGTCAGCAGGTAAAGGTGGAGCATCAGTTACCATCGGGGTTGTTACAGCCGGTGAAAATTCCACAATGGAAGTGGGAATGGATCACAATGGACTTTGTTAGTGGGCTACCTCTCACGCCTACTAAGAAGGACTCGGTTTGGGTGATTGTTGATCGCTTGATGAAGTCTGCTCACTTCATACCAGTACGAGTCGATTACTCTCTGCAGAAATTGGCTAAGTTATATATAGCGGAGGTAGTGAGGTTGCATGGAGTACCGGTATCAATCATATCGGACAGGGACCCTAGGTTCACATCACGATTCTGGAAGGCGTTGCATCAAGCGTTGGGTACGAAGTTGGATTTCAATACAGCGTTCCATCCTCAGACCGATGGACAGTCTGAGCGGGTAATTCAAATCTTGGAGGACATGTTGAGAGGTTGTGTCATTGATTTTAGGGGTAGTTGGGAAGAATTTATACCATTAGCGGAGTTTGCATACAATAACAGCTACTAGTCTAGTATTCAGATGACGCCCTATGAAGCATTGTACGGGCGAAAGTGTCGTACTCCTACCTGTTGGACGGAATTAGGGGAACGTCGGATGTTAGGTCCGGATTTGGTGACCGAGACCGAGGAGAAGGTTGAGTTAATTCGGGCTCGATTAAAGGAAGCGTCGGACAGATAAAAGTCCTATGCTGACCTAAAGCGTAAGGAAATAGAATTTGTAGTGGGTGACAAGGTTTTCTTAAAGGTGTCGCCATGGAAGAAAGTACTGAGGTTTGGACGGAAAGGTAAATTAAGTCCCAGATTTATCGGACCTTATCGAGTGTTGAAATGAGTGGGACCCGTAGCTTATCAGCTAGAGTTTCCTCCTGAGCTAAGCCAGATTCACAGTGTGTTTCATGTCTCTATGTTGAGACGATATCGTTCAAATCCATCTCATGTGGTGCCAGTGGAAGAAATCGAGGTAAGACCCGACTTATCCTTTGAAGAGGAACCAGTGGAAATCCTGGATCGTGATGTCAAGGTGTTGCGAAGGAAGACGGTTCCGTTGGTTAAGGTTCTATGGCGGAATCACAGTTCTGAGGAGGCTACTTGGGAACCAGAGGAGACGATGCGGCAGCAGTACCCGCATCTATTCTGACCAGGTAATTTCGAGGTCGAAATTTCTTTAAGGGGGATAGAAGTGTAACATCCTGAATTAATGGGCCTTTGCGTTTGATGTGTGTTATGTTTAATGTGCTAATTAGAGTGTTTAAGGGGTTCAGATTGGGCTCAAGGTTGGGCCAAGGCCTCAGTTAAAATTTCCTGTTTGGACACTCTAGTGGAAAGCCAGTTAGGATAGGGCTTAAAGGATATTATTTGTGAATTAAGACACAAAAATGGGCTTGTGGGCCAGCGGGCAGTGGCGTTACTTAGGGGCTTTGAGGTGGCGTGATAAGTAGTAAGGGAGGTCCAAGGTTCGAGTCGCATTACCCATCTATTTTAATTAATTTTGGCGTCAAGGGAGAGCAGAGTGGAGTCGGCTAGAATGCTTGGAATTAGGAAGAATAATTGATGGATAATGTGGATAATATGGCTGATAAAGTAACTGATAAAAAGAATGAAGAGGTGGTGTTATCCATGCCACTTGAGGATAAGTGATCAGATGTAGATAAGGGAGAAAATCTAGGAATTATCCAGTGTGCTAGGAGGTGGCCGAATTTCAAACTCCAAAGGGGAGGGGGAATCGGTTTTAATGTGGCTAAGGGGTGCCGAAATTACCCTTGTTAATAAATTAGTCTTAGTTTTCAAAAGAGGGCAATTCCTGCTTTTGGTTAGTGTGTGTGCCGAAAATTTGATTAGAAAATAGGGCACTTCTTAATTTCGGCATTTATTCTCATTCTCTTCTCTTAGTTGTTTCTTTCCTCAAAAAGCTGAAAACTCCTAAAGTTCCATCTTCTTCTTCATTCTCTGCAAAAGCCAAAATCTCATAGCCTTTCTCTACACCTTTTTCTCGATTTCCTCAAAAGTCGAAACTCTAAACTTTCTTCTCATCTCAATAGCCGAATACCTCCTATTCCTTTTGCCGATCTCTTCACAAAAACCCGAATCTACATAGATTTCTTCCTATCATCTTCTCTTTTTGATCTTTTCAAAAGCCAAAATCTTCTAAGAGTTGCCGAATTCTCTGAAGAGGTAAGTGTCGACTTGTGCTATTATTTTTGTGATCTTTTTTGGTTTTTGAGACCATAACCGAATGGCTAGTTGGTTGTTAGGCCATCTTTAGTTTGACGTTTTCACTGATCTCGCGTTCTTTTTGGGCGGCATTCCGGGATTTGAAGGAGATCTAATCGCCTAGGTTCCTAAGCCAGAAATCGTTAACGTTCCAATCATATTATTATTTTCGGGATTTCAAGGTAAGGGGTTCTCTTTAGATTCTCTTTAGATTCGCTATCGTAATTGTGATCTTAACCATATGTTATGATAAGGTCTTTTAATAGAATCAAATATCGATCAGGCGAAGGAGGGGATTGGATCTGTAAAACCAATCCCTAAGTTTAAGAAATGAGCAGTGTCAGCGGTTCGGGATTGGCCACCAGGTTGTGGACCGGCTTCAGAACAACATCTTAGACAGATAACAGTAGTATCGGCTTCTGATAGTGTCAACATAGAAAGTCTCGTCTTGTCTGTAATCAGGTGTGTAGATCTCTATCACACTAATTAATCTGTGCTATATATATTATGGGCTAAAAGTTGGAAAAAGGCTGTATGGACAGTCGAATTACCCAAAAAGGGTAGGCAAGGGATGCCAGGTACGTAATCATAGAAACTTCCCTATGTGTATCGATGTATATGATAGTCTGCGATCTTTTAGGTTACGTGTTGTTTTGATTCTGCATGGATGCATGCATGGGGTGGGATAAATATGATGAAGGGGAAGAGCATGTAATAGGTCACCTGGTGATTGGTGGTTAAACCACAAATTATGAATTAGGTCACAACAGTGATCGGTGGCTA
Source organism: Gossypium australe (assembly GCA_005393395.2). Lineage (NCBI taxonomy): Eukaryota > Viridiplantae > Streptophyta > Magnoliopsida > Malvales > Malvaceae > Gossypium > Gossypium australe. The sequence continues at coordinate 40,248,997 of CM016626.1, read as the reverse complement.
AGCCACGTTGAATTTATTCCTGAATGTTAGGAATAGGCAGCTTGACTGTCGATATGGTGTGTAGCGGCTGATGGGTTGATTGTAGAAATCCCACGAGGTGTGTTGGCTGGTACGGGCTGGTGTGTAGAGGATGGACTATTAGGTTTGGGTTGGGCCATGTTGCATGTAAATATTTTGTTGCCATTGTGTATGGGCTAAGGCCCATAATGTGTTTGTGGGCCTCAAGCCTTTAATGTGTTTTCAGGATTTGCACACTGAGTCTTGGTGACTCACCCTTTTATTTTCCTAACTTTTCATATGAGTAGTAGATCGTGGACATGGGAGCCGAGGCGGACTCGAGGGGCCATCAAGTCTTTTATTTTTATAAGTTATTTCTGGTTTTTTTTTTCTTTAAGTTTAAATTTGGGATTATTTATGTAATAAGGCCTCTGTAGCTTATGTTATCGATTTATATGTGTTTATGTTTATACTTTAAATTTTATTTTCAAAGACTTACTTACTATAAGTAATGAAATGGGAATTTCAAACACGCTTAACGTAGCGAAATGTTTTTGGAAAGAAAACCTAAGGTATTGAATATTTGATTAATCAAACCGAGATTTTCCAAACCAAAAAAGTTAAGTTTTCAAACAACACGTCATCGAAGAATTTTCAAAAGGGATACGTGCCCTCTTAAAAGCAAATAAAGAACTATGTCTTTAACATTAAACCCGTAACATGCCAGATCTGGTCGTAGCGTTTGGGTCGGGTTTGGGGTGTTACAATTACACACGAGGAAGGATTAGCACCCTCGCATGCCCAAAACTGGTACCAAATTGATTAGCTAATGTCCTTGCGTTGAAAACTTGAAAATGTTTAAGGTAAAAAAAAATTTTTAAAGAAGGCTAAATTGAATCTCAAGATTAACTCGTTTCAAAGGAATAAAAATATCATACCCAGTACGTAAGGATATAACACGTTTATACCTAGACACCGAGATCATCTTTGATCTTCAAAACATGCAATTAAAAAGGGTATTTGGCTATTTGGTTGGACGGAAAATTGACACCCAGTACGTTAGGGCATAATTTTCTGACCTTCCAAACGGACAAATATTACCTTATTTTGAAAATAATTTTTTTTAAAAAACACGATCTTAAACTCGGCTCAAAATGCATTTTAAACGAAATGGAACATTTAATAGAGACTTGAATACATTAGAATTCGAGGTATTATACAATGATAAGATGCATAAACATTAATCATGAAATACATACAAGTTAAATATCATATTAACAATTGGCTATAAAATATAATTTGTTTTTAAAGAAAGTTAATTTGTATCAAATTTGAACCTCAAGATTAGCTCGTTTTGAAGGAATAAAAATATCATATCCAGTACGTTAGGATATAACACGTTTATATCTCGACACCGAGATCATCTTTGATCTTCAAAATGTGCAATTAAAAGGGTATTTGGGTATTTGGTTGAACAGAAAATTAACACCCAGTACGTTAGGGCATAATTTTTCGAACTTCCAAACATACAAATATTGCCTTATCTTGAAAAATTTTCATGTACGAAATTTTTAAAATTGGCTCAATATACAATTTTTAATAACATAAAACAACCGATAAAGGCTTGCATATAATGGAATTTGAAACATAAAATAATATCAAGAAACACAAACATAGCATTAAGCATGAAATACATAAACTAGACATCATACAAATGGACATAATTGTAGAAATGATTTACACACAAATACGCAACAATGTATATAGATAACCATATATTAAAACTGTGTGAAATAAATAAAATATGATCTCTACACTAATTTTTAAATAAAACGTATATATATAAACAAGTTTAAAAACAAATGAATTTATATAGATAGATTTAAAAGGGCATATAAAAAATATACATATTAAGGAAAAATTTGAATGTAAACCTATATACACTTATATGAATAAATAATGTTTAAAATAGGCGAAAGATAATTTAAAGCGAAATACGATGAAATATGTATATAATATGAACTTGATACTATATGCACAAGAATAAGATAATTTTAAATAAAAACTAAAAATATATATGCTAATAACATGCAAGAATATTTGAGCTGAATATTATACAAATTTTTAAGACAAATAATATAAAAATATAAAAATATTTGAAATTAAACATTTACAATAGATAAAGATAAAAATAAATACATAAATGGAAGTATAAAACGAATTAGAATATTGAAAAATGAATTAAAATATTGAAAAACCCATTTCAAAATAATTTTATTAAAGAAAACTTATAATAATGAATAATAAAGATAGTTTTATAAGCAAAATTGAGAAATGCTTAATTGAATTAAGAACAAAATTAACAGGCCACTTTATAAATATATAAAATCACTTAAATAAAATCAAGGATCAATATAAATGCGCCCTAAATGATTAGGGACTAAACCAGCAAATAACCTCAGTCGCGAAAACGCAGTGTATGGAACGAACCAAATTGAAATAATGCACAAATTAAAGAGATTAATTAAGAAAATAAAGAAAACATAATAAATCGAATTGAATGGCGATGCGAACATTAAAGGACTGGACACGCAAATATTCCGTCGCTGCAGAAGCACGCGGATCTTTGGGGCATAGGGTCGGGTCGGTTCGGTTATCCCTACACGGTGTCGTTTCAAGGCTATTAAGATAAGCCTAAACGGCGTCGTTTTCTTAATGGCAATTACCCCCTTTTAAAACCAAGTTAAAACAGACAAACCCTAGCTTCCCCCTTCTCTTTGTTCTATTCTCAGCCGCAATCGAGAGAGGCACCTAACCACTAGAACACCATAGTAGCCGGCGATTAGTGGCAGATTCCGGTCACCTACAAGCCCCCCTTTTAAAACAATCCCGAACGCGTCCTCTTTTCTGATCTCGACGGCCGCCCTCGCTTCGATTTTGACGAAGGAAGCAGTCCCTCGGTTCACCTACTAAGGTAAGACCCTCCCCTTTCGTTTAAAATTTCACACGAACCAGCAAAAACATTCAAGAGGCCAAAAAAACAAAGAAAGAAGAGTATTGAAAGTTGAATGTCACCTTTCGAAAATGGTATTTCTGATTTCTTTTCTATCTTTTTTTTTGTATTCAATATCTGTATGCGTGTCAAAAAATACATTGTGATATTGATGGCTCTTTATAGCCATCGAAATACAAATTGAATAATCTGTACATTTTGCTGTTTCTCTGCTATTGGAGCCTCTGTTTTGCAGGTACGGATGGCGCGAACATGGCGTACGAAGGCGCGTGGGGCGTGCGAAGACACGAGCTGATGAAGACTCGCGCGTGGCGTGCACGTGGTGACGCGCGTGGAGGCACGCGTGCGGCGCTGGAAGCCTCTGGAATTCTTTAGGGTTTCTGCCCTGTTGAAATCATTTGGGCCATTCGGGTCGATTCTTGAAATTGGGCCAATTTGGGTTATTTTAACTGGGTTCATGTCTGTGTATGTCGTTTGGGTTGGTTTGTTTATTTGGGTTGGGGTTTAGTTTGGGCCTGTGGGTATTTGGGGCCTATTTTGGGCTTGTAATAATACAAGGACTGTTTTGGACTTTTATTATTTGTTTTTTTTTTATTTTCTGGTTGTTTTTATTTTGGTTTCATTTTTTGTTTGGTTAATTAGTTATGGCATGGGCCCGGGCAAATTTTGGGCCCTACACAAATCATCAGCGAAAAACAATGCGAGATATCGAGACTATCTTTAGAAAGCCGAATAGGGTTCCATTTTCCTTCCAAGATAACAGCCTGAATCAAATGTCCGAGCCAATCCATACAAAGTACAAAAAGGTAATGAGAAAGAGGACACCCTTGACGGATACCTCTGACGGGATTCAATTTAGATAACGGAACTCCATTCCACATAACCTGCATAGTAGAATTAGAAATAAAGGACATAATAACTTTCACGAGATACTTGGGGATACCTACCGCTCGGAGAGAAGCATCAATGAATTCCCAACTTACTCTATCATAAACTTTCTCCAAATCGATTTTAATTGCCATCCATTTCTTCTTTTTCTGACATCTCATGGAATGAATTACCTTTTGAGCTAAAATGATGTTCTCGTTGATGTTCCTTCCTGCAATAAAGCCAGCCTGTTCATGCGCAATAAATGTGTTTAAAGCGATTAGCGATTACCTTCATTGCCAACTTTTAAAGGACCGAACAAAGACTTATTGGCTGGAATTGTCCAGTCGCTTCAGGATTCTAAAACTTCAGAATAAGAACAATTAATGTATTATTCAAATCAGGCTCAATAGAGTTTCCATCGAAAATCTTCCTGACCTAATTACAAAACGCTCCCCAACAGGGCCCCACTACTTTTGGAAGAAAGGGGCATGAAAACCATCACTGCCTGGAGCTTTAAGCGGGGCCATGTCAAAAAGGGCCACCTTAATCTCTCCATTAGAGACCGGTTTCCCCAAAAAGCTAATATCCACAGAGTCGAGTTTAGGAAAACCACTAGGAGGTAAAAATACTCAAATGTGCTAGAATTTCTCTATACAATCTTTGAAAAAACTCGTTTGCTTCTCCTTCAATGGCCTCAGGGTCATAAATCCAATTAGTCTCTATTTACAATCAGATCCTTTCTACCATCGAAATTGCGAATAGCATGAATACGATTACTTTTCTGCCTTTGCAAAGTGCGAGTATGTAAAAATTTTGTGTTCCTGTCCCCCAATTTCAACCAATCACACCTTACTTTTTGCCTCCAAAGTAGTTCTTCATGATGAAGAACATTCTCAAGTTCGTGGCGAAGAGACAAATCTTCCTGATTAAAGTGGTGACATCCAGAGTCATCACTTCTCCTCTGAATGCTAGCAATTCTTTTGATAAGATCCCTCTTGCGAGTTGTAATTTTGCCATAAACTTGTTTATTCCACTCTTTGACTTTACGAGTGAGCTTACCAAGAGCATCAGAAAAATTACCGGAACATTCCCAATTTTCCTTCAAAAAACCTTCAAAATACGGATGCTCAATCCATCCAGCTAAAAATCTAAAAGGTCTTCCCTAGGGGTTAGAAATACTCGGATTCAAAACCAAAAGAAAAGGCAGATGATCCGACTTAATTTTTGGGAGATGGGAAATCATGCAATTAGGAAAATTACGAATCCAAGCCTCATTACTCAAGGCGCGGTCTAATCTCTCAAACATAGTAGCCCTATGCCAAGTGAAAGGAGGCCCTTTGAACCCTAAATCATGCAGCTCAGCAGAGTCAACAAAATCATCAAAATGTGGGCATCGTCTACCCTTAATGAGACCTCTAAATTTCTCAGATGATGCAAGGATCGCGTTGAAATCACCAACAGCCATCCAAGGAATTTGCCCAAGCAGATTTGTAGTCCTCAAATCATTCCAAAGAAAATGATGTGCTTGCTTGTTGGGGCTACCATAGACAAATGAGATAAGGATAGGATGCAGTGAAGGCATCTTCCAAACTCTAGTCGAAATAAATTGCGGATGACTACGAATCACCTCAAGACGAACAGAATCTTTCCATCCTAGCCAAATACCCTCAGAAAAACCGATCGCCTCTACACGATGGGAAAATTGGAACCCCAACTTCGCAATAATTTTGTTAGCCTTGGCCCTACTTACTCTTGGATCAAGAAAACTAACAATATCCGGTTTGTATTCCATATTATATTCCCAAAAAATTCTAGGGAATTTAATATTAGCACAACCCTAACAGTTCCACAAAAAAACAGTAATATTCATTAAAAAATAATAATAATAAAGAAAGGAGACCAAACCTAACTTTCAAGGTTGTTATTACCCTCCAAATTAGACCAACTCCATCTAGCTCAGCATTCAAATTCTTGCTAAGAATTTAAGGAGATAAAAGCTCCGCCATCGCCTCCATAGACTCCGCTAGAGGAATGCGCGTGTTCCTAGAAGTTTTGAATCGATTCCCTCTACCTCGTAGAGCAAAAGAGGTCTTACAGTTGCTTCGACTACCACCGCTTCTTCTGTCTTTAAAACCTTTTAAAATAGGACCTAGGGCCGATTCCAAGAGGTCCATAGACCACGAATTTGATTTAACCTGTTGTTTAGAAAGAATATTTTTGTAAAAAATAATTACAGAATGCTTACCTGGATCAAGAGTATTATCGGATATAGGAACAATAAAACCTTCGGACTCGTCGAACACGGGATTATAATGTGCTTTAATTTTTCCAACTCTTCAGCGTCAATATTGGTCTAATTTTTAGAAGCCAAGGGACCTTGAGCACCTGCTACATCGAAATGGGTATCATTTTGTGAATCTGCACAATTCGAAACTGCTGAAACAGAGTTAGAAAAAATTGAAATGGGTAATTTATCTGAAGAGTCCTCATTATTATTATCCAAATCGTCCAAACCCATAGACCTTTTCCCCAAAGATTTATTCAAAATATATTTGGACATTCGGCCCATTCCGTCTAAATTCTCACTACCCAAACCTTTCTTCATATTAAACCCATTAGTTAAGCCCATCTCCTTATTAACCCCATGACCGGCCTTGTCAAGAGAAACCCCCTCAAAATTTTTATTAACCCTAGGTTTAAAACCTTTTAGATTAGCAGCCACATTCCTATTTTCATTTTCCCCGCAAAATCCTCCATTAGCCGATCTCATTTCACCAATAAAATCTTCCTCCCCCATCAACGCCGAGAATCTAGCCCCTACCAGTTGTTTTGTCCGTTTCTCTAAAACGTCCATTGAGAAATCCCTCTTCCCCCGCCATGAATATCTCTTTTCCACCAACATCCATGGCCCAAACTCTGGCTCCTTCTCCCTGCTTCTGAAAACCATTGAATTGTCGTCCGATTTGCCTCCATTTGAACCATCCACCCCGCACGACGATTCTCCATGAGGCACCATCAGATTTTGTTTTGCTATAGCTGTTGAGCACATTTCTTTCATGTGCCCATACTTACCACAGGCAAAGCAAACAGACGGAAGGGCCTCGTATTCGACGCGTTGGACGGCTCCATCAATAATAACCTGTGAAATCAAAGGTTTTTCCAGGTTAATATAAACGGCCAACCGAGCAAACCTCCCTTTGGTTTGGTTGTCAATCTGAACATCGAGTTTGACCACCTTCCCGATGAGGCCCCCAATGGCTTCTATTATTTTCCATTTATAAAGGTGTCCCGGAAAATTCAACAGATGTATCCAGGATAGCACCATGTTAGGGTAAGGTTGTGAGGGACTAAAATGTTTAGTCCACGGCTGAACAGTTAGGTACTGTCCATAGACAATCCAAGGGCTTTGCGACAATACTTTGTTGTAATCCTCAACAGCCTAAAATTTAACCAAAAAAATATTCGTTAGTAGCGTCCATTATTCGAATAGAATTCACTGGTTTCCAAAGAGAAAGAATGCGATTATGCAAGGCATTTTAATCAATGTTATGCCCTAGAAGTTTAACGATGACTGTCAATTCCATTTCTCTGAAAAGAATGTTCTTCATACGATCTGAAAAAAAGATAGCCGGGACACCATAAATAGTGGTCGTATTCACATCTCCTTCAAGCAACTCAGAATCATCTTGGCTCCCCTCAGTAGGAACAGTACGATCCAGGCCAGAATCAACAGTAAAGCCCCCCAAAAGTTTGTCTTTCCATGAAAAAATCGGTTTTGGATCCGGATCCCCATCCATTGTGATATCTTCTTCAACTAAATTATCTTTAAATCTCACTTTTTTAGTATTACGATCACTTTCAAGGTCAGGATCACCACCCCCATCGTTGCCGGAAAGTTGCGAGTTAGAGAGCATTTCTTTATAAATATCGGAAAGTTGCGAGTTAAATCGCTTTTTTTAACACAGATTAAAAAATGACCACATTTGATTTTAAAAATAGAAGAACTTAATAAATTTAATAATTATTGATAGGTGAAAACTAAAACTTTAAATTTTGAAAAATATAATAATTAAAAATAACTAAATAAAAATAATAAATCTACAATTTTTATAAAGCACTAAAATTAATAGAAAAATTTAAGTAGTAGATTTAGAGTATATGCGGTTATTAACTTCCAACCTTTATTATTTGATTTGATTTACTTTCATATGTAAACAGATTCGAATTCTATTATATAATATGTTTTTAAAATTATTTTTTGGATAATGAAGTTAGATATATCTTTTCCTTTTTTCTTTTTGGACTTACTAAATGTCACTTTAACAAAATTGGATATATGATTGACACTTTAATTAATTCAGATTCGATAGTAATACTTTGATTGATGAGAATAGGTATAATGATTTTTTATGCCCTCCAATTTTATTAAAAAATCATTTTAACCCTCTATTTAATTTTTCGCATTTTTTAACCTTTAAAAAATATATTTTTTGTCAAATCACCCAAAATCTGCTTCATGTTCATTACCACAACTCTTTCCCCTTATTTGACCACCCAAATTAAAGACCAACAAGATCATTAAAAGTGTGTTAACACTTTCAAGAAATTGCCATAGTAATCTTGTTCAATACTCGATAGTCGATGCATAATTTCAAGGACCTATCATGCTTTCTCTGAAACAAAACCAGTGCACCATATGGGGCTTTAGATAGTCTAATGAACCCAACATCTAAAAGCTCCTTCAACTATTTCCACAATTCTTGTAACTCTGGCGAAGACATTCAATATGGGGCCATAACGGGCGGCTCAGTATTGGGCATCAACACAATCCTATGATCCATCTCCCTTTTAGGTGGTAACTTCTTTGGCAACTCGGCAGGCATCGCATCCTAAAAGGACTGTAATCGTTGTACCACTTCCTTCAAAATCTCCCCGATGGGTTTAATAAACTCGTCGACTCTTGAGGTTGCTAAGTAGGAGACTTCATCTTTGCATACCCCATTAGCAAATTGGATTGTCGACAATACCTTGGCTTCAACACCCTTGTTTCGTTTAATTGGCACCACATACTGATGACACACATCCTGTAACACCCCTTACCCGTATCTTGTACCGGAATCGGGCACGAGGCATTACCTGACTTAACTCACTTGGTCATATAGCTTTGAGTTAGCAATTTCATTTCCAAATTCAAAGATTTTAAATCTTTCATCTAACTTCTTTATAATGGGCCTGCAGGGCCCTGTACTAACCATCGGAAAATATCGGACATAAATCGGAAACTTTGATACATTTAGAAAAATGTCACCTAAACAGGGGTCACACGCCTATGGACTAGATGACATGCCCATGTTCAACGCCCGTGGTCGACACTGACTTGAGTCGCACGACCTGGACACACGCCCATATGGCTGGACCGTGGTCGCCTCTGATTAATCCACACGGTCTAGGCACGCCCGTGTGCTTCAGCCGTGTGACAATTCAATTTCCAATCTCAATATGCAGATTTCACACGGCCTGGGTACACACCCGTGGCTTGATCATGTGTCACACACGGCCTAGACACACGCCCATGTGCCTACCCATGTGGACAAGAACAATACTATTTGCCAAGCTCTTTGCACCCCTATAGCTTACACTACAAGAACACATTCAACATACTAATAAACATCTCATAATTTCAATATGAACTTCCATAGATAATTTTGTAATTTCATAAATGATAAGGTGAGCCATCAACCATGGCAATATACAAAATAATTATCTTAACAAGGGCCAATACATTTTGGCCAAAATGACAAAACATTCTAACTAGTCTAGCCCCTATACATGCCATGTACAAAATCATTAAGTCTAGGTATACCGAAGTGAGCTGATAATGTGGGCAATCTTCTGAATATCTTCGTGTCTCGGCTTAGCTCTTAAACTCTATAAAACAAGGAAAAAGAAAAGGGGAGTAAGCTTTAAGCATATTAAGTTTACATGTAAACAATATAACATTATAACATGTATTAAACAATTACATAACATTACATACTAAGCAAGAAACAATCTACATTCATGATCATGCTTACTCATTTTCTCCATTCCCACATTTTAACCATAACATAAGCTTAATGCATACATTCATTAATAGGTTCCCCTGCACTTAGCATCACAAGTCACATAATACAACACATCACTATCTCTAATTCCATTACTCGTAGTCAAATTACTCGGTGGTTTCGCACTTAGCCTACCAACAGCCTTTATTAGGGCGGTATCGCACATAGCCCACCAAAAAGATTAATTACGGTGGTATCGCACATAGCACACCAAAAACATGAATAGATGATGGTATCGCACATAGCCCATCATAATTAAGCAACAAGGTGGTATCGCACTTAGCCCACCAACAAGTGTCGTCGTTACACATTTATAAACTATTTCATCGTTCACACAGTAATTATTCAATGACTACCACATTCAATCCATTTGAACCACACATGTTCTCAATCATGCCATACACTAATTAGCAACATAATGTTTACACAAATATGCATTGTTTACACATAAACTTACCTTGGTGCAAAAAGTGTTAACTAACGATTTAATCCGTCACCTTGCCTTTTCCACGGTCAAGGTTGATTCCACGCTCTTCTTGATCTATAACAATGAAATTCAATCCATTTAGATCATCCTATTATCATAATACATCAAAATCTATACTTGGGCAAAAATGACCATTTTGCCCTTATACTATGGCAAAATTACGATTTTGCCGCTAGGCTTATAATTTATTTTTCAACACATTTTCTCAATAAACAAGTCTACCTGAACATTTATTTCTCTTACAACTACTCACCATTCTCACCATTTCATACATTTATGACACAAATTCATTCTTTACATTTAAGTCCTATTTAGGTGTTTTCATGCAAACACCTTTCACAAAAGTTGTTTCTCATCTCTCTAACATTCATTTTCTTTAATAAAAACTCAGTTAACAACATAAATACTCTCATGGCAAGTCCTTAGACTTCCCACTATATTGCAATTTAGTCCCCTCATTAGCTAACTTAAGCTTTGGGGGTTCCAAAAACACAAAATTCACCAAGGAAGACCTCTAAAATCACTTACTTGTAGGGAGATAACTTGGCTGAAATTTTAAAGCATTCAAAACCCCTCTAAGCTTGAAACTTTCGGTAGAGGTGAAGAGTGAATAGTGAAAGATGATATCTTTCCTTTTTAGCATTTTTTTATTCATCTTTTATCACCTAATGTCACCAAATTTGACTAAAATTAATGCTCTTGTCCCTCTAGCTTCCTATGGCCGGCCAACACTCTCAAAATGGCCTATTTGAACTTTAAGGACCTTCAAAATAATATTCTATGGCTAATAGACACCTCTACCTTGTAAAATAGAACTTTCGCACTTTATGCGATTTAGTCTTTTTTCGCAATTATGTAATCAAATCGTTAAAATTAAGGTACCAAAATTCTCATGCATCCTTATAAACGTGTTACGACACATAAAATAATATCAAAATAATTTTTTCTCAAACTCGAATTAGTGGTCTCAAAACCACTGTTCCGACTAGCCCCAAAACCGGGCTGTTACAACTCTCCCCCTCTTTAGAGATTTTCGTCCTCGAAAATCTTACCAGTAAAGAGGTTTGGATATTGCTCTCTCATGGCTTCCTCCGGTTCCCACGTAGCCTCTTCTACACCGTTTTTTTGCCACAACACTTTTACTAAGGCTATGTCCTTATTCCTCAACTATTTCACTTCTCGAGCCAAGATTTTAATCGGCTCTTCCTCATATGTCATATCCAGTCGTATCTCAATTTCTGTTGGAGGAATCACATGTGAAGGATTGGAGCGATAACGCCTTAATATTGATACATGGAACACATTGTGAATTTTCTCTAACTCTACCGGTAAAGCCAACTGATATGCCACTGGCCCAATCCTTTCGGTAATCTCATACGGCCCTATGAATCTCGGGCTCAATTTACCTTTTCGACCAAATCTCAATATTTTCTTCCACAGCAATACTTTCAGAAATACCTTGTCCCCCACTTGAAACTCTATTTCTTTTCTTTTCAAATCCTCGTACGACTTTTGTCAGTCCAAAGCAGCCTTCAGACTATCCCGGATCACTTTCACTTTCTCCTCAGTCTCTTTAACTAAATCAATCCCATGAATTCGCTTCTCACTCAGCTCGGTCCAATACAAGGGAGTCCGACACTTACGACCATATAAGGCTTCATACGGTGCCATCTGTATGCTTGATTGATAACTGTTATTGTAAGCAAATTCGACCAAGGGTAGATATCTTTCCCAACTAGCTTCGAACTCTAACACACAGCATCGGAGCATATCCTCAATAACTTGGATTACTCTCTCAGACTGACCATTAGTTTGAGGATGAAATGCAGTACTAAAATTCAACCTTGTACCCAAGGCCTCCTGTAACTTCTTCCAAAACCTCGAAGTAAATCTCGGGTCTCTGTTCGAGATAATAGATATAGGCACTCCATGTAATCTTACTACCTCTGCAATATACAACTCGACTAACTTTTCTAGTGAATAATCAATACGCACAGGTATAAAGTGAGCCGACTTTGTTAATCTATCAACAATAACCCACACAGCATCTCTCTTCTTCGGAGTCATAGGTAAGCCCGTAACAAAATCCATGGTAATCCGATCCCACTTTTACTCGGGAACCATCACTGGCTGAAGTAATCCTGAAGCACTTGATGCTAGGCTTTCACTTGTTGACAAATTAGACATCTTGTTACATACTCTGAGATGTCTCTTTTTATTCCCGGCCACCAATAAAATTTCTTCAGATCATTGTACATTTTCGTACTGCCTGGGTGTACTGACAAATAACTACTATGTGCCTCTTGTAAATTTTTCGGATCAACTCGTCATCTCTGGGTACACAAATTCTATCATGGAACATTAAGCAACCATCCGAACTCTCCCGGAATTCAGAATTAGTTCCTGAGTCACACTTAGCTCTTTTAGCTAGTATTTCACTATCATTCCTTTGAGCCTCACATATTTGTTCAAAAATAGTGGTCTAGCTCTCAACTCGGCCAGTGTAGCACCATCATCAGACAATGACAAACTCGTGCTCATAGCTCTCAAAGCATACAAGGATTTTCTACTTAAAGCATCCGCAACTACATTCGCTTTCCCCGGATGGTAATCGATCACTAGCTCATAGTCCTTCAATAATTCGAGCCACCGTCGTTGCCGTAAATTTAATTCCTTTTGATCCATCAAATACTTCAAACTTTTATGATCCATGAAGATTCAGTACTTCTCACCATATAAGTAATGTCGCCAAATCTTTAACGCCAAAACAATTGCGGCCAACTCCAAGTCATGAGTCGGATAATTCTTCTCATGTAGTTTTAGCTGTCTCGAGGCGTAAGCGACTACCTTACCCTCTTGCATCAACACACAACCAAGACCATTTAATGACGCGCCACTGTAGACCACAAACTCTTTTCCCGACTCAGGTTGTACCAAAATTGGTGCCTCTGTCAACAACGTTTTCAATCTCTCAAAACTTCGTTGGCATTTTTCAGTCCATTCAAACTTAACATCCTTGTGCTATAGTTTCGTCATCAGAGTAGCAATTATAGAGAATCCCTTCACAAATCGCCTATAGTACCCCGCTAAACCCAAAAAGCTTCTGACTTTCGACACTTTCCTCGACGGTTTCCACTCCACAATAGTCGAGACCTTTCCCGGATCAACTCTAATACCTTCACCGGACACAATATGTCCTAGGAATCCTACCTCTCGAAGCCAAAACTCACTCTTACTAAATTTATCATATAACTACTTGTCTCTTAAAGTCTGTAAGACAATTCTCAGATGTTCAGTATGATCACTCTCATCTCGAGAATAAACCAATATGTCATCAATAAAGACAACCACAAACTTGTCCAAATACGGTCAGAAGACACGGTTCATTAAATCCATAAAAACCGCATAAGCATCCGTTAAACCGAATGGCATGACCAGAAACTCATAATGGTCATACCTCGTCCGAAATGCCGTTTTCAGTACATCTTGCTCCTTAACCCTAAACTAGTAATAACTGGACCTCAGGTCAATCTTGGAGAACACCGTAGCTCCCTTCAGTTGATCAAATAGATCATCTATCCTCGATAAAGGATACTTGTTCTTCATAGTTACTTTGTTGAGCTGACTGTAGTATATGCACAATCCCATCGACCCATCTTTCTTTTTTACAAAGAGTACTGGAGCACCCCACGGTGAATAGCTCGGTCTTGCAAAACCCTTATCCGTCAACTCTTGCAACTGAACTTTTAGTTTTTTTAACTCTAGTGGGGCCATCCTATACGGAGCAACCGAAATGGGTGCTGTTCCCGGAATTAACTCAATTCCAAACTCGACCTCTCTAACCGGGGGTAATTCGGGTAACTCTTTCAGAAATACATTCGGATACTCACATACAACCGGTACTGTTTCAATCTTTACTTCAGACTCTTGAGTGTTTAACACGAAAGCGAGGTAAGATTCGTACCCTTTTCTCAGATATTTCTCAACTATCATGGAAGAAATCATCATCGGTAAACTATCTGACTCACCTGATTCAACCCGAATAACATCTCCATTTTCACATTTCAATTCAATAAATTTACTACCACAATTCACTAAAACACTATGGGTAGTCAACCAATCCATACTAAGAATCAAATCAAATTCACCAAACGGTAACAACATAAGGTTTGCCGGGAAACAATGACCCCTAATTATCAAAGGACAGTTCCTACACACCTTGTCAACTAACACCTGTTTACCTAGTGGGTTTGACACCTTTACCACAAATTTAGTAGACTCAACAGTTATACTCAAACTAGACGCCAATCTCATACAAATATAAGAATGGGTTGACCCCGGGTCAATCAAAGCAATAACAGAGGTGTCATAGAGAGAAAATGTACCCGTTATTACATCCGGTGATGACGCCTCTTCTCGAGCGCGAATAGTAAGTTCTTGCTGGCGCCCGGCCCTCTGGCCTCATAGTAGTGTCTCGTGATACACCTCTACCACTAGTCCCACCTCCCGGATTCTTTTGTATCCTACCTGTAAAGGATGCACTGCTTGATCTTATCTCTTGCTTCCTCTCCTTATCATCCCTTTCAGGACAGTTTCAGATGAGATAGTCGGGGGATCCACACTTATAACAATTTCGATTGCTTCCCCAACACTCCCCAGTGTGATGTCTGCCACAACTTGGGCACTCTGGTTTGGACTTTGGATTGCCTACACTTGCCATTAAGGTGGCTTGAACTCTTGAACCCGAATACGTGTTGCCTCACTCTCTTTGCGAATACCCGACTGATGTAGTCATCCGAGGGTTCACTTCCCTAGACCTCTTCGATTAAGCTTGCTATGATTTGCTCATCGGCCTCTTCCTTGCATCCCGAGCCTCACTCAGGGCTTTCCTCTTTTCCTTATTCAATTCTTCGGCCTTACTAGCCCTATCCACCAATACCACAAATTCTTTTAGCTCTAAAATCCCGACTAAGAGTCTGACATCTTCATTCAACCCATCTTCAAATCTCTTGCATAAGATAGCTTCCGTGGATACACATTCTTGCGCATACTTGCTGAGCCTAACAAATTCGCGCTCATATTCCGCCACAGTCATTTTTTCTTGCTTTAACTCAAGGAATTCTTTCCGTTTTTGGTCTACAAACCGTTGACTTATATACTTCTTTCGGAACTCTTCCAAGAAGAAGTCCCACGTTACCCTCTCTTTAGGAACCACTGATGTCAACGTTTTCCACCAATGGTATACCGAGTCCCTCAGCAAAGACACAGCGCATTTCAAGCTCTCCTCAAGTGTATAAGAGAGTTCATCAAAAACCCTCATTGAGTTCTCAAGCCAGAACTCCGCTTGCTTAGGGTCATCATCTATATTAGCTCGAAAATCCTCAGCCCCTTGCTTCTGAATTTTGTCTACCAAGGGCTTAGTTGTCCTCACCATTTCTATACCTTGAGGAGCCACAGAAACTGGCTGAGGTATAGGTGGGGGTAGAGGAGGTTGAGCATTGGGGTTTGGTCGTACATACTCAGCGTACCAGTTACTCATCATTTGGAAAAAGGCTTCCCGGGCCTCTTCTCCTTGACTTCTAGTATCGGAGCTACTCTGCACAGGCGCGGTCCCTTGCGCAAGAGCCGACGCATTACTAGCTGCGTCATCAGTAGCCGATTGTTCGGGATCCATATACTACATAAAACAAGTTCAAAATTATCAGAAGTCACCACACTATCATTATACGCTTATGGCATGCATAGCTAGACTCCTACACATGCTACGGTAGTCCTAAAACTGACTAAACCATAGCTCTGATACCACTAAATATAACACCCCTAATAAACCGTAATTATAACATATTTTAATCCCATATTTAGCTTACTTTTGGATGATTTATACATCAATTTATGTAAAAATGTGCTCTTAATCCTTTCTTTTCATGTCATATACCCAGGAAAGCACCCGAGGATGAAAAGGACATAAAACGGGCCCAAAACGGAGTAAATGAGCCATATCACAAAATTGACACGGCCTGGCCCAAAGACCGCACGACTGTGCCTTGACAAAAAGCTGAAACACGGCCTCAACCCCGATTTACACGGCCTTGCCTCAACTTAGAAATTTGAAAACACGCTTTGAAGACGAGTCACACGGGCATGTGACATGGCCGTGTCCCTGTCGTGGCAATAAACAATTTCATTCGGATTTGGATACTTTGGGGTAAAGAAACACATTCCAAAAGCCTATATATATCCCCCAAGTGCCACCTTTGAAAGGGCGTCAAAGCTAGGCCAAAGAGCCAAGCCGGAAAGGTCAAAACTGAGGGAATTACTCGAAGTTAGCCAGTTGATCCATCCCAAGAAGCCAGAGTTATACTCAAGACGGCGGATTTCTCCTTCAATTCCTTCAGGGGGTTTTAGGGATTTCTTATGTTTTGTTTTATCTTTTCTCTTGAGATGTTCTCTTTATTTTTCATGAACTAAACCCTTCAGATACCTGAAGGGGATGAAACCTAGATGAATTTTGTTATTTGATTTCTGAATTATATGATAATTACTTAGTTTGTTCTTAATTATGTTACTTAATCCAATTCTGATGTGCTTAGGTGGAGGAGGAATAGACCCTGCCTAAGAGTAGATCTAGCATAATTAAGCGGAGTTGATCGAACGCCTAGAGATAGGGTTACGAGATTTTGCCGGATTAGGGTGAAACCTAATATGGGAGTCCATAGATCGATTTACTGCTATTCTAGGGGGTTATTATAAGTGAACGAGAGTTCCACTAATTAACCTAGGGTTAGACGTTATTCGTATCGAGAGAGGGTTTAATATACGTTAGGGAGTCTCACGGATCAAGCTACGTAAAGAAATCATATGGTTCAGTGATAGGTAACAAGTGAAGTCTAGGTGGATTCTTCCTAAAGGTATCGTCGTGATCAACTGAGTTTTCCTTCAAGATATTTCCCAATTCGTTCTTTTTGTCTTGTGTCTTTAGCGTAGTAGTCATTAATTTAGAATAAAACAACTTCACTTTATTTTTAAGGCTAAATAATAAGAAGAAAGCTAGTATTAGTACTTTTAGTTCCTTTGGGTTTGACAATCCGGCCTTGCCTAAGCTATACTACTGTTCGATAGGTACACTTGCCTTTAATCGTTGTCAGAGTTAGTTTCCAGGTTTGATCATTCGTTTTATAAATTTTAAAGCTCTGATTTCAGCGATCAACCCTTACCCGTATCTTGTACCGGAATCGAGCACGAGGCATTACCTAACTCAACTCACTTGGTCATATAGCTCTGAGTTAGCAATTTCATTTCCAAATTCAAAGATTTTAAATCTTTCATCTAACTTCTTTATAATGGGCCTATAGAGCCCTGTACTAACCATCGAAAAATATCGGACATAAATCGGAAACTTTGACACATTTAGAAAAATGTCACCTAAACAGAGGTCACACGCCCGTGGACTAGATGACACGCCCGTGTTCAACGCCCGTGGTCGACACTGACTTGAGTCACACGGCCTGGACACACGCCCATATGGCTGGATCGTGGTCACCTTTGATTAATCCACACGGCCTAAGCACACCCGTGTGCTTCAGCCGTGTGACAATTCAAATTCCAATTTCAAGATGCAGACTTCACACGGCCTGGGCACACGCCCATGGCTTGATCGTGTGTCACACACGGCCTAGACACACGCCCGTGTGCCTACCCATGTGGACAAGAACAAGGCTGTTTGCCAAGCTCTTTGCATCCCTATAGCTTACACTACATGAACCCATTCAACATACTAATAAACATCTCATAATTTCAATATGAACTTCCATAGATAATTTTGTAATTTCATAAATGATAAGGTGAGCCATCAACCATGGCAATATACAAAATAGTTATCTTAACAAGGGCCAATACATTTTGGCCAAAATGACAAAACATCCTAACTAGTCTAGCCCCTATACATGCCATGTACAAAATCATTAAGTCTAGGTATACCGAAGTGAGCTGATAATCTGGGCAATCTTCTGAATATCTTCGTGTCTCGGCTTGGCTCTTAAACTTTATAAAACAAGGGAAAAAAGGAAAGGGAGTAAGCTTTAAGCTTAGTAAGTTTACATGTAAATAATATGGCATTATAACATGTATTAAACAATTACATAGCATTACATACTAAGCAAAAAACAATCTACATTCATGATCATGCTTACTCATTTTCTCCATTCCCACATTCCAACCATAACATAAGCTTAATGCATACATTCATTAACAGGTTTCCCTGCACTTAGCATCACAAGTCACATAATACAAACACTATCTCTAATTCCATTACTCGTAGTCAAATTACTCAGTGCTTTCACACTTATCCCACTAACAGCCTTTATTAGGGTGGTATCGCACATAGCCAACCAAAAAGATTAATTATAGTGGTATCGCACACAACCCACCAAAAAGATTAATTACGATGGTATCGCATATAGCCCACCAAAAAGATGAATAGATGATGGTATCGCACATAGCCCACCAAAAAAATGAATAGATGATGGTATCGCATATAGCCCATCATAATTAAGCAACAAGGTGGTATCACACTTAGCCCACCAACAAGTGTCGTCTTTACACATTTATAAACTATTTCATCGTTCACACAGTAATTATTCAATGACTACCACATTCAATCCATTTGAACCACACATGTTCTCAATCATGCCATACACTAATTAGCAACATAATGTTTACACAAATATGCATTGTTTACACATAAACTTACCTCGGTGCAAAAAGTGTTATCTAACAATTTAATCCATCACATTGCCTTTTCTATGGTCAAGGTTGATTCTACGCTCTTCTTGATCTATAACAATGAAATTCAGTCTGTTTAGATCATCCTATGATCATAGTAAATCAAAATCTATACTTGGGCAAAAATGACCATTTTGCCCTTATACTATGGCAAAATTACGATTTTACCCCTAGGCTCGTAATTTATTTTTCAACACATTTTCTCAATAAACAAGTCTAGCTGAAAATTTATTTCTCTTACAACTACTCACCATTCTCACCATTTCATGCATTTATGACAAATTCATTCTTTGCATTTAAGTCCTATTTAGGTGTTTTAATGCAAACACCTTTCACAAAAGTTATTTTTTCATCTCTCTAACATTCATTTTCTTTAATAAAAACTTAGTTAACAACATAAATACTCTCATGGTAAGTCCTTAGACTTCCCACCATATTGCAATTTAGTCCCCTCATTAGCTAACTTAAGCTTTGGGGTTTCCAAAAACACAAAATTCACCAAGAAAGACCTCTAAAATCACTTACTTGTAAGGAGATAACTTGGCTAAAATTTTAAAGCATTCAAAACCCCTCTAAGCTTGAAATTTTTGGTGAGGTGAAGAGTGAATAGTGAAAGATGATATCTTTCCTTTTTAGCATTTTTTATTCATTTTTTATCACTTAATGTCACCAAATTTGACTAAAATTAATGCTCTTGTCCCCCTAGCTTCCTATGGCTGGCCGACACTCTCAATATGGCCTATTTGCACTTTAAGGACCTTCAATTTAATATTCTATGGCTATTAGACACCTCTACCTTGAAAAATAGAACTTTTGCACTTTATGCGATTTAGTCCTTTTTCGCAATTATGCAATCAAATTGTTAAAATCAAGGTACCAAAATTCTCATGCATCTCTATAAACATGTTACGACACATAAAATAATATCAAAATAATTTTTCCTCAGCCTCGGATTAGTGGTCTCGAAACCACTGTTCCTACTAGCCCCAAAACCGGGCTGTTACACATCCAAGATACACATACAATCAGCAAAAGGAACAAGAAGCATATTAATTCAGTCAAGCAAATTTAATCCAACCACGAAGTCATAATCATCAAGTGGTATTACCTCTGATAGTTTCCTTACCGGTCCAACCGCTAAGTTGAAGTTCAACTCCTTTTGCAACACTCACTATTGGAACCATCTTGGAATTTATTGTCTTGATTCACCCCAGTTCTTTCTCAAACTTGAGACCAAATTCTGAGCAATTTCTTCATACATGAAAAAATCTAAAGCACCTGTGTTAATAACGGCATTTAAACTTCTACTTGCCACTGTGATGTCTACAAACATCAGCCCTCTTTCGCTTACGAACTTTATTGTGTTCAACACAACTGAAAATCGAACCAAGTTTCATCAACGCCTTTTTTGTCTCATCATCCCCCTTGATGGCAAAAAAAATTGATTGTTTTTAACGGTCCCTCAAAATATATAAGCCTTCGCAAAGGATGCATTTCACTACCCCCCTTTCCTTCTTTTTCTCCCACTCTTGTCGAGTTTAGCTCTCACTATTTAGGTCTCACCATCACCATTCTTGTAACAACCCGTTTGATGCAGCCGTTAACCAACTAAAAATTCGACTAAGGCAAGTGCTCGCTCCTTTTGGCTCTTGTAACTCGTTCTGATTTTATGGTTTTCGTTTATTTTTTTACTCATTTTGCTCCTAAATGCTCTCCTAAGTATAAAAACATGAATTTAAAAGATTAGGAGCATAAAATTCACAATTTACATCGAATAATCACCTAGAAACACATTAAGAACGAGATTAAAACATGTTACTTTTAACACTTATCACCTTTTTTCAGCGGTGTCAGAAATAATGGTTTTGAGACCACAATTTCGACAAGTGATTCTGTAAATAGTATTTATTAATATTTACAATTTGATTATAGTGTTTTATTAATTTTTGATTTGGTAAATTTTGTTAATTGGAAAGTTAACAGTATTAAGGTGGTTTGACCTTAAAGTTAAGTGGTTTTGGAAACTGAGGTATCAGGACCTTTTTTCGGTAAACTGAACCCTGAAAATATTATTATTAAATATTTATGGAGTTGTTATATAGGTTAATTGAAATTTGATCTAGAAATTTTGGTGATTTGATAATTAATTGAAGAAAAATGAGTAAATCGAAAAAATCAATCAATATTGATTTTTATTAATTAATATGCATGATTAAAGATTGTTTAAGTACTTAAGAGGTAATTAGACCATAATTAGCCTAAATGGACGGTTAATGGGTTGTCATTAAACATTTTATATGTTAAAATATATTTGTTTAATAATAATATATGTTAAATAATAAAATAAGTTAAATAAAACATAAAAAATGATAAACATCATCTTCCACCTAATTTCTTCACCGAATGTTTGAAAGAACAAAATCCTGGGAAGCCATTTTCAAATCTTTAAGGTTCGGCTATTCATTTCCTTGCATGCGAATCCTTTAATTACCCATTTTTAGTAATTTTCATGTTTTTGATATAGTTGTAACTTAATCTAGCTAACCTAGGGACTAATTTGTAAAACTGTTAAATATTTTAAAATTGGTCATTGATGAATTTTGATGTTATTGAATTTAAATGATAGATTTATAAGCTTGGTTGTTAAATAGGATTATTTTGTAAAGAAATTTTGGTTAGTTTTCAGTTAAAGGACTAAATTGATAAAATAGTAAATCTAGCATGAGATTCTTGTGAAATTTCAGTAGTTATGGGCTGTAAATGTATAGGTAAAAATTCGACTAGCTTGATTTTGGGCTTAATCGTGATATTTGTGTAATTTTCAGGTTTAGGGACTAAATTGAATAAAAGGTAAAAATTTATGGTATTAGTGTAAAATTTCATTAAAGGGTCAATTACTTAAATTTTAATATTTTAGGGTATTTGAATTGGTTAATTGAGTTAAATTATTATATTTAGATTAAGAAATGAATCGATCGGTTGATAATCGCGCGAAAGGAAAAGTTGTTGAGTAGTCATCATCGAGGTGTTAGTAACTATTGCGTTTAGGTAAGTTTGTGATAGACTTGTTATGTTTAATAACGATTTGAATTTGATCTATCATAAGTAAATTTTTCATGGTCAATTGAAATAAGCTTTGATAGTGAAATAAAGGGTTAAAGTATAAGGTATGGCAAAGTACATGGTTGAATTGAATTATGTACTCATATGGAATGTATGTGATTAAGATTAAAGCTATAAGCATGTAAAGATTATAGAATACAAGTTAAAGCCCATGTGAACTCAATGAATAGTTAGGATATAAATGACATGTCATTAGGGAGTTCCAAGCATTAGGTGTCGGTGATTACAGTTTCCAGGTACTATGTACCGGTGTTTTAGTTCCAAGCACTCTGTGTCGGTGATTATAGTTTCCAAGTACTATGTACCAGTGGTGAATACCATACTGATGGCTGGAATTTAGCATTTTCTGTAGATTCTCGTTAGGTTGTGTGAGTAGCATCATGTATTGGTTAATGTCCCGATTGTCAGCTTGTGTGAACATTATTTCCCTGTGTATTTGAAGTTAATTTACTACAATTCTCCGAGTAAAACAATTTATGAAATTTATAGTGATGGAATTCAATATCATAAAAGGTTAAGTGTCTTGATAAATGTTTGGTATGTGATTTGTGTTACTTTGAGATCATGAATATGTTATGCATCTAGATCTAACCATTTGGTATGATAGGGGAAAAGAAACATGGCAATGACTATTAAGTTGTATATTAGTTTCAATTATTATGTTTTAAATGACAGGTATGTAATGTTTAATTAGATGAACTTACTAAGCTTTACGTAAGCTTACTCTATTTGGTTTTTTTCCTTGTAGATTGTCAGACTCGTGTTGTCATTGGAACATCGTTGGAAATCACACTATCCATCAACTCTTTTAGTAGCTATTTGTTTATTTTGGCCTGGTTATAAGTGGCATATATATAGGGTTTTGGTATGTAAGTGTTAATGACTAACCTTGGTAATGTTTTGTGTCATTTGAGATGTAAATCTTGTATTTGGTCGTTTTGGTGAATCAAATTGGTAAAATCTTATTTAATGTCTATCTTTTTACTTAGTTGTGGAATGGTTCTTATGTTTTAGGTAACCTATTGAGCTTTGGTTGGTTTTATGCTAGCTTTGGAACTTGGTATATGATGATTGTTTTCTCATTGATTTCATGGTTTGAATACCATGGTTAACGTTTAAATGGTTTATGATGTTTGAATTATGGTGTCAATGAGGACATATTGGTTAGGCACTTAGGTTGAATGTTATTTAGTATATTTTGACATGTTGTAGTGAATTTTAGATAGGTATAATGGATAGAATTTACATGGCTTGTGATCTAAGAAATTGTAGGTGAAATGACTTGGTTTTGAAGGCATGTTTAGGTGCACACGGTTTGCTACACGGCCAGGGGTGCAGGCAGAGGGTTGGTAGGGCCTCGCCTCCCTAAAATGGAAAATTTAAATTAGAAAAGGTAAAATTGCACTTTTCCCCCTAAAAATGATAAAAATTTAATTTAATCTTTTAAAAATTATAAACATATAGATATTAACATGGTGAGATTGCATTTTTACTATCACAAAAATACAAAATTTAATTTCGGCCCCTCAAATTTTTTTCTAGCTTCGCCCCTAAACACGACCATGTGGCCTGTTTGATTTTAGTACAGGTTTGTCCACACGACATCAAGCTGTTACACAACTTGGCGACACAACTATGTGACCCTGGATTACACGGCATCAGGTTGTTACACAGTTTGGCCACACGACCATGTATTTAGACCTCACGGTCTCCACCTTGTCACATAGTAGTGTAACCCCTGTTTTAACTTTTTACCTAAATTTTTGTAAAAGTTTCAAATTAGTCCAGATTTGTTCCCGGGTTGTTCTAATAGCTTCTTATGCTCGATTAAGGCTCGATTATTAATAATAATCATCAAATGATTGTAATTATATTATGTTATGAATTGTTTGATCATCTATGCCGAGATAGTGAATAATGTTGATGTTTTACAATTATAATACCTTATAGCTCAGGTTAGGTGACTGGACCGGGTATAGGGTGTTACAATTCTTGGTAAACTTGTCTTTGTCTACCCCACCAGTTGGTTTGGATTTGGGCTTGAAAGACTCAGACTTCTCTACTTTTTTTACCACAAAACTCCATAAGTGACTCTACTATAGTCATGGATTTGGTAAGTTCTTAGACCCTTTGACGCTTTAATTCTTACTTTGCCCATAGTTTCAACCCATCCATGAAAGAGAAGAAGGTCTATTTCTCACTTAGATCGGAAATTTGGAACATGAGTTCACTGAACTCTCACACATACTCCCTAAATGTGCCTTGTTGTATAAGCCAATGCAACTTAGCCTGAGCCTCATCCTTAATATACACTAGGTAAAACTGCCCCTTGAATTCACTCTAGAACTTCTCCCAAATCCCAATGGTAGCTCCACCTCATTTCTCATCTGTAGACCTACAATGTCACCATAAAAAAGTGACATCAGTAAAATACATAATAACAATATTTACCTTAGTAGCATCATCAACGATGCCTTTGGCAAGGAAGTATTGCTCCATTACCCAAAGAAACTGTGCAGATAATGATCTACCCCTTGAGCTCATCAATTTGTTCTTTCAAGACCATTACCATGGCCACAAGAGCATCATCCTTCTCAGTCAGCTCACCCACAGCAGTATTGAGAACCCCTTGCATCGCATCCAATTATCACTGAAGGCCTTTGCCACTTGTCCTTGAGTAGATCTTGCCTCAATTCCAGCTCTATAGTGTGTCCTTAAACTTCCTCAAGGGCCTCCCTCACATCACCCATGGAACCCTCGAGTTTGGTAACCCTGCCATCCAAAGCTGATAGCATATCCCTCGATCAACTAGCTTTCATGCCTTCACCGCAAGTCTCCCTAGGCTCAATCTGATTATCAACTTCTTTTTTCATCTCAACCGGCGCATTTGAACTTTAGCACTAATACCAACTATCACAAGGCTAGAACTTAAGTCTATCAAACCGCGCGGCCTTAGGCAATTTCTTTGTTTCAAATTCGCCTAAGTCAGCCAGCCTAACTCTCGAAATATGAGAATTCTTTTAGAAGTTCTCTAAGGCACCAAAATAAAGTAGAAGCAAATTTAAAGCGAATGAGCAACGAAAGAACTGAAAAAACCATAAGAAAGCAATGCACACAAGATTTTTGAGTAAATGCTCTCAAATATATTCTTTATGTAACAACCAGATTTTCAATGGTGTCAAAAATGGTGGTTTTGGAACCCCGTTCTCCGTTGATCGAGTCTGTAAATATTAATTAATATTTACAAGTTAATTATGGTATTATATTAAATTTTGGTCCGATGAGTTTTTAATTAAAGTACAAGCATTTCGACCCTAAAGCTAGTGGTGTTGGAAAATAAGGTATCGAGACCTTGTTTCTTGTAAACCGAGCTCGTAAATATTTACGGAGTTATTATATAGGTGAATTGAATTCTTTATAGGTAATTTTTCCGAATTAGTGACTAACTAATGTATAATAACTAAATCATAAAAGTGGTAAAAGTTAATCGCTTTATATTTTTAATTAATTGAAGGACCAATTGAGCAATTGGACCCTTCAAATTATGTTAACGGTGGTGGGTGATAGTTGGAGGCCACCAAATTTGTTAAGTATTTTTAATATTAGTTTAATCACAAAAATTAACTAATTAATAAAATTTAATTAAAAACTAAAGTATATAAGATAAATAGATAAAAGTAAAACAAAAGCATTCTCATTCATTTTCTTCGACATACGAAACAAAAGAAAAGAAAATTGGGTATAGAAGCTTTAATTTTGAGCGAAAATTAGTTTGGGATTTAAATCAATCGGAAAATAATTAAAGAAAATGAGAAATAGTGGGTTAGTTTATGATATCTTTTTTGTTGTTGTTTTCTCATGTAAATTCATATTGGATTTATTTTGTTAATTTATGTTATGTTATATTTGTATTGTACTGTATTGTTTTGTTTTGTTTTTTAGTTTGAATTGCTAAGTATATATATTGTTGTTGGCATCAAATGAACTAAATTGAATGAACATGAAATATATGATAAATATGAATAGATACGTGACATCAAATGGATGAAAATTTGTTATATGATTGGATGATATGTACATGATGATATTATACGGGTTAAAATGTATCTGAATTGCCATTTGAAATATGGAAAGTTTGTCTAAGACTATAGAGTTGAATTAGTATGAATTGGATAAAAAGCCGTGTGAACTTAAAAAACGATTAGGATACGAATGGTGTTCCATTAAGGTTCCAAAAAGGAAAACAAGTGTTGTGATCAGGGATTAATATGATGGCTTAAAATTCAGCATATGTTGTGAATTTTCTGAAGTTAGTGTTAGAAACATCGTACTAAGCTAGTGTTAGCAGCCCAAATATGTTAGCTTGCATAAACAAAAGGGTGTTGTGATCAGGGATTAATTCGATGGCTTGAGATCCAACATATGTTGTGGATTCTCTGACTCTATGATTATATAAATTGCGAATTATCGGAACGATTCTTCTAAACAAAATTGCAATTACTAGAGTCTAGTTGTATATGTTCGATTGGTCCCTTCGCCAACTCAACAAAAACTCAATCGGGCTACATTTGAATTATAAAAAAATTCTTCGACTTTAGAAATAATTTAATTGAGTTGATTTATTCAATGTGAAATTAAATTGGGAGGTCATGAGAATTATTCAACTATAGAATTTGATTAAAGAATTTTCTTGAAAAATTAATTTTGAAAAATCTTTGTACTTTTTGAGAAAATTAATTTTGATCAAGTAAAATTAAACTAATCAAATTAATTAAAATAAATATGATATTTTTGGAAATTAATTTTCAAGTCAAACAATTGACTCAATGGGTAATTGCACTTGAAAATTGAATTTGACATTTAAAATTGGAACCGAAAACCAAAAACTGAGACTAAGACCCAAAACTGGTTGAACTGGGCCTAGTATGTGAAACCGGATTGATGGTCCAACCGGTGGCTAGACCAGATCGGTCGAGCCTTCACTGGCCTAAATCGAATCGAAAGCAGCCAAACCGGCTTGGAGTGTCGTGAGGGTGTTGCACCTGCATGACTGAGCATGGTGGTGCCAGCGGCATTTTGATGGCCTAGCAGATGGTTGGTGGCGGTGATTCTTCGACAATTAAACAGTGGAAGAATTACACTCCTACTTGGACTATAATAAATAATTTGATTCTAAATTAATTATTCCAAAAATAGTATTATTTTAATAAATTTAAAATAATACTTCTCTTGATAAACATTATATGAATTTAATATTAAAATGATTAAATTTAATATTAGTTGAACTC
Organism: Gossypium australe; assembly: GCA_005393395.2. Lineage (NCBI taxonomy): Eukaryota > Viridiplantae > Streptophyta > Magnoliopsida > Malvales > Malvaceae > Gossypium > Gossypium australe. The sequence continues at coordinate 40,221,334 of CM016626.1, read as the reverse complement.
TTTAAAGTGTCTCTATATAAAAAAGAGTCGTAGGTAATTATTTTTATAGACTTGAATTTAAGAAAAAATTGTAAAAAGAAAATATTTGAAGAAATCATTTCAGAATAATTCTAAAGATATTTTTCAAAATTACTCCAAATTTTTTTTTATTCAAAACGTTTAGGCTAGATAAAAAAAAGTAGAACTTTAATTAAATGTAACTAAATTTTTATTTTTTCCCCACCTTTAAAGTAAAAGAATAATTTACCAAGTGATTTTGAGCCCTTAATTTAACAGAATCCGATATTGAGATTTTGAGCATGGCCCATCTTGAAAGCTCTACTAAATTCAGTTCCTGGCCCTCGCATCCATTGCATGCTTTGTTCTGTTTAATTATTTTCGGCTGCTAAAAACTTAAACAGGGAAATCCTTAAGAATTCAATCGGAAACAGCAATGGGGACCGCGCCGGCGCAAATTCCGACGAGCTTCGGTCACGAGCTCAGGGCTTGCCTTCGTTGCCGTCTCGTCAAAACATATGATCAGGTTCTTTTTGTTCTTATCATGGTTTTTTTTTCTCGCTTTCAAAACGCTTCATATCTATGGAGTTTTAATTACTGTTTCTTTGGTTTTAACTTCACAGTTCAGAGAATCAGGATGCGAGAACTGCCCATTCTCTAAGATGGATGGAGATAATGAGCGCGTCGTAGATTGCACTACTCCGAATTTCAATGGGTTATCTTTCCATTTTATTTTATTAGAAACAAAAACATTTGCATTAAACGTAACTTTCTTGTCTCTTTTAGCATTGTTTGAAATATGTTCTGTTGATTGGTTTCTTAGTATGATATCTGTGATGGACCCGGCCAGAAGTTGGGCTGCTCGTTGGCTGCGAGTTGGTAATATGCTCAACCCTTTTTCTTTTCAAAATTTTCTGTTTATTGTCGCTGTGGACAATTATTATAGTAATTGTTTCAAAGTTTACCGTACTTCTTTGAGTGTAGAATGGAGAATATGATTTAGAAAGTCGTGGTGATTAGACCTGTCAAGTTGGCGGAAAGGATCGGTTTTGAGAAGGGTTAATTTAGATTTTAAAATTTTTGGTGTCATTTCGGTTCGAGTCCCCCTACATCGATCCTTTTAGAATGTGGTCATTTTGATTTTTGAGTCAGGGTATTATGGGTATGGATCGTTTTGGTTCTTGTTTGTTTGGGTTTAGACCATTTTAAGCAATTTGTTTGGATCAGTTCCGGGTTCGTATCAATTTGGGTTGGATTGGACGGATCCAGGATATTGACATTTTATATAAATTGATCAGGTTGAGCTTTCAAGTTTGGGTCATCTAGTTGTGATGCTCTTGCTGTCAGCTTAATATACTTATTTTATTTCCCATATACAATCTCGCATAAATGTTGGATTTGAATTTTGAAGCCTGTTCTCTATGAAGATTGTTGAATTAATGAACTCTCTAGTAATGCTTCTAGACTTCATAAGGCACTAGAATTTTGATGCTTTTCGAAATTCTATGCATACAGTATTCCATTATATCCAATTCTTACATAATTTTAAATCCTTTCCCAGGAAGATTTGTCCCTGGTTGTTACACTCTTGCAGTTTCAGAGGCACTTCCAGAGGACTTGCAGGTATGGCTGCTCAGTTCATTAAATTCTTTTATTTCCTTTGGGTATATCATGCTGTATGGTTCATTAATTTCTTTATGGTAGACATTGCTGCCTTTGTGCTCTATGCAACTATCTTTTAGCATTGGGTCTATGATGATAATATTTAGTTTCCTCTCTCCATTATTAGCGTGTCGTCTTTTGGGAGCTGCAGTGGCATACTTGCAGGCAGGGTTTCTCATCTTGTGTGCAGTTCATTAGTTTGTTTTATTTGCTTTGGGTATATCATGCCAGGTAGGTAGTGCATTTCTTTCCTTCAGTATGGTAGACATTGATGCCTTGGTAACCTTAAGACTATGATGATAATATTCAGTTGCCGAGTTGTCTTTGTGAACGGCAGTGTCATACTTAGGTATAAGTTCAAATCTAACTCGATCTTTTGTTATGGCAAATATCCATTTGCTTTTCCCGTTCAATATTATATTTCAGCCATGCTATGTTAAATTTGATGATTTTGGTACTGGAAAATGGCTTGTATAACAGTAATATATCTACATGCAACTCGTTTGTATCAAAGTTTGTGTTTGTTGATTAAAGTTTCGACTTTCGAGTCTTCTTTCGTGGTTTCCGAAAGCATTAACTTCCTACATCGATCGTTTGTTTTCCTTCTTACAGGCCTTATGCGAAGAAGTTCATGTGCAGTATGTGCCACCGAAACGGGTGTAACGGAGAGCCTCGATAACATTAATTGTAAGGATGGAAAACTGCATATTGTTAGTAGTGATGGAGGAGAATAGTAACAGTGAATTGCACCAACTTGTGGGATTTTGACAACTTGGTAAACATACTAGTCATCCACAAGAAACATTTTGCATGGAATTTGGTTCTTGGTGTCAAAAAAGGCTTTACTTTGAATTCAGTTTGTTTAATAGATTCATCTGCTTCATGTTTGTTTTACGGTCTATGGAGATTAAATTTTTTAAGGTTCGTAATTGTCCCTCTCAATTTATCACTTTTAAGGTTTGTTCTCTACTCAAAAAAATGTATTGTGCTTACGTCAATTTAAAAATTTTAGAAAAATGGAGTTTATCATATAGGAAAGCACAACTAATTTAAGTTACCATAATTGAATTTTTTTGGGTCAAATTGTTTGAACATTAACTTTTATAATTTTAAATATTCTAATTAACAAAATTTTCTAAGTATATTTTAAAACTACTACTATCTAGCTTTCAAAATATACTCTCTTTTTTTTTTAAAAAAAATTATCTATTATAAATTTAAATTAATAAGAAGTCAAAGTTTGAAATTTGACTTATATTATTTTAAAACTACCACATTCTAAGTTTTTAAGATATAGGTTTTAAAATTTTTATTTATTGTAAAATTAAAAATATTAACCACTAAAAGTCAAAATAAACTATCCTATGTACCAAATATCTACCCTGTTGATATATATATATATATATATATAAGTTTTCTTGCAAGAAATATATTTATATGTTGTATTTTTAGTTTTATATGAGGAATAATTTTATGAAAAACACTATCACAATAAAATCAAAATATATCTAAAAGAATTTAATATAAAATACAAAATTCACACGTGACTTAAATATGAGACTGCGGACATTATTGTTCTTCCGATTTTTAACACGTTTTTATTCAGGCTTTTTATAATATAAAAATATTTTGAGTTTTTATAAGTTAGAATTTGTTTTTTTTTTAATTTAAAAAATATATTTAAGTGTTAATCTTATTACAATTGTTTTACTAAATTTATTGGTGATATATTTTGAAATATATTTTTTATTTGATAAATAAATAACAAAAATTATAATAATTGTAATGAACTTAAATTTAACAAAAAAAATTTAATGATGTTAACTATTAAACTTACAGTTTTAATCTGTAAAGTAGATGAATTAAATTTTAAATATACAAAAATTATATAAACTTGAAATATATTTTAGCGTAAAAAAGATCTTAAGTCATGTTTTATCTCTTAGACTATATTATTTAAAAAAAAATATCAATAAAAATGTGACATGATTTACATTTTTATTAAATGCCAATAATTTGAAAGTAAAATGAGATGTAAGGGAAAAAATATAAGTGAAGGGATAAATGGTTTGTTTAGCCTTAAAAAAAGTTGAAATGAGTAGAGATTATTTGAGAGCAAAAGATTATTGTTGTTGGAAAGATGAGAAAAAGTAAAAATAAAAAGAATAAAGCTAAAAGCTAAGTAAAGCTCTGGGGGAGGAATGAATGATACAAGAGTGTAGTTTGAGCCCACACAGAGGGACAAAAAGGAAGCAAAAGGCTCTCAGATTCCACAGGAAAACCCATCCACCTATCTACCCATCCCTTACCTTCCAATAAAACATTTTCTTTTTTACTTTATTATCTAAATGTAAGAGTTTGATAATATGGGCTTAAAATTTTCAAATGATTATATGACATCATCAATTTATATTTAAATATTAAAATGAATTTAATTATAAAACAATGATTAAAATATTCAAATTTGTAACTACGAAGGTTGGTATAATAATTAAAATCTTCACCACTCCAATTATAATTTAGATTTTGAGTTCACTCAAAAAAAATATTCAAATTCAACAAAGTTATTTATATTAACCCAAATTAATACATCCAAAGATTTACAAAATCTCCAATGGGCCACCTACCACCACGTGTCCCTTACATTAACTTTCTTTCCTTTTATATTTGTTTTATTAGTAAGTCGGCCTACAAACTATATCCAATTTTTAATATCCATCCTTTAAAGTTTTTTTTTTATAGTTATTTCATTTAATAAAAAAAGAATCTACTACATAATATGCATGTCACATCCTTATTGGATAATATTTTTTTTAAACTAGGACAAAATTGATAATCTGAAAACCACTTAAAAGTTGTAAGGACTAATATGAGAATTATGGTATAATTTAAGGGTTAAATTAGAAATAAAACCTTTTACTTTTTCAATTTCTAAACTCACTCCCGCAGTCTTCTCTCATACTACAAAAAGCCATCACACCACCCGTCACTCTCCTCACTGTTCTATTCTTCAAAACTACTCTTTTTTGGCTTATAAGGTATAGTATCTCATTTCTAAATTTAACTCGACATAAAGCATTTTTATTTTTATTTTTTTGTTTGCTTGTAATTTGTTCATATGGTTTTATACACATATATGTATATATATCTTAAAAAACCATCTCTGTATTTACCTCATTTGATCTCTCTCACCAATCCTACCTTAACCCCATTCTGTTTATCTCAATGTTCCTTTTGTCTGGGTTTTCTTCCCCAATCTTTTTCATTGATAACTTTTAATATTTTTTAATTGATAATGGGTGCAGCAGAGCCGATTTTTATTTCGAGCAAATCAAAAAGGAAATGGCGAATATCGACATTGATGGGATCTTGAAGGAGCTTCCAAATGATGGCCGTATCGCCAAAACCAAAATCGTTTGCACTCTGGGTCCGGCATCGCGATCGGTACCCATGATCGAGAAGCTGCTGAGGGCCGGCATGAACGTTGCTCGCTTCAATTTCTCCCATGGCAGCCATGAATATCACCAGGAGACCTTGAACAATCTCAGGGCTGCCATGCAAAGTACCGGCATCCTCTGCGCCGTCATGCTTGATACCAAGGTTCCCCTTTACCCCATCATTATCTCATAGTTTTATTACTTTCTTTTTTATCATTATTTGTGTATTTGAACGGGGATTAAAGGGTAGATTAGAGATAATAAAGAAATCAATTTTTGGGCCCAGAAATTCTCTACTTTTAGTAACCATGCATGCTTATATGGATATTTGTTTGTTAAAGTCCAAATGAAAGATAATGTGTCATTAGATACAAGGCACACTCTATTTAGGGTGAGTTCAGATCAGTTCAATATTATTTTTTGAACTATCCATCATAATCCAATTCCTTTTATTTGGTTTTTTGTTTTTTCTTACTAATTTTAGATTTTGGGTTCCTTTATTATTATTATTTTTGGATATTATTTGTTAGTTTTTTAAAATCTTCTAAAAAATTAATTTTTCAAGTAAATAAAAATATCAATAAATCTAATATAGTTTTTAAAATAATTTTTATATAGAATTTTATTTTTAAATCATAAAAAAGTTAATTATAAATTACTAAAATATAAAATTTGGTTCGGATAATTATGGTTTTTTTTAACTTTTATTAAAAAATAGTCTAAACACCTTAGTTCCAATCAGTTTTTGATTTTTTTTTTCCTTAGCCTTAAACTCTAGTTGCTTGAAACCCTTGTATATATATACAAGTTTTTTATTAGTAAATATGCATGATTTTTTTATGGCTTATATCTGCTGAATACTCCATAAGTATAAAATTTGATATTATCCCTTTCTTACTGGTAAAGGTATGGTTAATGAAAAACAGTGAAATCTAAAAAGAAAAATAAAGGTATATTCAATGAAGAAAAGTGAAATCTAAAAGAAATTAAGGCGGGCCTTTTTTTATGCCTATCACCTTACAAAAATGGGCGTCTAGGCACACACAGTGTGCGTGGGATCGAATGGCCTTGGCCTGAAATGGTTTGAAGCTGTTTTGTTTTCTAGCTAAGATGCAGGCTCGCCTAGGTGCAACCTTGATTGACTGGGATGCGATCTGATCTCCAAGGATCCTCTAAATACATGAAAAAACCTAGAAAAATCTAACTATAACAGTGTAAGATACATACACTTGAGTTTGAGTTCGAGTCCGAGTAACATAGGTCATAAGAATGTCTGGGTTTTCCTTTCTCTTTGTTCTCAGTTCTTCTAACTTCTATATTTTCCTTCTTTGAGATGGTAGTTTGTGTTTGATTTGCTCTGTTGTGGCAGGGTCCCGAAATTCGAACTGGATTCTTAAAGGATGGGAAACCTGTTCAACTTAAGGAGGGCCAAGAAATTACAATAACAACTGATTATGATATCAAGGGGGATGAGAATATGATCTCAATGAGCTACAAAAAGTTGGCTGTTGATCTCAAACCCAGGAACACCATTTTGTGTGCAGACGGTACAATCACACTAACAGTTTTAGAATGTGATCCTTCTGCTGGAACTGTGAGATGTCACTGTGAGAATACTGCTATGATTGGTGAACGGAAAAATGTCAACCTTCCCGGTGTTGTGGTGGATCTTCCCATGCTCACAGAGAAGGATAAGGAAGATATCTTAGGATGGGGAGTTCCCAACAATATCGATATGATTGCTCTTTCATTTGTAGGCAAAGGGTCCGATCTTGTTAATGTCCGTAAGGTTCTTGGTCCCAATGCAAAGCAGATTCAATTGATGTCAAAGGTATCTTGTTTCTGTTTCACTGTTGAACTACGATCATTGATAAGATTTTATGTGGTTTCTTTATGTGATCATTGAATGTCTCTATGAATTTCATCTTAAGAGAAGAAGACCGAGGCTGATTGATTTGTGCCTGTGAGGAGCAACTTAAGTTTATATTTAGTTGTTCGTTTTACTGTTCTAATGTCGTATATCGATTTCCGAATTTTCGATGCCTCCAATTGCCCATCTTTGACATGTTTTTCATTGGCTACGACGAATCTTCCTTAGTTCTCCTTTTAGACTAATAAGTTGCATGGTTATTGATATTCAGGTTGAGAACCAGGAGGGTGTCATTAACTTTGATGAGATTTTGCGTGAGACTGATGCATTTATGGTTGCACGTGGTGATCTTGGAATGGAGATTCCGGTGGAGAAGATCTTCCTAGCACAAAAGATGATGATATACAAGTGTAACCTAGCAGGCAAGCCGGTTGTTACCGCCACTCAAATGCTCGAGTCTATGATCAAGTCTCCAAGGCCAACCCGTGCTGAAGCAACTGATGTTGCCAACGCTGTCCTCGACGGTACTGATTGTGTCATGCTCAGCGGCGAGAGTGCTGCCGGAGCATACCCAGAGCTTGCCGTGAAAATCATGTCTCGAATTTGTATAGAGGCAGAATCCTCCCTCGACTATGGTGCGATCTTCAAAGAAATGATCCGATCAACCCCGCTTCCAATGAGCCCATTGGAAAGTCTCGCATCCTCAGCCGTACGAACAGCTAACAAAGCTAAAGCTACACTCATCGTTGTTCTAACACGCGGTGGAACAACTGCCAAGCTGGTTGCTAAGTACAGACCAGCCGTTCCCATCCTATCGGTGGTTGTCCCGGTATTGACAACGGATTCATTCGATTGGTCCTGCAGTGACGAACGGCCGGCAAGGCATAGTCTGATATACAGGGGCTTGATTCCGATACTGGCAGAAGGGTCAGCCAAGGCAACTGATGCCGAATCCACTGAGGTTATATTAGAAGCTGCAATGAAATCAGCTACAAAGAAGGGGCTATGCAAGCCTGGTGATGCCATTGTTGCACTTCACCGGATTGGTGCTGCCTCTGTTATTAAGATCTGCGTAGTGAAGTGATGATATTGCTGGGTTCTGCAGCGTCCATTGATGAACTTTTAAAATAGGGTTTTTATTTTTATTTTTAGTCCTTTTATGTTGATTTCATGATCTTTTATTGTGCTTAAACTTTATTAAAGGAAAAACTTCGCTTGGATGACCGGAAAATTTTTGGTGGATGTTTATCGTTGTGTTTTGAGATTACAGATAAATTCATATAATTTGAGTTGAAAATGTTGGTCATTTAGACACTATATACCGACCCAATTTCTACTCGAGAGCGGGAAACATCGAGCTTCGATCCATCACAAGTTGTCATATTGGAGGTTGTGGTCTGTCAACAAGACTTTGTAATTGTGTTCACGTTGTCCACTGCTATCTGTGAGTCGTGTCTTTGGCCTTCATGTCTTGACTCTTTTCTGTTTGCTTGGCCGGATGGGTTCTTATTGTCTATCACAATCCTTGTCATATATCTCCTCCTTTGAAAATAAAAAATCATTAAAGCTAAAAGTGTCTCTAACAAGAAAATTATGATGCAAGGTTTTCATGACCCGCAAAAGTTCATCAATGTTCCCCATATAAATTCCTTACTATCAACTTAATTTGATCATAAAAAATCAATAATTTAAACCCGAAATGATTTGAATTTATAATGACTTCAACCAAAAATTCCAAAAGACTCAAACTCAAATGAACCCCAACCCAAAATTGAATTGACTTAAAATGATTTGAAAGTTTTAAAATTGAATTTATAATGACTTCATCAGAAAAATCCGAAAGAATCGAATTCAAATAAAACCCAATTCGAAATTGAATTGACCTAAAATAATTTAAAATTTTTAAAACCCTAATTGAGTAAATCCAAGTTGCCCCAAAACAAAACAAATCAAAACAAAACTTATCCGACCCAACCAGCTCAATTGAACACTACATTTTTCCCCCATTATTAACTAGTTTAACTAATGATGTTTCTTCATTAAACCTATCTATATTGAAGCAAGCAGGCTTATGGAATGTGTCCACCTAAATTTATTAATAAAAACTATTTTTTATAAAGTTAAAATGTAATTATTCATTTTAAGTAGAAATAAGATGAAATAATAATTCAAAATTAAAATAAAGATAAAGGTAAATTATAAATAGTCACTCAATTATTAGCGTATTTTTATTTTTGTCACTCAGATTTAAATTTTCTTTTATTTTAGTTACTAACATTATTGAGATTTAATATTTGGTCACTCCTTTGTTCAATTACAAACGGTGGCTTTTTTATTGGCACCATAACAAATTTAGACATCTAATATTTACAGATTCTATCAATTTAGTCCTAAATCCAAAAAAAAAATCTGCAAGCTTAGCCATAAACGTTACACATTCTTTCAATTTAGTCTTGATTCCTAAAATTTTAAAATTAAAAAAAAACTTTTAATATAAAAAAATGTTCATTTTTCGATAAAAATACATACAAAATTATAAAAATATTTATAAATAAATGAATAGATATTTTTCTCATTTCCTAACATGAAATTGATTTATTAAAATAATAATATTATAAATAAAACAATTTAAGAGGAAAAAACCATGAAAAAGACTTACACAAATTCATCTTTTTCTTCTTTCTTTTTTTTCAACATAAACGACTGCCATGTTCAGGTTGGGTAAAAAACTATAACACCTCTTATCCGACCCGATCGTCGGGTCTGAGTTACAGAATGCTACACTTGTTCCTGGAGCAAAAACAATCGAATATTTGCTCAAATTATGTCGTTATACATTTAAATACAAGCAAAGCATACATATAATGTGATATACAATCAAGTTTGGATCTTACACGAGCTTACGAAAACTCTTATGCTAACCCAAACTTGAATCAGGACCAAATTGTGAAGTTCTAAAAATTTCCATGTCGATGTCGCGATTTTATTACCTCCTCGTCGCAACATTACCAACTTAGAGAGTCACATCGTGATGAGATGCACTTGCACATCCACGTCGCGACGCCACTCTCTATCAGACAGTGTTGCGACATCAAGAACTCGTGATCGTGACATTGCCCTTGTCTTTGACAAAATGCACATTTGGTACCTATTCAATTAACTTCAAGCCATTCCTAAGTGTTTCATTCAAGCCAAGCCAATGAAGCACTCAATCATTTAAACCAACCATTCTATATCATACTACCCAACCATTCAACATTTAAACATATTCAACTCCATTCCTCTTATCCATGCCAAATGATTTCAATTTCCAATCTCAAAACATAATCATTACACTAATTGGAAACTTGACAAAACAATTAGATTAACATAATTCAATCTAAGCACACTCTAAGCCAATAAGCATGTTTAACACTTAAGTTACCCTTTCCAAATCATCAACTCATTCAACCAATTCATATAGGCTAGATGATAGCCTAAATATATCAAATCGTTCAAGAATAACCTCACCAATCACATATCATCAAGCTTAATCAAAATATGCACTACAAGTTTTATATCGAATGGTATATTCATAATCAAACATCACCACAACTTACATAAGACTATCATCTCCAAAAATGACCATTTGCTCACTAAGAGTCCTTATGTGCATGTCACATAGTTTAGACTCAAATTGAACATATAACTATCGTATTTGGATAGTGTGTGCTCCTCCGTTGATTCGACTCGACAAGTTCCGCAAGGTGACAATCTACAGAGAAAGAAAAACAACCAAAGTAAACATTAAGAATGCTTACCTTGATCCATTAAAGCATAATAACATATCAAACATTTTGGCAACCCGGAGTGGTTATTCTTGACATATATTGGTACATATCCACATTATCAACCAAATGGGTTAGTCATACTTATATAAAAAGAGAAATATTATGCATATTAAAGACATCATATACTCAAGGAAATCCTATACATATCACATATCGAATATCAACATATACCATCTCATTTCCAATTCATGATCGTGTGTTAGAGTCTTAAAAATTTATAAAAAGGATGATCGAGCCTAGAAACTAACTATGACAATGATTGAGGCAAGCACACCTATCGAACAGCAGTATAGTTTAGTGGCAAGACCGGATTGTCGAACCCAAAAGAACTAAAAGTACTAATACTAACTTTTCTTTTTATTATTTAGCCTAAGAATTAAAGGAATTATTAATTAATCTAAAATTAAATAACTATTAAGCTAAAGATGCTAAGACAAAGAGAATGAATTGGGGAAATACTTGTGGGAAAAACCAATTGATTAAGACAATACCCGAGGAAGAATCCACCTAGACTTCGCTTGTTATTTAACTCTGAACCAGACGATTTATTCACTTGACTTGATCTGTAGGATTCCCTAATTTATATTAATACCTCTCTAGAGGCTACTAACGTCTAACCCTAGGTTGATTAATTGAAATCTCTTTCTAATTAAAACCCCTAGAATTGCATTAACTCGTTCTATGGACTCCCATATTAGGTTTGACCCTAATCCGGCAGATTTTCGTCATCCTATCTCTAGGGTTGCGATCAACTCCGCTTAATTATGCTAGATCTACTCTTAGACAGGGTCTATTCCTCTTCTGCCTAAGCACATCAATATTTGAATCAATATCCTGAAATATTAAAACAAGAATTAAGAACACATAGTTAAGAACAAATCAAGTATTTATCATATAGTTCAGAAAATAATAACAAGATCTATCTTAGGTTTCATCCCCCTCAGGTATTTAAGGGGTTTAGTTCATAATAATAAAATAATACATCTTAGAAGAAAATATAAAACAAAAAATAAGAAAAACCCTAAAACCCCTTGAAGGAATTGAAGGGAAGATCCTCGGTCTTGAGTATAACTCCAGCTTCTTGAGATGAATCAACTGGCTTTCTTCGAGTAAATCCCACAATTCTGGCCTCTCTGGCTTGGCTATTCAGCCTAACTGGACGCCCCCTATGAAGGTTGGCCTCAGGGTGTTTATATAGGCTTTTGGAATGTCTTTCTTTGCCTTTAAGTACCCTATTCCGAATAGAATTCAAACAGATCACGTCATGGACACGCCCAAGGCACACACCCGTGTGAATCGTATCCAGGTCGTGGTCGGGTCTGTTAAGGAGGCACGACCGTGTGGTCTTGGCCCAGGCCGTGTGCTTTTTGTGCTATGGCCCATTTTCTCCGTTTTAGGCCCGTTTCTCGTTCTTTTCATCCTCTGGTGCTCTCCTAAGTATAAAACATGAAATTAAAGGATTAGGAGCACCAAAATTTCACAATTCAAGGCTTAAATCATCCAAAAGTATGCTAAATATGGGATTAAAATATGTTTATATTACGGTTTATCAAATATCCCCACACTTAAGCATTTGCTTGTCCTCAAGCAAAATTCTCAGCTCACAATTAAAATGAACTTCCTTGATTCATAATATTCATCAATAGTGTTTCATCATAATTCAAAGATAATTCATACATTGATAATTGAAGTAAAAGGGTCTTAAAGATTCAAACAATCAAAGTCATAGTTTTTGTAGCACGAAAACATAGGTGTTTTCTCTTACCTAATTAATTACCTTTAATTCAAAATCGAAAAAAGTTGACATCCTCACTAAAGATTCACTCAAATCACTCAAAGTGTTTAAGGTTCAAAATTATGCACTCAAAAGTCGAACATGAAAAGTTAATCCCATAGGCTTGCATGAAAATCAAATCTCCACCACTGTAAAATGAGATGATACACAAATCAAAAGGTCTTTAAAAAGGGACGTTGTAATGGGGCTCGGGTTAAAGGTCTGGATAAAGGCTGAATTAGAGGGTTAGAATCGAGATTGAATTGACAATTTACCTAACTAGAAAAATGAACTAATCCTAAATAATTACATCAATTGAAAACTTGTAATACTAATAATACGAGCTTTTTCTTCAAGATGTGGAATTAAACGTATAAGCTCACCTAATTATAGAACTAATAATGAATATACTTTGATTTTTTTTAAGAACACATAATTACAATAATGAGAAAGAACTTTAACAACTGAAAAATAGAACATAGTTAGGCAACTGCTCAAAATCAAATCTCGACAAAAAGGGAGTCAAGGAATGGTGATAACAAATACAAGATGGGTTTTGGGGTAATATTAGTGGGTGAGTAAAAAAAAAAGGGGTTGTTAGGATCAAAGGGGTTCACTAAAGGTTAATTGTGACGGTAGGCTTTTAGTGGAGTAAGTGGGTTAAATCCTAAGTGCCTTTATCATCTCTGTATATCAAATCAATAATGTGATCTTGACATGTATAATCGAAGCAAATTCTAGAATCACAAATCAATGTTGACACACTCATAATCAAAAAATGAGCACGAAAAATAATATATGCTCTAAAAGGCTCAAAATCTCACAAAAATTATGGGTTTTTGATATCAACCTTGTGAATTTCAAACTTCAAGGTAATAATTAGATTTAGGTAGACAACCTAATCAAAATTTTAATTTTTTTTAAAATAGACTTATCATGCTTGATTCTCTAGTCTCTTAAAGTTTAAATCATCACTGCACAATTATCAATGACTTAATCCGAAACATATCAATAAAAATCATGAATCAAAGGCAATTTCTTTCTAATAGTAATGTGAGAAAATTACTTAAGAATAAGACATAATTCAGGGATTTTCAAATAATACTATAGTTGACCCCCCACACTTAAGACGTACATTGTCCTCAATGTACAAAGATAGACAATGATTAGTAAGAAAGTCATAAGAGAGGGAGAGAGGTGAAACTTCCTAAATTATGGATGAAATCCTTGGAGGATGATCAATGATGAACATGATGACTAGGCATAGGTGAAGGTGCTGGGGAATACTCCGGTGGTGTGTTCGTTCCTTGAGCAGCACCTTGAACCTTTTTAAATTGCGAAGTCATCAGTAAAGTTTTTAGGGAGTTCTTATTTAATGGACGTTTGTTATAGTTACTCGAGAGTTAAATAGCCAAAGATAAAAGAAATCAAATTATACTTAAAATTTTAAAAAGTTTAATAACAAAGGAAAATGAACTAAAACAAAAATAAAAATAAAAATAAAAATAAAAATAAAAAATAAAAGAAAATAAAAGGACTCAAAGGTCCTCATCATCGGAGTGATCTCGAGGTGGTGGTGGCGGCGATATGTGAAAAAACTGATAATATCGACCACGGCCGCCTCGCACAGCCGTGTGGATTTATCGCAACTCGTGTTCTTTAGGAAGTTTCGACCACAGTCGCGTCGCACGGTCATGGCGTTTAGTCGAAGCCCGTGTCTTAGGGAAAATTTTCATCCTGGTGCTGCATAATCTCCGCCACGCCCATGTACCTATTCGTGGTGTCCACACGGCCACAGCCACGGCCGTGTGCAAGGCCGTGTGGTATGGAAATCTGTACTTTGGTTAGTTTATAGTTAGGTGCTAAAAAGGAAAAATAAAAGTAAAAATAAAAATATAAAAATTAATGGGGTTAGTGCTAGGGTTGCCTCTCGAGAAGCGCTCGTTTAAAGTCTTGAGCTAGACTTACCTGTTATTTGTATGGCCATGGTGGTTCACGGAGTCGAAACTCCTTTTTCTTACTATCAATTCTATCAACATATGGTTTGAGTCGGGTAATATTTACCCAAAAGTGCCAAAATTAGAATGTGTTACATTGACCGTTCCGTATGGAAAGACCTTATGTGCCGTAAAAGGAGTCGCACCGTTTGTATTAAGCTCTAAAGCGACTATTCGAGGGTCGGTTGCATCTGAAAGTAGTTGGTCCCCAACTTTGAAGTGATTGGTTCCACCTTTAATACTCGATGTCCTAGCCGTGTCAAGAACTGCGTTTAACTCCACATGCGATGTATCGTCTAACTTCCGTTTGTTTGTCAAAAATTCTTTTAAAAATTTACTTGAATCTGGCATCTCAACCTTACCTTCCTCTACCGCATTCTCTTGCTTCAATTTTGGTTCATCTAACGCTTCACTATCATGAGCAGTTATTGCTTGAGGTTGCTCTCTTGGGTTAGTTTCGATGTTGCTAGGCAAGATACCTTGTGGTCTTTCTGAGATCAGCTTAGCAAGCTGACCTAATTGATTCTCAAGCCCTTGAATCGATGCTTGCTAATTTTTAAGGGCTGTTTCGGTGTTTTGGAAGCGTGTTTCTGACACCGAGATAAATTTCGTTAGCATCTCCTCAAGGTTCGGCTTCTTTTCCTGCTGATGAGGTGGTTGTTGAAAGCCTGGAGGAAGTTGCGGTCTTTGATTACCTTGACCACCCCACGAAAAATTGGGATGGTACCTCCAACCTGCATTGTAAGTGTTACTGTAAAGATTATTTTGAGGTCTAGAATGTTACCCATATAGTTGACTTGTTCGTTCTCTGTACTAGGGTTGTAGGATAGATATTCTGTGTTGTTCACCCCTCTTCCATCTGTATCGTACTATATTACCGGATGTACCTGTGTAGAACCATACCAACCATCAATTTTTTTATTTAAAAGCTCTACCTGGTTAGATAACATGGTGACCGCGTCAAGGTTGAAAACATCGGCTGCTTTAGTAGGCTTTTCCCTCATGACTTGCCACTGATAATTATTTAGTGACATCTCTTCGATTTCTGCGAGTGGTATGTTCTATTTCAATGTCAAAAATCAAGGGTCCTGACCCATTCCTCCTAGTTATAAACTAGAATTACCTGCCAGAAGCAAATAAAAGAAGAATTAGCTAAGTAAAAGTAAAATTAAATTATAGAAAAATAAAACAAAAAATGGCTAAAATAATAAAAATTGAGCGTTCTTAATATTTCAGTTCCCCAGCAACGGCCCCAAAAACTTGATCGTGTGTCAGAGTCTTAAAAATTTATAAAAAGAATGATCGAGCCTAGAAACTAACTATGACAATAATTGAGGCAAGCGCACCTATCGAACAGTAGTATAATTTAGTGGCAAGACCGGATTCTCGAACCCAAAGGAACTAAAAGTACTAATACTAACTTTTCTTTTTATTATTTAGCCTAAGAATTAAAGGAATTATTAATTAATCTAAAATTAACTAACTATTAAGCTAAAGATGCTAAGACAAAGAGAATGAATTGGGGAAATACTTGTGGGAAAAACCAATTGATTAAGACAATACCCGAGGAAGAATCCACCTAGTCTTCACTTGTTATTTAACTCTGAACCAGACGATTTATTCACTTGACTTGATCCATAGGATTCCCTAATTTATATTAATACCTCTCTCGAGGCTACTAACGTCTAACCTAGGTTGATTACTTGAAATCTCTTTCTAATTAAAACCCCTAGAATTGCATTAACTCGCTCTATGGACTCCCATATTAGGTTTGACCCTAATCCGGCAGATTTTCGTCATCCTATCTCTAGGGTTGCGATCAACTCCGCTTAATTATGCTAGATCTACTCTTAGACAGGGTCTATTCCTCCTCTGCCTAAGCACATCAATACTTGAATCAATATCCTGAAATATTAAAACAAGAATTAACAACACATAGTTAATAACAAATCAAGTATTTATCATATAGTTCAGAAAATAATAACAAGATCCGTCTTAGGTTTCATCCCCTCAGGTATTTGGGGGTTTAGTTCATAATAATAAAAGAATACATCTCAGAAGAAAATATAAAACAAAACATAAAAAAAAACCCTAAAACCCCCTGAAGGAATTGAAGGGAAGGTTCTCCGTCTTAAGTATAACTCCGGCTTCTTGAGATGAATCAACTGGCTTTCTTCGAGTAAATCCCACAATTCTGGCCTCTCTGGCTTGGCTCTTCGGCCTAACTGGACGCCCCCATGAAGGTTGGCCTCTAGGGTGTTTATATAGGCTTTTGGAATGTCTTTCTTTGCCTCTAAGTACCCTATTCCAAATATAATTCAAACAGATCACGTCAGGGACACGCCCAAGGCACAGACCCGTGTGAATTGTGTCCAGGCCGTGGTCGGGTCTGTTAAGGAGGCACGGTCGTGTGGTCTTGGCCCAGGCCGTGTGCTTTTCGTGCTTTGGCCCATTTTCTCCATTTTAGGCCTGTTTTTCGTGTTTTCATCCTCTGGTGCTCTCCTAAGTATAAAACATGAAATTAAAGGATTAGGAGCACCAAATTCAACAATTCATGGCTTAAACCATCCAAAAGTATGCTAAATGTGGGATTAAAATATGTTTATATTACGGTTTATCAATTCACATTAAGGTTTCCATTTCTATTCAATTGAATATTGCCCGATGGAACTATAGTAAAAAGGATTCTAATATATGGGAATAAGTTACTCAAACAAGCTGGCAATATATCAGAATTGTTCATACAAACTGACATTATAATAAAGTTGTTCACACAAGCTGACATTATATCGAGGTTATCAGTTTGAGGTAAACCTACAATACGTATAACTCAAGAATCTTCAAAAAATGCTAGACCTCGTTAAAGCATGAAAAATCTCTAATCATTCGCGTATATAACCCTAATGACATCTCATACGTATCCTAACCTTTTGCAAAGTTCACATAGACATCATTTCTATATATAAGTCATTAACAATCCCTATACCATATTGATAAACTGTAAAAATAACATATTTTAACCCCACATTTATGATGCTTTTTGATGATTTATTCCTTGATTTATATAAAAAGGTGCTTGCAATCCTTTCTTTTCATGTCCTAGACCCAGGAAAGCACCCGAGGATGAAAAGAACACAAATTGGGCCCAAAACAGAGTAAATGGGCCTTAGCATGAAATTGACGCGGCCTGGTCCAAATCCCGCACGGTCGTGCCTCGACGAATACCTAGAGCACGGCCTCAACTCTGCCTCACACGGCCGTGCCTCAAATTAGAAATCCGAACACGGTCTGGTCTCGATACACACGGGAATGTGCCATGGCCGTGCCTCTGTCGCTAGAAAGAGCAATTTCAATTGGAAAAGGATACTTAGGGAGAAAGAATCGCATTCCGAGAGCCTATATAAATTGTAACACCCCCTACCCGTATCCATTGCTGGAATAAAGTATGAGGCATTACCGAGGTGTATGGAATACTTACAGACAATTTAAGCTATTTATCGCTTAAATACCGAAATTGACTATAAAAGTTTCTTACACATATAGTGCACTTGAGGTGCACCATTCCATAACTATGAATGAACACATTTATTAAACATATGTCATGTTTTTATATATATCATAGTCTCATATTTCCATGTATCAATTACCATCATTTCCTCGTATTTCGACAAATACGTGTAACAATTCATAAACATGCAATTCACTAATCTTTCCTGCCAATCACAATTTAAATTGACAAATCACTTATTGAGCCCAATTTCAATGTTCACTACAATCTATCATATAAATTTGGATGTACGTATCCACCAATAAATTCCATGTACAGGTATCATCATCTTATATTTCCACATACATTACTTTGCACATTATGAACTCAAATAACATATACAAGACATACCAATGTATTTCAAATACGTTTTCATAATATTTCATTTAGAATAAAGATTATTTCATATTAGAACTCTTTTCATTAACTCATTTGGAATACCAATTCATGAGGATGTACAAATATATAATCACAAATGAACTCATTCGTCAACCAAGTTCTACGTTCATGTCTCATCAACTCGTATTTCCTTATATCACCTAATATATACCATGATTTCCATTCCCTTGATATTTTTCCATATTTATCCCGTTGAATTTCTTGGAATTTTCGATGGATTTTCAGAGGTACACTTTAGTGTACAAATTCAGGTCCGTCAATTCATGTTCATGTGCGCACATTTCCATTTCAGAGAGCACACTTCCGCGAACCTCATCCTTACAGTGGGATTACCAGTCCAGGCTAAATCCCCTGTAATATAAACTCATAGAGTATTGTCGGGATTACCAGTTCAGGCTAAATCCCCTGCAACGACAATTACTCTAATGAGCTTGGATCTGAATTACCAGTCCAGGCTAAATTCAGACCCTAATTCGGATTACCCGTCCGGGCTAGATCCATTTTCCACATATTCTTCGGGAGGGCTATATCAGGATCACCCGTCCGGGCTAGATCCTTTTCACACATATTCTTCGGGAGGGCTATATCGGGATAGGATCACCCGTCCGGGCTAGATCCTTTTTACCGTCAATTCCTTTTCAGAGATCCATCGAATTTTCCTTTCATTCAACCGGGATTTCTTCCCCTTTTTATCAAATATATCAATGTTTCATCAATTTTCATACAATGAACATTCAAATTATATTCACATCAATAACATACATTTCAAGCATTTAAGAATATAATTCAAGTTACATGAACTTACAATTCGATTTTTATACCATAACGATAATCTTAGTTTCATAATAAATATTTAAAATAAAACATTATATCATTTCTACCTCAACGTTTATCAATTATAATCGAGCATGTGATCAATTTATACGCAAGTCATTCATTTATTATTTTTCCTCCTCCTCCTCTCCATCCACATCCTTAGTATAAACAACACACTTGTAAGTAACATTATCTATAATTTTCACTATTTACTTATGTGAATATTCAAGTTGTCCATCCGTGTCATAGTCACTAAATTATTTTTATCTTGAGCTAAAGAACTCCAAATTAAGATCTGTTAATTTTATTTGAAACTACACTCACATATATTCTTACCATAATTTTTCTAGAATTTTTGGTGTGACCAATTAGTACAGTTTATTAGTTAAGTTCTCCCCTATTACACAGTCCTACTGCTCTGACCTCTCTTCACTAAAAACCAATTATCTCATAGTAAAATTTTCATATAGTGTTTCCGATTATTTCTAATGAAAATAGGCTCACTAAGGAATACACACATATAAATTATAACTCATAATCCTTTTTTTTACAATTTTTAGTGAATTTCTAAAGTAAGAACAGGGGCTCACGAAGTTATTCTAAACCAGTCTTACCGAAATTTAAATATCTCAAAATGTAGATTTCCTTTGCTTGCTCTGTTTCTTTTATATGAACATAGACTCAACAAGATTTAATGCTATATCTCACTCAACTTCTAGTTCAATTTATACCAGTTTTTATTATTTTTCAAAGTTAGACAACTGTTGCTGTCCAAAACTGCTTTAGTATGACATGTTGATTTCTATTTTGTCTCAAATTCCACATTTCATACAATTCAATCCTTGCTCAATTAACCCCTCACTTGAGCTAATTTTCTCATTTAATAAATTTCTCTATCATTTTAAACTATTTCATAACCTTTGAAAATCAGAATTTTAACACTAGGCCTTAATTTCAACTCTTTCACAATTAGGTCCTAAAACCAATTTCCATCAATTTTACTTGATAAAATCATCATAACAAAATTAAAGCTTCAATTCAATATTTATTCATCATATTCTTCCAGCAATAATCCACATCAACTTTAAAAATTAGCCATAGAATCAAAAACTAATGACATAGTAAGTTGGACCCAATTGTAAAAGTCTAAAAACATAGAAATTTCAAGGAGAAAGCAAGAATTAAACTTACATGAAGCTTGAGTATGAAAACCAGCTTGAAACTCTCTCCCATGGCTGTTTTTCAGCTGAAGAAAATGAAGAGAAATGAAGAGAATTCTAGATATTCCAATTTGGTCCCATTTTTATTTAACTAATTTTGGCAATTTTCCAATTTTGCCCTTATTTCACCCATTTCCTGATTTTTCTAACCTATTGCCGCCCAAAATATCTCCTTTGGCTTAGTTTCACTTTAGGTCCTTCCTCATTTGACAATTAATCTATTTAATCCTTCTAGCAACTTTTACACCTTTTTCAATTTAGTCCTTTTTATTTAATTAACCACCCAAACGTCAAAATTTTCTAACGAAATTTTAATACTAAATTATTGACATTCCGTGAATATTCATAAAAATACTTATGACTCGGTTTATAACACCAAGATCTTGATACCTCTTTTTCTCGAGTTCTTGACCAAATAAATCTTTATAAAACATAATTTACTATTTTAAAAATATTTTAAAAGCTACATTTGACTTGTAAATATTAAATAATATGGTCTGCGAGTTCATTTGTCAGATTTGGTGGTCTCGAACCACTATTTCTGACACCACTGAAATTTGGGCTATTACATATATCCCCCAAGTACCACCTTTGAAAGGATCGAAAGCTAGGCTAAGGAGCCAAGCCGAGAAGGTCAGAGTTAGGGAATAACGTGAGGATAGCCAGTTGATCCATCCCAAGAAGCCGGAGTTATACTCAAGACGGCGGAATTCTCCTTCAATTCCTTCAGGGGGTTTTAGGATTTTCTTATGTTTTGTTTTATCTTTTCTCTTGAGATGTTCTTTTTATTCATTATGAACTAAACCCCTTAGATACCTGAAAGGGATGAAACCTAGCCGAATCTTGTCATTTGCTTTTTAAGTTATATGATGAATTACTTAGTTTTTTCTTAATTATGTTGCTTAATCCAAATCTAATGTGCTTAGGTGGAGGAGGAATAGACCCTGCTTAAGAGAAGATCTAACATAATTAAGCGGAGTTGATCGAACGCCTAGAGATAGGGTTACGCGATTTTGCCGAATTAGGGTGAAACCTAATATGGGAGTCCATTGATCGATTTACTGCTATTCTAGGGGGTTATTATAAGCGAATGAGAGTTCCACTAATTAACCTAGGGTTAGACGTTATTTGCCTCGAGAGAGGGTTTAATATAGGTTAGGGAGTCCTACGAATCAAGCTAAGTAAAGAAATCATATGGTTTAGGGTTAAATAACAAGTGAAGTCTAGGTGGATTCTTCCTGAGGGTATCGTCGTGATCAATTGAGTTTTTCTTCAAGTTATTTTCCAAATCGTTCTTTTTGTCTTTGTGTCCTTAGCTTAGTCTTCGACAATTTAGTTTAAAAGCAACTTCACTCCGTTTTTAAGGCTAAATAATAAAAAGAAAGTTAGTATTAATACTTTTAGTTCCTTTGGGTTCGATAATCCGGTCTTGCCTAAGTTATACTACTGTTCGATAGGTACACTTGCCTTTAATCGTTGTCAGAGTTAGTCTCCAAGTTCGATCATTCTTATATAAATTTTTAAAGCTCTGATTTCAGCGATCAAGTTTTTAGCGCCGTTGCCGGGGAACTAAAATATTAAGAAAACTCTATTTTTATTACTTTAGCCATAATTTTTATTTTTCGCAATTTATTTTTGTTTCTATTTTTATTTTTATTTTGCTGAAAGTTTCTTTCTTTCTTTTTCCAGCAAGTACTTTTAGTATATGACTAGAAGGAACCCGAGAGGACCTTTGGTATACGACAGTGATATTGAAGCGACCGCTCGTAGGAATCGTCGGGAAACCAGGCGAGCCCTAAATTACATAGAAAGGGAGGAAGAAGGCAGATCCAATCCTACTGAAGGGATGGATGAAAACAACCCACAACCACGCGATGTGGGGGAAAACAATGCTCCACGAACAATGTTTGATTATGCGAAACCACATTTGACAGGAGCACAATCGAGTATTGTTAGGCCTGCTATAGCCGCTAACAATTTTGAATTAAAGCCTAACACAATACAAATGATTCAACAGTTTGTTCAATTTGATGGTTTGCAGGACGAAGATCCAAACACGCATATAGCTGACTTTTGAGAGTTCTGTGATACCTTCAAAATAAATGGCGTTTCTGATGATGCCATACGTCTTCGGTTATTTCCTTTTTCATTAAGAAATAAAGCTAGACAGTGGTTAAACTCGTTACAACGAGGGTTAATCACTACATGGGATCAGATGACCGGAAAGTTTTTAATAAAATATTTTCCACCGGCCAAAACGGCCAAATTACGGAATGATATCTCTTCCTTTGTGCAGATAGATTTAGAGACGCTATACGATGCATGGGAGAGATTCAAGGATCTCTTGAGGAGGTGCCCATACCATGGCTTACCCTTGTGGCTACATGTCCAAACCTTTTATAACAGAGTAAATCCCTCAACGAGACAACTAATAGATTCAGCCACCGGTGGAACTCTAAACAACAAAACTCCTGAAGTAGCCTACGAGTTCATCGAGGAGATGTCACTAAATAATTACCAATGGCAGGTTTCAAGGACTAAACTAACGAAATCAGCAGGAGTTTTCAACGTCGATGCCATGACCATGCTATCAACACAAATCGAGATGATGAACAAAAAGCTTGACAGCTTATGTTCTTCATAGGCACATCCAGTCATGCAGTGCGACACAGGTGGAAACGTGGCGAATCCTGAGTACCCACCTTACCAACCAGGAGCAGAGGACGAACAGATGAACTATATAGGTAATAATTTCCGATCCAATAATAATCCTTATTGTAATACTTACAATCTAGGATTGAGGAACCACCCAAATTTTTCGTGGGGAGGTCAAGGCAATCAAGGAAATCAAAGGCAGCAACCTCCTCAAAACTTCCAAAACCAGCCATACCCACAAGAGAAGAAAACAATTCACGAGGAGGAATCGGTAAATACAGAAAAACGCCTACAAGATATCGAGAGAACCCTTAAAGATCAACAAGCGTCAATTGAAAAATTTACTGAGTCGTTTGGGGAACTCACTAAGACGGTTGGAATGCTTACTAAGATGATCTGTGAGATACAAGCTGAAATTTTCCCTAAAGGGACAGAACAGGTAAAAGCAGTCACACTAAGAAGTGGAAAGGAATTAGGTGAACCGAAGAAACAAACCCCAAACGAGAACAACAAGGCAAGTGATGAGGGGATTAAGGATGTAACTCCATTACGCAATGGGAACAAACCACCAATCCCATATCCAACAAAGTTAAAAAAGGAACGAATTGATGCCCAATACGGTAAGTTTCTTGAACTTTTCAAACAAATACATATTAACTTACCTTTTGTTGAAGCAATCTCACAGATGCCGAAGTACGCAAAATTTTTAAAGGAACTCTTGACGAATAAGAGGAAGCTTGAAGAAGTGTCAACAGTGGAACTTAATGAGGAGTGTTCAGCCATCCTCCAAAATAAGTTGCCAACCAAATTAAAAGACCCAGGAAGTTTTACTATCCCTTGTTTAATTGGTAGCTTGAACATTAAGAAAGCATTAGCTGATCTAGGTGCCAGTATTAATTTAATGCCTTCCAAAATGTTTAAACAACTAGATCTTGGGGAACCAAAACCCACTAGGATGAGTATTCAGCTAGCAGATAGATCCATTAAATATCCTAGAGGAGTTATCGAAGATGTCTTGGTAAAAATTGATAAATTTATTTTCCCTGTTGATTTTGTTGTGTTAGACATGGATGAAGACATTAATGTTCCTTTAATCCTAGGGCGTCCTTTTTTAGTCACTGCTAGAGCCATTATTGATGTAGGTGATGGTAAACTAGCTCTAAGGATAAGTGATGAAGAAATCAATTTTCAAATTTATGATGCCATGCGATATTTTAAAGAACAAGATGATTCTTGTTATTTTGTTGATACTACTGATCATATCATTCAAAACTCATTACAGGAAATCATACATGACGACACGATGGAATTGTGTCTGACCCAAGAAGAGGGGGAAGAAGATGAAGACGGTGAGTTGAATCTGAATACATCGTCATCCAGACAAATGAAAGAAGAAAGCATTGAAATTGATGACGAAATAAAACAGAAACCTTCCATCGAAGAGCCACCCAAACTGGAATTAAAATAGTTACCAAAACACTTAGAATACGCATTCCTCTGGGACAATTTTACACTACCAGTAATCATCTCTTCAGAACTAGAACCCAAGGAAAAAGAGGAGTTGATAAAGGTACTACGAGAACACAAAA
Organism: Gossypium australe; assembly: GCA_005393395.2. Lineage (NCBI taxonomy): Eukaryota > Viridiplantae > Streptophyta > Magnoliopsida > Malvales > Malvaceae > Gossypium > Gossypium australe. Next base: position 40,196,541 of record CM016626.1, on the reverse strand, counting down.
AAGCCATAGCTTGGAAAATTTCTGACATCAAGGGAATAAGCCCCGCGTTTTGCACCCACAAAATTTTAATGGAAGAAGAATACAAGTCGTGTGTGCAACCCCAAAGACGGTTAAACCCCAACATGAAAGAAGTGGTCAAAGCTAAGTTCATTAAACTTCTAGATGCAGGAATAATTTCTCCTATTTCTGACAGCACTTGGGTAAGTCCTATGCAGGTAGTTCCAAAGAAAGGAGGAATGACGGTAGTGCCCAATGAAAAGAATGAGTTAATTCCCACAAGAACAGTTACAGGTTGGAGGGTTTGTATAGACTATAGGAAGCTGAATGACGCCACCAGAAAAGATCACTTTCCTCTGCCCTTCATAGGTCAAATGTTGGAAAGATTATCGGGGCATATGTACTACTGCTTCTTGGACGGACTCTCTGGTTACTTCCAAATCCCCATAGCTCCTGAAGATAAAGAAAAGACAACATTCACATGCCCATACGGTATGTTTGTTTATCGTAGAATGCCTTTTGGATTATGTAATGCTCCTGCTACTTTTCAGCGTTGCATGTTGGCAATCTTTGACGAACTCGTGGAAGACATCATGGAGGTATTTATGGATCATTTCTCTGTATTCGGTAATTCTTTCCATCATTGCCTTAAAAATTTAAAACGAGTTCTAAATAGATGTGAGGAAACAGATCTTGTTTTGAATTAGGAAAAATGTCACTTTATGGTTAGAGAAGGAATTGTGTTAGGACATAAGATTTCTAGTAAAGGGATTGAGGTAGATAAAGCAAAGGTTGAATCTATAGAAAAACTACCTCCACCTAGTTCTGTCAAGGCTATCAGAAGCTTTTTAGGACATGCAGGGTTTTATAGAAGATTTATTAAAGATTTTTCTAAAATAGCTAAGCCTTTGACAAAATTACTAGAAAAAGATGCTCCTTTCGATTTCAATCATGAATGTTTAGATGCATTTAATATCCTTAAGGATAAATTAATAAATGCGCCGATTATAATTGCACCTGATTGGAACCTACCCTTTGAACTAATGTGTGATGCAAGTGATTTTGCAATAGGTGCAGTTTTGGGACAACGAAGAGACAAGCATTTTCAGCCAATCTACTATGCAAGCAGAACACTAACACCCGCACAAGAAAACTATACCACCACAGAGAAAGAATTGCTAGCCGTAGTTTTTGCCTTTGATAAATTCAGACAATATCTAATACTGTCTAAAGTCATCGTTTACACTGACCATTCAGCTCTTCGTTATCTTTTAAACAAACCTGATACAAAACCCAGACTCATACGATGGATTTTACTCTTACAGGAATTCGACTTGGAAATACAAGATAAGAAGGGAGTTGAGAATCTCGCAGCGGATCACCTTTCTAGACTTGAAAATCCACACACCAAAGAGCTCGATGAAAGTGAAATAAATGATTCGTTTCCCGAAGAACAACTCTTTTCTATAACACATTCTGAGGTACCATGGTTTGCAAATATTGTGAATTATTTAGATGCTAACATCTTACCAAGAAAATTAACACATCACCAAAAGAAGTGATTCTTTGCTGATGGAAAAAATTATTTTTGGGAAGATCCCTTTCTTTTCCGCATTTGTGCAGATCAGGTAATTCGAAGATGTGTTACAAAGACAGAAGCAAACAAAATCTTAGAGCTTTTTCATTCAGGACCATCAGGAGGACACTATAGTGGTATTAAGATAGCACACAAAATACTCAAATCAGGTTTTTACTGGCCCACTCTATTTAAAGATGCCAACAGGCATGTTATCTCGTGTGATAGATGCCAAAGGATAGGTAATATTTCTAAACATGATGAAATACCTCAAACATATATGTTATCATGTGAAATATTTGATGTATGGGGTATCGATTTCATGGGACCATTCCCTAATTCGTTTGGAAACAAGTACATCCTAGTGGCAGTCGATTACATGTCAAAATGGGTAGAAGCGGAAGCTTTACCTACCAATGATGCTAGAGTAGTAGTCAAGTTCCTCAAGAAACTGTTTTCCCAATTTGGCACACCTAGAGCAATTATTAATGATAGGGGTACTCACTTCTGCAATACTCAATTTGAAAAAGTTTTAAAAAAATATGGAGTATACCACAAGACAGCAACCCCATATCATCCTCAAACCAGTGGGCAAGTTGAGGTAGCAAACCGAGAACTCAAGCGCATTCTAGAAAAAACGGTTGAATCAAATAGAAAAGATTGGGCAGTTAAAGTAGATGATGCTTTATGGGCCTATAGAACAGCATTTAAAACACCTTTAGGGACATCCCCCTACAAACTTGTATACGGGAAAAGCTGTCATCTGCCATTCGAATTGGAACACAAAGCTTTTTGGGCAATAAAATTCCTGAATTCTGACCTCAAAATTGCAGGAAAGAGAAGAATGATGCAGATGAGCGAGCTGGACGAATGGAGAACAGAAGCTTATGAGAACTCAAAACTGTACAAGGAAGCAACAAAGCAACGTCACGATGCTCGTCTCAAGAGATCAAAACAATTCGAAGTAAGAGACCTGGTCCTACTATACAATTCAAGGCTTAAACTATTTCCGAGAAAGCTGAAATCAAGATGGTCAGGCCCATACATGATCAAAACAATTTTTCCATACGGCACCATCGAGGTAACTCATCCCACTAAAGGCACATTCAAGGTAAATGGTCACCGACTTAAAATTTATAACGGTGCAGACCCAGAGATATGAGAGAGGAGCTTCTGCTCTATGAGCCTTTTTTTAAAACCGAAAACAGGGAGAATCTAGCTTAAGACTATAAACAAGCGCTTCTCAGGAGGCAACCCAAGCACTAACACATTAACATTGTCTTTATTTTTCTTATTTTTCTAACACTACCCTAAAATAGTCTAACAAAAAAATGCAGGATTTTAAACACGGCCTTGAACACGGGCGTGTCAATGACCGTGTACAAAACAGGGGACGACCCACGGGCGTGCCACAAGCCGTGCCCAACCAGGGAAAAATTTCTATCGTCACCACGGGCTGCGATACCAGAACACGCTCGTGTGATCTAACCATGTGAAGCTACTGACTTGCACACCACGGGCCACACACGACCGTGCCCGACTCCTGTGCTGAGATACTGACTTGCCACACACGAGATATACACGCCCGTGCGAACTTACCATGCCAACATACTGACTTGTCCAGCACGGGTGTGCCTAATGAACACACGGCCGTGCCAATAAAACTAAACGCGCCCAATCCTGAAAAACGAGAAAAGCACGGGCGATTTCAAAATGACACGGGCGTGGCCACAGACCGTGCCCCCTCCTCTATAAATAAAATCTAACCGTCATCCCCACCTAAAACTTAACCCTAAAATCAGTTTCACACCCCCTTCTTCCCAAATCCGGCCACACAACCACTCCTTTCCACTTTAAACCGCCTTCCTTCACCGTTTCTCTCCAAAAACCACCCAAAATCATCCACACGCCCGCACCACAGCCGTGCTACCCATCCACACGCCCACGCTGCCGCCGTGCCTATGCAGCAGAGCCTATACCACCGCCGTGCTCTGCCCGTGTTGATCACCTCCCCCATCCCTGGTTCCCTTTTATTGACATAATCTTTGATGGCATTCCTCTTTATTTTCAGATTTTATTTTTAGTTCTATAAAGCATGATTTTTGTTTAGGAAATTTGTTTTAGTACCCATAAAACTTTAGTTGTAGCTTTATTTTAATTTTATTTAGTATTAACCCTGATTTTTAGTTAGAGATTGTTCTCACAACGTTCATGAATAATTTGATTTTGGTTGCTGATTGATTCCATTCCTAGGCATAAAATTTAACATTTTTTCTTGATCAAAAGAATCACTGATATCGAATAATATTGATAATAGTTTGATATGAAATACATTGGTCATAATTTTGATTAAGGAACTTGTTCTTTTTATTTGATCATTTTTCAGGTACCATGTCGTCATCACGAATCAAACGATCCGCCCCAACCAAGAAAAGAAAGGGGCCCGGATCATCCTCCACAAGTGCCTCTACCGAGCTTCGACACCCATTCCTCAGATTCCCACAAGCAACTCAGGACGAACGGTACAAAGCAATCCGGGGTAGACCCCTAGGCACCGGCAGGCGAATTGACTGGAACGCAGTGCAGCAAGTTAGGCTCACAACAGATATTCAAGCATTACTCTCAACCGACCCGTGGGAGATATTCTTCCCAATCGACGAGCCAATATATTTGGAGCTCACATTAGAATTTTGCACCACCTTCGCATTGCAAATAGTGACGACTCAGTTCGACGACCCGGGTGCTATCCAATTTCGTCTAGGAGGCTCAGTGCGTCGATTAAGTGTACCACAATTCGGTGCAGCTCTCAGACTTTACACGCCAGAATTCATAGAAGAAAACCCCCTTGCCGAATTAAACCGAGAGCTCCACTGCACTCCGCTCGAGTGTTGGCAAAGTCTACGCCCCACTACAAGCCAATACGACCCCAGCCGCTCTAAGGCGACGGCACTTCCCCCAGCCCTAAGGTATATGCACGCCATTTTCGCGCACACTATCACAGGGCACAGAGAGAGCATCGGCATCGTAAACAAGCACGACGTCTACTTCCTATCATGCATGTCTGAAGGACATGTTTTCGACTTGGCATATTTTATCGCATGCACGATTCAACATCAGACAGAGCCGCACAGGAAGGGGATTTTGTCAATGGGGCCATACATTACGAGGCTGGCTCGACACTTCAACCTCCTCAACACCGACGATTAAATCACCTCCCTCACACTGATAGGCAACATAGTACCTCAAGGCATCCAGACGATGCTACACATGAGGATGATCAAACAATGTCGAGGTACCAACCCCCTCAATACAAACTGCAGATACCCATAAACGAGGGTGAGGAAGAGGACATTTCTGACAATGTCCCACCACCATCAGAGGAGGCACCAAATCTGAGCCAGCACCCGTACCAAGCAGCAACATCATTGGCAGACATTTCAGCACGACTCGATCGATTCAAGATGCATTTCGCTGAAAACACTCGGCGCTTCGATGGGTTAGAGGCAACTCTTCAACAAATATGCCAGCACCTACACATTTCATCATCGGCACCACCACCAGATCCAACCAACGATGAGGACTTCTGAGTCCTTTTAATTTGTTGTTCTTTAATTTTATTTCCTTCATTTTAAGACTTTATTTTATGTTGTTTAAATCGAACTCTTATTATCATTGCAAATTTTAACCATTGGCTATCCAATTAGGCAAGCATCCCTAACAACATATCCATTTCATCGAAAAGATCATTAACAAGTGACTTTGCAGAATACATTATATATTCCACCCACACAAAAGCACAACTAGGCGAGATACAAAAAGTCACCTAATGCCACACACTGTCCACATCATCAAGGATCTCGTCAGTAAATCCAGGAAGTGACACTTTCCCCTCCTATCTTTTTGATTGATCACTAATTGTCATTATTTATCTTTGTACATTGAGGGCAATGTACATCTTAAGTGTGGGGGGAGGGTAAAAGTGTCTAAATTTTGCATGATTCTCAAATTGTGCCTAAAACTTTTCTCAAATCCCTGATTTAGTCTTGTTTTTATGCAAAGTTGTCATATTACTAATTAGAATGAAATTTCTGATGATTTGTGATGATTATTGACATGTTTTAGAATAAGTCATAGTTAATTGTACATTGATGATTAAGTTTAAAAGAATACTAGAGAATTAAGCATGGTAAGTCTCTTTTTCATGAATTAAAATTTTGCTAGGTTGTTGACCTAAATTTAAATACTACCTTGAAATTTGAAATTCACAAGGATAATGCCAAAACACCCATAATTTTTGTGAGATTTTGAACCGTATAAAGCATACATTCTTTTTCGTGCTTATTTCCTTGATTATGAGTGTGTCAACTATGAACTGTTATTCTAGAAATTGCCTCGTTTATACATGTTGAGACCACATTTTTTATTTGATATACAGAGATGATAAAGGCACCTAGGTTTTAACCCATTAACTCCACTAAATAGCCCACCTTTACAATTAACCCCTAGTGAACCCTATTAATCCTAACAAACCATTTTTATTGACTCACCTACTAATATTAAAGCCTCTTTGTATTCACCCTTTCTTTTGACTACCCCGTAATCAATATTTGATTTGATCAAGTTACCTAGGTATATTATTCTGGTAATTAAATTTATCCTGTACTATTTAGTTTGTTCCTAAAAAAAAATCAAAGTATTCAATATTAGTAGTGAGCTTACCAAATCAAAGTCTATTTTCAAAAGAAAAGCTCGTATTAGTAGGATTATTACTTTTCAATTGATAATATTTCAATATGTTTAGGGAGGTACTTGTCAATTCAATCTCGATTCTAACCTTCTAATTTCAGCCTTTAACCAAACCTTTTAACCTAGCCCCGTTACAACCCTAACAAAGACCTTTTAATTTGTTTGTCATCTCATATTACAGTGGTGGAGATTTGATTTTCAGGCAAGCCTATGGGATTAACTTTTCAGGTTCGACTTCTGAGCGATCTTTTCCTAAACCATAAACACTTTAGAGTGATTTGAGTGAATCCTTAGTGAGGACATCAATCCTTGTCGGTTTTGAATTGAAAAGGTAGTCATTTAAATAAAGGGAGATACCTATGTTTTCGAAGTACAAATTCATGACTTATCTCGTTTGAATCTTTAGGACTCTTTGAATTGAATTGTCCATGTATGAATTATCTATGAATTGTGATAAAGCATTGTTGATAGGAATTATGAATCATGGAAAGTTCGTTTTAATTGTAAGTTGAGAATTTTGCTTGAGGACAAGCAAAAGCTTAAGTATGGGGGTATTTGATAAACCGTAAAAGTAACATATTTTAACCACACATTTATGATGCTTTTTGATGATTTATTCCTTGATTTATATAAAAAGGTGCTTGAAATCCTTTCTTTTCATGTCTTAGACCCGGGAAAGCACCCGAGGATGAAAAGAACACAAATTGGGCCCAAAACAGAGTAAATGGGCCTTAGTATGAAATTGGCACGGCCTGGTCCATATCCCGCACGGCCGTGCCTCGACGTACACCTAGAGCACAGCCTCAACTCTGCCTCACACGGCCGTGCCTCAACTTAGAAATCCGAACACAGTCTGGTCTCGATACACACGGACGTGTGCCATGGCCGTGCCTCTGTCGCTGGAAAGAGCAATTTCAATCGGAAAAGGATACTTAGGGAGAAAGAATCGCATTCCGAGAGCCTATATATCCCCCAAGTACTACCTTTGAAAGGATCGAAAGCTAGGCCAATGAGTCAAGCCGAGAAGGTCAGAGTTAGGGAATAACGCGAGGATAGCCAGTTGATCCATCCCAAGAAGCCGGAGTTATACTCAAGACGGCGGAATTCTCCTTCAATTCCTTCAGGGGGTTTTAGGATTTTCTTATGTTTTGTTTTATCTTTTCTCTTGAGATGTTCTTTTTATTCATTATGAACTAAACCCCTCAGATACCTGAAGGGGATGAAACCTAGCCGAATCTTGTTATTTGGTTTTTAAGTTATATGATGAATTACTTAGTTTGTTCTTAATTATGTTGCTTAATCCAAATCTAATGTGCTTAGGTGGAGGAGGAATAGACCTTGCTTAAGAGAAGATCTAACATAATTAAGCGGAGTTGATCGAACGCCTAGAGATAGGGTGACGAGATTTTGCAGGATTAGGGTGAAACCTAATATGGGAGTCCATTGATCGATTTACTGCTATTCTAGGGGGTTATTATAAGCGAACGAGAGTTCCACTAATTAACCTAGGGTTAGACGTTATTCGCCTCGAGAGAGGGTTTAATATAGGTTAGGGAGTCCTACGGATCAAGCTAAGTAAAGAAATCATATGGTTTAGGGTTAAATAACAAGTGAAGTCTAGGTGGATTCTTCCTGAGGGTATCGTCGTGATCAATTGAGTTTTTCTTCAAGTTATTTTCCAAATCGTTCTTTTCGTCTTTGTATCCTTAGCTTAGTCTTCGACAATTTAGTTTAAAAGCAACTTCACTCTGCTTTTAAGGCTAAATAATAAAAAGAAAGTTAGTATTAATACTTTTAGTTCCTTTGGGTTCGATAATCCGGTCTTGCCTAAGCTATACTACTGTTCGATAGGTACACTTGCCTTTAATCGTTGTCGGAGTTAGTCTCCGGGTTCGATCATTCTTTTATAAATTTTTAAAGCTCTGATTTCAGCGATCACATATTACATATTACATTTATAAGTTATGTACTCAATCAACTTTCACATTTTTTACCTTGTACTATTTCATAATAATAAATATTCATGTGACTTTTCAATTTAGTCTTTTTTAAGTCACACATGCCAAATTCACTAGATTCTAATTATATCTAAACATATAAATGAACTCAAACACAATTCACACATAATAAAATATAAGTCAGTAAGTTTTATATGAACTTACCTATTTAAAATATGAAAAGAGTGAACAATTTAAGGCTAATCCGTAATTTTAGCTTTTCCCTAATTAACTTTATTCTGGTCTAATTCATGATCTAAACAATTATTTTATATACAAATAAATATTGATTACTTCTATACAGTGTTATGCTATGCGTGATCCTATCAAAATTTACTTTTCAATTTTCCCTAAAATTTTACATTTTATTCAATTTAGTCCCTAAACTTGAGATAAGCATAACTTTTAATTCTTAGCTTTAGATTAAAATATGATTTCATATACCCTCATTAGGGACCTTATTTTATCTATTTCTATCATAATTTTATACCACATTTTACATTTATTCAATTTTGTCTCTAATGTAACAAAGTAGCAATAAGCTAAATTAACTTTACAATCTGATCCTTTTTATATTCTAAGTTTAAAATCTATCAAATTTCAAGCCTAATTCTTCAAGAAATCAACAATGGAAATTTTCTAAAACTTTAACAATTTTACAATTTGGTGCATGGTTAGCTAAATCAAACTCTCATAACCTCAATTTCATACAAATTACAAAAAAAAAAAAAAAAGACTTGAAAGTGGTTACCAAATTATGGCCAAAAGTCTTGAAAAATTCATCATTTGGATGGAAAAAGAAATGGTGGAAGAAGAAGATGGCATCTTTTCACTAACCTTATATATTTATAGTTAGATTATAACTTAATTAAGTTAGTTTAATTAACATAATCATAGTTTAATTAATCTAATCTACATGTTAACTATAACTAATGGAAATTGGCATCATCATCCATTAACTTTAGCATTATAATGGTTCATTAACCATTTGGGCCCTTTGGTTAGTTTCCATTCAAGTCCTTAAGCCTTTCATCAATTAAAATTCTATAATGATTGGACTTTACAATTTAGTCCCTAAGCCTTAATTAATTATTAGTTTAGAAAATTTACTAGATCAAACTTTAGTATATTTTTACATTATTCTCATAAATATTTATATTTAATATTTACGGACTCAGTTTATGGAAATGGGGTTCTAAAACCTCATTTCTAGTACCATTGAAAATCAAATCATTACAAAAACTACAAAATCAAGTCGTTACAAAAACTTGAATAATCCCTGAGATGCTGCTATATCAAGTGCTCTTGCTAAAACATTAATAGACAATACAAAGAGATAGGGAGAGAGTGGATCTCACTCCCCTTGCTCCTTTAAAGTACCCAACCAAGCCTTCATCGAGAGAAATTTAGAATCTCGGTGAAGTTATGCGCACAAAAATTACGGTCGAAAGCTCAATGTAGAGTAAACTTATCCATTTCTCTCTTACTTATTACTTTTGGCTTTGTTGGATTTTTCGATATAGAGTAATTTGTGTTGGTGTTTTGAAACTAAGAAATAAAAAGGCAAAAAATGAGACAAAGAATCAACAAGATGAACTTATCTATATAACACTCTCCTTTTTAATTTCAAAATATTACAATATATATATCATTTGACTTTCCAAGAACTTAACTAATCTAACTAACATTTTTAAAATAGGAAAACTTAATTTGTACACAAAGTGATTATTGAAATCAGCACCTAAACACATCAAGTCATTACCAACTTAGTTTGTACCTAACTAAGTATCTTAACAAAAGAATTGAAGAAAAGATTAAACCAAAAACATCGGTTTTCTGCTCTAAGAAGCCAGCTAGCACTTCATCCTACAGTTCGCCTTATCGTTGGATAGCTCGCACTTTGACTGTCCGCAAATATGCTTGCATTTAGACAGTTCGCCAAAGTGCTTAGACAATCCTCTAAGCTTGTCGAATAAGAACTCTCTGCATGACAGTTCACATATGGACAGACTACCATGTGACTTCGCACTTGGAGTGTTCACCATATGTGCTTGTGAATGCATGGTTGACCATCTCGTAACAATTTTTCATACTCGGCTCAATCATTATTTTTGATTTCTGTTATTTGGATCTGTTTTCTTTTTAAAAAAGTGTAGCATGGATGAAAATGAAGGCTGCTGCCTGCCGCCTTCGATTATTAGCGTCTTACCAAGTCAACTAATCCCAATATTCGTATATTAACATTACCTTTTGTTTATTTCAATATTTTCCAATCATTTATAGGTCTACCTGGAATTACATTAGGAATCTTAAATGTATTTTTCTGCTTCATACAACCATGCCATGCAAAATAGCATAAATATGGGATTATACCAATGATAAACACAACTCACACTTTTATATTTAAAAGCATATCCACCATATATTCTTTCTTTAATATTATATAATAATACATTATGTCCTTAACAACTGTTAGTATTATAAATCTAATCGACGAGATAGAGTTCAAAGAACATCTTATAAGAGTCAATACCTGTCATACGTACGTGCCAATGGCTCCCAAAGCCCATGAACTCATGCATGTACAAGAGGAAACAAAGGAAGTAAATGTAGAGGTTGTTAATGAAGCTTTACCATTTTATATGCTTTTCAGCTATGTAGATACACTCCATAATCCATGGCATGGCTCAACCCGTGGGGTATCTGTTGCTTGGAAAAGCTCTTAATGCCTTTGGGGATACCATTGCTGACATTGATGCCATGGTTAAAGAACTCAAGAAAGTACGTATATACATCCACAAACTTCATGAAACCAACTTAAAGTTTTGAAAAAAAAAAGAACACACTTTATTTGCATGAATTTTCTTTTTCTTATTTTGTAATAGTTCAAATTTCAGTGATTTCAGAAATAGTGGTTCGAGACAACCAAATTCGATAAATAGATTCGTAGATTATATTATTTAATATTTAGAAGCCAAATGTAGCTTTTAAAAGATTTTTGAAATAGTAAATTGTGTTTTATAAAGATTTATTTGGTCAAGAAATTGAGAAAAAGAGGTATCGAGATCTCGGTGTTATAAAATGAGCCATAATTATTTTTATGAATATTTACGGAGTGTCAATAAGGTAGTATTAAAATTTCATTAGAAAATTTTGACGTTTGGGTGGTTAATTAAATAAAAAAGACTAAATTGAAAAAGGTATAAAAGTTGCTAGAAGGATTAAATAGCGCAATTGTCAAATGAGGAAGGACCTAAAGTGAAAATAAGCCCAAAGGAGATATTTGGGTGGCAATAGCTGAGAAAAATCAGGAAATGGGTGAAATAAGGGCAAATTTGCAAAATTGCCAAAGTTAGCTAAATAAAAATGGGACTAAATTGGAATATCTAGAATTCTCTTCATTTCTCTTCATTTTCATCAGCTGAAAACAGCCATGGAAGAGGGTTCAAGCTGGTTTTCATACTATAGCTTCATGTAAGTTTAATTCTTGCTTTCTCCTTGAAATTTCTATGTTTTTGAACTTTTACAATTGGCTCCAACTTACTATGTCATTAGTTTTTTTATTCTATGGATAATTTTTAAAGTTGCTATGGATGAGTGCTGGAAGCATATGATGAATAAACATAGAATTGAAGCTTTAATTTTGATATATGATGATTTTATCAAGTAAAATTGATGGAAATTGGTTTTAGATCCTAATTGTGAAAGAGTTTGGAATTAAGGTCTAATGCTAAAGTTTTGATTTTCAAGGGTTATAAAGTAGTTTAAAATGATATAATAAAGTATTAATTGAGAAAAATTAGCCCAATTGAGGGGTTAATTGGACAAGGACTGATTTGTATGAACTGTGAAATTTGGGGCAAAATAGAAATCAACACTTTGCACTAAAACAGTTTTGGATAGTAGTAGTAGTCTAATTTTGAAAAATCACCAAAAATTTTAGAAATTGAATTAGAGGATGAATAAAATGTGGAATTAAATCTTATTGAGTCTAGTTTCTTATCGAAGAAACGGTGTAAGCAATGAAATTGTAAATCATGAGATATAATAGGTTTTGTGAGACAAGGTCAGAATGATTTCGGGTTCCCCTGTTCTCACTTTGGAAAATCATAAACAATTGGAGAAAAATAATTAGAAGTTTAAATTTATATTTTTAAAATCCTGAATGAGTCTATTTTCAAGAGAAACAAATGGGAACATCATCCAAATTTCGTACAAGGAGATAATTAATTTTTAGTGAAGAAGGGTCGGAACTGTCAGACAGCAGAAAAAGGGTGACTTTAAGGAATAAACTGTACTTATTGGCTAAACCAAAAATTCTGAAAATTTTATGGTAAGAAGATATGTGAGTCTAGTTTCAGGTAAAATTAGCAGATCTTAATTTGGAGTTCTGTAGCTCAAGATAAAAACAATTTAGTTACTATGACACGGATGGACAACTTGAATATTCACATAAATAAATAGTGAAAAATTATAGATAATGTTACTTACAAGTGTGTTATTTATACTAAGGATGTGGATGGAGAGGAGGAGGAGGAAGAATATATGAACAACTTCTGTATAAATTGATCACATGCCCAATTATAATTGATAAATGTTGAATTAGAAATGATATAATGTTTTATTTGGAATATTTATTATGAAATTATGATTATCGTTATAATACAAAAATTGAACTTGTGAGTTTATATGGCTAAATTTTAGTGATCATTTGTTAATTTTATGAACTTCATGATGTGTTATTTCATATGTATTAATGATAAAATCGTGAATAATGTAAAGAATGAAAATTGAATAAATAGTCAAATTGAGCACTTCAGTTCAGTGGCAAGATGAATTGACGAAAAAAGACCATGGTTGAACCATGGCAACAAGTGGTAAGTGATAGCCTCGGCTATACTTATCTGATCAAGGACAAGTGAAAGTGATAAATGATAGCTTCGGCTACACTTATCTGATCAAGGACAAGTGAAAGTCATAAGTGATAGCTTCGGTTACACTTATCTGATCAAGAACAAGTGGAAGTGATAAGTGGTAGCTTCGGCTACCTGATCAACTGAAAAGTGGTAGCTCTTGCTACCTAATCAGTGAAAAGTGCTAGCTCTGGCTACCTGATCAGTGAATAGTGATAGCTTCAGCTACAAGTGACAAGTGATTTCCGTGTAAGACCATATTTGGGATATGGCATCGGTGTGATACGTGTTTAAGATGTAAGACCATAGCTGGGCTGGTACGTTGTACTCCGAAACACCCCTAGAGACTTGTTTGGCATAGGCAATGAAAGTAGGGATGACATTGTTGAAAGATTAGAAACTTTGCCTTTTCCAGAACAAAACTTAAATGAAAATATCTCTAGTACTAGTACACAATCTCAATGGGTTCGCCATGATGTGGATGAAGATATTTACGAATTATGATATAGTAAGATTTTATGATTTTTTAATTATATGTAATATTATATTTTAAATCTTGGTATTGTTAAATATTTCAACTATTTTTTATATGTACTATTCTTGTTGTAATTAGTTACTAAAATTTCAACTATTTCATGTCTTTTGCAGAAAAAATGCCTAGAAGAAGATTGCAAGATCTAAGTATTGTTCAGAATACTCCAATTTCGGAAGAAAAAAATAGTGAACAACAGACTGCCATTGGATCTTCGAATGTTCTGAATACATCTAACGGACCTGCAGAAACTCAAAGTAATGTTAACTTTAATTTACAAACGGGCTGACTTTTATTATTGATTTCTTTTTCAAATTCTTATATTATAATATATCATTTTTCAGCTGAAAGTGGTGGGACGTGCAAAGTTCGAGGACGTACGTTACTAAAAGAATTATACGAGTTAACTCTTGTCGAGCGTGTCAAAGTATCAAGGAACAGTCATAGTGTAACATCCCGGTTTAGGGCCTAGTCAGAATAGTGGTGCGAGACCACAAATTCGAGGTATATGTATGAGTTTTTGAGGTTTATGCTATGTATGCATGCTAGTGTGAAAGTTTCATGAAGCAATTTTGTGAAATTGCGGTTAAATTGTCCAAAAGGACTAAATTGCAAAAGTTGCAAAATGTGAGATTATAAAAGCTATTTGTGTGAAATAGCTTTATAATATTAATTAGAGGTCCTTAATGAGTAATTTTCCCAATTTTTAGTTTTTGGACAAAATTGGGCATGGATGAGTTGAAATAGGAAGTTTATCAAAAAGGGCATTTTGGTCATTTGGCTATTAAATGATTAAAATAGGAGAAAAGATGACAAAATTCACTCATCTTCTTCTCCAAGGCTACCGAAATTTTCAATAGCCATTGTTAGGGTTCTTCAAATTTTTCAAGCTTGCTAGTAAGTGCATCCAAGTCCCATTTTTGATACTCTTCGTATTTTTGAAATCCTAGTAGAATGAGTAAGCTATTTTTAGCTATTTGATGAGCTAAAATAGATGTTCAAAAAAAATTTGCATATGCATGACATGCATGTAATTTGATGTTTTATGGAAGAATATGAAAGCTTGATGTAGTAGAAACATCTTTTGCTAAATGAATTTCCATGGAAAATGCATGTAGGGACTATTTTGTGAAAGTCTTAAGTTTGGTCATACATGTGTGATTTAATGAAAATTGATGAATGTTTTAGTTGAGTAAGTGATTCGACTAAGCATGAAAGGCTAGAAAGTTGAATAAAAATCACTTTACGAGCCTTGGGGCTAAAGTGTAAGTATGAGAAAGTTTAGGGGCAAAATAGTAATTTTGCTAAAGTATGATATGTGGGTCAATTTAGTCAATGTGTGTATTGAATAAGCTGATTTGTTCATTATAGATCAAGAAAGACGAAGCCCGAATCTAAACCGAGGCAAGAGCAATGTGGTGGACTAAATTGCACGTATCTATACTTTTGAGTACCGAGGTAAGTCTACGCATAAACAATGCATTCATACTTACAATTTGTTAATTCTAGCTAGTGTGTAGCATGTTTGAGAACCTATGTGGAATGAATGTGGTAGATATTGTGAATGGATGAATGATTGAGTAAGTAGATATGAGAATGTGTAGTGATAATGCTAAATGGTGGGCTAAGTGCGATACCATCCTAATGCATATTGACGATGAGCTGGCTATGTGCGATGCTATCGTTTATGTATATCGTCTAGCGGGCTATGTGCGAAACCACTATGATTACCTTTGAGGTAGGCTAAGTGCAATACTACCTTATAAATTGATTGTGGTGGGTTAAGTGCGAAACCACTGAGAAAGTAGCTGTGTGGTTGTATTAATGAGAAATTAGCTGTGTGGATTAGCTATGTGGTTGTATTATTGAGTTAATTAGCTGTGTGGATGAATTATCGAGGAATGTTGTTGTGTTGTATATTGTATAAATGTGATATTGAATGCAGGGGTGCATTTCAATGGTTATGAGTATATGACTCATGATGTGTTGGAAATGTGGTAAGGGATAGAAAGAGTAAGCATAGTTGTGTATTATATGTTAGTATAATGCTAATTGTCGTTTAACTTATACTATGATGCTTAATTGTTTATGTGTAAACTTACTAAGCTCAAAGCTTACTCTCTTTCTTTTCCCTTGTCTTATAGAGTAAAAGTGTTGAATCGAGATACGAGGATAAATTGGAAGATCACCCACACTATCAGCACACTCTGGTACATGAGACTCAATGTTTTGTATATGGCATGTATAAGGGCTAGACAAGTTAGTGAATTTTTGTTGTAAATGGCTAAGTTGTGTTGGCCTTTAGATGGATAGCTTATTTTGTATAATGTCATAGTTGTTGGCTATTCTATTATATGAAAAGATGTAGTTATCTATGTGAGATTACACTTCAATTTGAGTTAATTATGGATGTGTTAAATGAATATATGTTATGAGTACTATAGGGGTGGGAAGAGCTTAGCATATAGCTTTGTTCTTGTCCATGTGGATAGACACATGGGTGTGTGTCTAGACCATATGTGACACACGGTCAGTCCACGAGCGTGTGACTTGGCCGTGTGTCCCCTACAGATTGATCTTTTAAGTCAGGTTAGACCACGGGCTAGTCACACGGGCGTGTGACTAAGTTTTGAGGCCGTGTGAGTGAAGTCAGTGTACCCCACAGTTGGGAAGCACAGGTGTGTGCCTTAGCCGTGGGGCATTGGCAGAATGCTTGGGTTTTTATGCACGATTTGGGGACATGGGCATGTGTGTCTATGCACGGGCGTGTCTCATCTTGCACGAGCGTGTGAGCCCTGTATAAAAGAGAAAAATTTTAAGATTGGGAAAAAGTTTCGAGATAGTCTCGAGAGCCCTCGTGTATATGAGTGAGGCCTCGTATGTCGAGAGTGAGGTTGTTGAGGTGACTTAAGAGAGAAATCACGATGAGCCTGAGTGGCGAACATGAGGTTTTAATTCGGTAATGCCTCGGGCCTGATTTCGGCATGGAATACGGGTAAGGGGTGTTACGCATGGTCAGCCTGTTGGATCAGAAGCTCGACTTTTAGCAGGCTATTTGGGCATTTTAGCACGAAATGCCAATATGTTGCCTATCAACTACGAGTCATGGCATCAAATGCCTGATAGTAACAAAAATCAAGCTCTCAATAATATTAAGGTAACAAAACGTGAATGTAATTTATAATACTTTGGTTTAAGTTTCATTTATATTTACTTTCTAACTTGTGTTTCTTGTAGGAGAGATTTTCTTTAGAGGTCTCGGATAATTATGTCAAGAAGGCATTGGGAAAAAAATGGACCATAAAAGCACTTTAAAGAATGAATATTTTAAGAAAAATATAAGCCTCGAAAAGAAATTTCGAAATGTCCCGCCGGGAATGCTGAGGTACCAATGGGAAAATGTGGTTAGATTCTGGAACTCAAAGAAAGGAGAGGTATTATGTACTTCCAAACTCTTATAATTATTTCGGTTTATAATATTTACTATATACGTAATAATAATTTCATAATGTAGGATCGTGAGCGAGTTGGAACAACAAGCAGGTAAAAACAAAAATTCACTCACACGGCAGGGTCGAAAAGTTTTGCTTGTGTACCTGAGGCCGGGGTATTTTGAATTTATTAATTGTGTCATATATTAATGACTTTCTATTAAATTATATTTTTACTATTATATTGTAGGAACTCTCGTCTGGTCAAAAAGTTGGACACCTGCAGCTTTTTGACATTACACATAGGAAGAAAGATGGAGCTCCTATGACTTCCGAAGCCGGAAAAATTATGGTATATTTACTTAATAAATTTTGATTTATTTTAAATATTTATAATTAAATGGTTTAATTTGTTGTTAGTAGTTCTAAATAATGTTAAGTTATGTTACATTTGTTTTTATTATATATTTCGTTTCTAACTCTTTGATTGATTTTTTAGGAGAAACTAAAAGAAAATAAGGCAGAGTATGAAGCGGTTGCTTCGAGTGATAGTTCTGTTAATCTTGACGACATTGATAACAGAATTATTACTGAAGTATTGGGTTCTAAAAGGTATGGTCGGGTTCGATTTCAAGGATCTTTTGTTAATCCAACCCAATGTTTTGGATCTAGCTAACAGCAATACATGCCTTCGGAGAGTCAGGCTCAAACTGAAGTTCTAAGGTTAAAAGAACAGATAGCTCAAATGCAAGTGAGCACAGCTGAGCAAATTTCTCAACTTAAAGCGGAGGCAGAAGCCAGAGAAGCAGAGCAGAGCAAAAAGTACGACACACTCTAGCTACAACTTCAGAACATGATGAAAATGTTTCAACAGTCGCAAAATTCGCCATCTTAGACATTTGTTTTCTTATTGTAAGAATAATTTTAACATTTTAACTTTTAACATTATTGTAAGAATATTTCAAATTTTACTTCATTTATTAATTTATATCATATATCTTTTGTTGAATTTGAAGTATTATTTAGATTTGTTGTTTTTGGTTGAATTTTATGTTACAGGAAGGGTTGTATATGGATGAAAATAGAATGTTGCAAATCTGCCAAAGTTAGTGGCGTTTTGGGGAAAAGCGCCGCTAAAGGTCATGTTCTTTAGCGGCGTTTGTGGGAAAAGCGCCGCTAAAGGCCATGTTCTATAGCGGCGTTTGTGGGAAAAGCGCCGCTAGAGATCATGTTCTATAGCGGTTTTTTTCACATAAACGCCGCATTTTAGCGGCGTCATCTTCAGCGGCGCTTTTAGTTTTAGCAGCGCTTAAAGGCCTAAAAAAACGCCGCTAAATGTCTGTTTTGCTGCAGTGATATATCTTGTATATGTTATTTCAGTTCATAATGTGGAAAGTAAATGTATGTGGAAATTTGAGATGATGATATCTGTACATGGGATCTATTGGTGGATACGTACATCCAAATTTATATGATAAATTTTAGTGAACATGGAAATTGGACTAAATAAGTGATTTGACAATTTAAATTGTGATTAGCAGGAAGAGTTAGTGAGTTGTATGTTTATGAATTGTTACATGTATTTGTCTGAAATACGAGGAAATGATGGTATTTGATACATGGAAAATATGAGACTGTGATATATAAAAACATGGAATATATTTGATAAATTTGTTTATTCATAATTATAAAACTGTACAGCTAAAGTGTACTATTTGTGTAAAGATGATGTTCAAATGATTTGATGAGTAGAACTCAAATATGTAGTAGTTAGAAACCAAGACAAATTGTTATAAAAATGAATATGAAATATAGAGGTATGATTATTATATGTGATGTGAATACATAATGTGAAAAAGTATAGGTATAAAAGGAATTTAATAAGAATTGAGCCTATATACGTTTCTTGTTATTTATATGAAGTGTACGACTAACAAATGGTGATAAGTATAAGGCTTGGTTGAATATCTTAAATTGGTTATTGACTGTATTAAAATGTTAGTGAGTGAGAAATATGGCTTGGAAAATAGCCTAATTTTTGTCCACACGGGTAGACACGGACGTGTGTTTGGGCCGTGTGTGACAAGCTGTAACAGCCCGATTTTGGGGCTAGTCAGAATAGTGGTTTCAGGACTACTAAACCGAGGTCGAGGAAATTATTTTGATGTTATTTTATGTGTTGTAGCATAATTATATGGATGCATGAAAATTTTGGTGCTTTAATTTGAGTGATAACATGCTTAATTTTGAGAAAGGACTAAATCGCATAAAATGTGAAAGTTCTATTTTGCAAGGTAGAGGCACCTAATAATCGTAGAATGTAAATTTGAGGTCTTTAAAGTGCAATTATGTCATTTGGAGTGTGATGGCCGGCCATGTAGACAAGGGAGACAAGAGCATTAAATTTTTAGTCAATTTGGTGGAAATTAGGTGATAAAATGAATAAAATAAGATGAGTAAAATATGTTATCATCTTTCACTATTCACCCTTCTTCTTTCCACCAAAAATTGAAGAAGAAATAGAACTTTAGGGGTTCAAACTTTCAACCAAGCTATCTCCCTTGCTAGTAAGTGATTTAGATGGTTTTTGTTGATGATTTTTGTGTTTTTAGAGTCCCCAAAGCTTAAGCTAACTAATAGGGGACCAATTTGCAATATGGTTGAAAGTTTAGGGACTTGACATGAGAGTAGTTATGTTGTTAGCTGAGTTTTTATGGAAGAAAATGAATGTTAGGGAAGTAAGAAACAACTTCTGTGAAAGGAGTTAGCATGAAAACACCTAAATAGGACTTAAATGCAAAGAATGAATTTGTGTCATAAATGAAGGAAATGTTTGGAATAGTGAGTAGTTGTAAGAGAAATAAATGTTTAGCTAGGCTTACTTATTGAGAAAATGTGTTGAAAAATGAATAACGAGCCTAGGGGCAAAATCGTAATTTTGCCATGATACAAAGGCAAAATGGTCATTTTGCCTAAGTGAAGGTTTTGAAGCAACATGATCATAGAATAATCTAAATGAGTGAATCTTATTGTTATAGATCAAGAAGAGCGCGGAATTAACCTTGACCAGGGAAAAGAAAAAGGTTACGAATTGAATCGTGAATTGAAAAGTTTTGCATCGAGGTAAGTTTATGTGTAAACGATGCATTTTTATATACATTGTTGTTGCTAACTAGTGTATAGCACAATTGAAAACATGTATGATTTAAGTGGATTTAATGTAGTAGTTATTGAATAACTCTAACATGAATGATGAAATAGATATGTAAGTGTGTTATATCAATACTTGATGGTGGGCTAAATGCAATACCACCATAATACTTAATTATGATGGGCTATGTGCGATACTATCGTCTATTTATCATTTGATGGGCTATGTGCGATTCCACCATAACTAACCTCTGGGTGGGCTATATGCGATACCACCCCAAATAAATCTGATGGTGGGCTAAGTGCGAAACCACCGAGAAATTGATCTCGAGTAGTTGATCACTAGATTGTGATGTGTTAAATTATGTGACATTGTGATGCTAAGTGTAGGGAGTTATGCTAATGAATGTATTCATTGATCTTGTGACATAATTGGAATGTGAAAATGGGAGGAATGAGTAGGCATGATTATGAATGTGGATTGTTTCTTGTTTAGCATGTATTACTATATACTAAAATGTTATATTGTTTACATGTAAACTTACTAAGCTTAAAGCTTACTCCCCTTCTCTTTTCCCTTGTTATATAGAGTTTAAGAGCCGAGCTGGGATACATGGATAACCAGAAGATCGCCCACACTATTAGCTCACTTCAGTATATCTAGACTTAGTGATTTTGTATATGGCATGTATAGGGGCTAAACTAGTTAAATTGTTGCGTTATTTTGGCCAAAAGTGTGTTGGCCCCTTATTAATATAACTATTTTGTATATTTCCATGGTTGATGGCTCACCTTATTATTTATAAAAATATGAAATTATTCATGGAAGTTCATATTGCAATTATGAGTTATTTGTCGATATATTGTATGGATTCATGGGATGTGAGCTAGAGGGGTGCAAAAAGCTTGGAAAATAGCCTTGTTTTGTCTACATGGGTAGGCACACAGGCGTGTGTCTAGGCTGTGTGTGACAAACGGCCAGTCTGTGGGCGTGTGCCCAGGCCGTGTGAAGTCTGCATCTTGAAATTGGAATTTGAATCGCCACACAGTTAAAGCACACAGGTGTGTCCAGGCCGTGTGAAGTCTGCATCTTGAAATTGGAATTTGAATCGCCACACAGTTAAAGCACACAGGTGTGTCCAGGCCGTGTGGATTAATCAGAGATGACCACAAACCAGCAATATAGGCATGTGCGTGATTCAAGTCAGTGTCGACCACGGGCGTCGAACACGAGCGTGTGAGATGATGCACGGGCGTGTCACTTCCCCCACGGGTGTGTGACCTCTGTCTAGGTGAAAATTTTTTAAGATTTTTGAAAGTTTTCGGTGGGGTTCCGAAACCCCTCGTATGTATGTTTAAGGCCTCGTAGGTCCATTATAAGGACAATAGACATATGAATGAAAAAGTTTTAATTTGAAATGAGTTTGATAGCCCAAAGTTGTATGATAGTGCAAGTTAAGTACAGTAATACCTCATACTCAATTCTGGAGTAAAATACGGGCAAGGGGTGTTACACAAGCGGTCTACCCCATGGGCGTATGGCTCGACTGTGTGTCCCCAGTCACACGGGTATGTGACCCTTATATGCGAGAAAAATTTTAAAAGTCGCGAAAAATTTTCCTGAGGATCCGGTTTAGTCTCGACCTGATCTTAATGCATGATTTGGACCTCGAAGGTCCGGTAAAGGAACGTTTATAATTAGTCTCGGTATTTGAATGATAATGATTTCAAATTATCTATAAGTGTTTTGTACTCCTTGGTAATGCCTCGTAACCCTATTCCGGCGACGAATACGGGTTGGGGGTGTTACATGTTTTGTTTTTCTTTTTTTTTTCTTTTTTGTAGGTTGTTCTCTTTGTATGGTACATGGCTTTTGCTACATTCCCTGCTGGTGTACTAGGTATCTTCCCTCATCTTAGTCACATACATACATACATATATACATGTTATTCCCTTTGTATGGTACTTGGACTCCCTATAACTCCTTTCTATTGCTTCATCCTTGATTTTTGAGCTTTTTTCTTTTTTTTTTTTGCAGAGACTGGATGCTGGATGTATGCAAGTGAAAGACAAATGGCCCGATTACGGTTAGCGTTTCTCAAAGCAATGCTCGGCCAGGAGATCGGAGCGTTTGATACGGAAATAACAAGTGGGAAAACCATTAGTGCAACAAGATGCATTAGGAGAGAAGGTAGATTAGATAAATTATGTATGTATGTATTGCTAACTTAACTTTTGACTCTTAGTTGGACCATTTCCTTTCAAGCT
Source organism: Gossypium australe (assembly GCA_005393395.2). Lineage (NCBI taxonomy): Eukaryota > Viridiplantae > Streptophyta > Magnoliopsida > Malvales > Malvaceae > Gossypium > Gossypium australe. Next base: position 40,173,931 of record CM016626.1, on the reverse strand, counting down.
TTGCAACATTCTTTTCTGGAATTTTTATTGTTGTCATATGCTGTTGGGAAGTGTCCCTTCTTACCTTAGTGGTGGCCCCTAAGATTCTTGTGACCGGGGCTACCTACACTAAGAAAATGAGTGTGATTTCAGCTACTAAGACAGTTTACATATCAGAAGCTACATCGATGGTGGAACAGGTAAAACATTCTCGTTCCACGCATTTGAGCTTAACCACTAAGATGATTACTTGCTCTATTACAAACATGCAATGTTTATGTGCCATAGATTATCTCTCAAATAAAAATAGTATTTGCATTTTTCAGAGAGAATTCCGTAATCAAATCGTTCTTTGAGATCTTGGAGAAGCAATTTTCATTAAGCAAAGGTGAATCATTGATAAAAGGAGTTGGAACTGGTATGTTACAATCTATGACCTTTTGTGCTTAGGCTAGGATCATCTGGATTGGTGCCATTGTTGTCACTTCTAGGAAAGCCAAAGGAAGTGATGTAATTGCCGCGGTGATGAGCATTCTCTTCAGTTCCGTGTAAGAAAAGACCCCGAACAAAGCTATTTCTCAATACATGTATATATATGTGTAATACAAACTTCATTAAACTTGCAGATCACTTACTTTTGCTGCACCAGACATACAAATATTCAATCAAGAAAAGGTTGTAGGGTATGAGGTTTTCAAGGTGATCCAAAGAAAATCGGCTATAAGCTATGGTTCAAAGGGGAAGAAGAAAGTTAAGAAGATCGATGGCAATATCGAAATACAGGATGTATACTTTGCTTACCCTTCTAGGCCAGAAAAATCGATCCTTGAAGGATTTTCACTGTCGATTCCAATAGGAAAGATGGTTGCATTAGTAGGCTGCAGTGGTTGTGGAAAGAGTACTGCTATCTCTTTAGTTGAAAGGTTCTATGATCCTTACAAAGGTAGTGCAATGTTCTTTATGCAAATGCCTGAAGTTTTCATAATGTGCTTACACATTATAGGGGAGATCCTCATCGACAATTATAACATCAAGGATCTCGATTTGAAGTTCCTTCGGAAGAATATTGGAGTAGTATCCCAAGAACCATCACTCTTTGCTGGTACCATTAAGGATAATATCAAAGTAGGAAACATGGATGCAAGCGATCAACAGGTCTGGGATGCAGCAATAATGGCGAATGCACATACGTTTGTCACTCAACTTCCGAATCAATATTCAACCGAGGTTATCCATCTAGCCCCCATTTTCACTATTTTACAGTGTTTCAGGCACTATGTTGTGATGTAAAATCCATGCGGGTAGGCCAAAGAGGAGTCTAGTTATCCTAGGGACAGAAACAACGAATTGCAATAACAAGAGCTATTCTAAAAAACCCTCCAATTCTTTTACTTGATGAGGCAACAAGTGCATTCGATTCCTAGTCGGAGAAACTAGTTCAAGATACCTTGGAGAAGGTTATGCAATGAAGGACTGTTATCCTGATTGCACATAGGATGTCAACCATTATCAATGCTGATATCATTACAGTTGTGGAGAATGGACAAGTAACTGAAACTGGAACACACCGCAGCTTGTTAGACTCTAGCAAGTTCTATAAGAATTTGTTCAACATTCAGAACATCGAGCAAATTCGTGAGTTAAGGTAGGTTCAAGGTCCAAATCGTTAGAAGTAAAATCCAATAGGTCTTTTGTATAATTCTCAAGTTGCTTGTGGAACATGATACAGGGCTACTGAATTCACTGAATAATTTTTTATTACCAATAAGCAGTTTTCACCACTAGACATCAAGGAAGAGGAAACACAATATCGCAAGGAAAATCATAGTGAATCATCTTCCAAGGAAAAGAAAAGGAGAATAAACACAAATACATTCTTCAGAATTTGGTTTGTCTTAGGTAAAAGAGAGCTTGCAAAGATCGCAATTGGTTCCATAGCAGCAGCAGCTTTTGCTAGTGTTTCGAAGCATGTTTTCGAATTCTTCATCATAACAATCAGATTAGCATACTACAATAAAGATGCAAAGCAGCTAGTCAGAAGGTATTCGATTGCTTTTCTCTAATAGGATTGTTTTCTTTATTCATGCATACCCTGCAGCATTACTTCTATCGAGTGGTTGGTGAAAAGGCCATGAGAAATATCAAAAAAGCTTTATATTCAGATACTAATTAGTCGTCAACAATATAAAAAAAAACTTCATTATCATCTCACATACTAACATTTGTTGCATTAAAATCGAGCAGGCATACTACGAAACGAATTAGCATGGTTCGAGAAACCTGAGAACAATGTTGGTTCACTTACTTCAAGGGTCATCAATGACACTTCCATGGTCAAAACCATAATTTCCGATCGTATGTCGATTATTGTCCAATGCATTTCCTCGATATTGATTGCAATGGTTGTTATCATGATTGTTAATTAGAGAATGGCGCTGGTAGCTTGGGCAGTACTGCCTTGCCACATCATTGGTGGACTCATTCAAGCCAAATCTGCCAAAGGGTTTGCAGGTGACTCTGTTGCTACCTATCGTGAAGTTGTTGCCCTTGCTTCCAAGTCTGCCGCCAATATACGAACCATTGCCTCATTTTTCCATGAAGAACACATACTGGAGAAAGCCAGGATGTCCCTAGAAGAACCAATGAAAAGAAACAGGAAAGAATGTATCAAAAATGGGATCATTCAAGGCTTTTCCCTTTGTCTATGGAACATTTCGAAGACGGTATAAGATCTTACCAGATTTTCTCCTTCACTGTACCTTCAATCACCGAACTATGGATGTTGATCCCCGCCGGCATTTCCGCAATCAATGTCCTAACTCCTGCATTCAAAATTCTCGACCGGAAAACCAAAATTGAACCAGATGCACCACAAGATACACAACTGAAGATGATCAAAGGGAAAATTGAATTCCAAAAGGTCGAATTTAACTATCCGTTAAGGACAGAGGCAACTGTTCTTAACAGTTTCAGTTTACAAATTGAACCAGGGACTAAAGTGGCACTTATTGGACCAAGTGGAGCTGGCAAGTCATCTGTGCTAGCCACTTTGTTAAGGTTTTATGATCCAAACCAAGGAAGGGTTCTCATTGATGAAACGAATATAAAGGAATACAATCTAAAAAAATTAAGGAAATAAATTGGATTGGTACAACAAGAGCCACTTCTTTTCAGCTCCACACTAAGAGACAACATCTGCTACGGGACCAAAAAGCTTCCGAGGCTGAAATCGTGGAGGTATCGACAGAAGCAAACATACATGAGTTCATAAGAAACTTGCCTGATGGATACAACACACTAGTTGGGGACAAAGGGTGTCAACTTTTAGGTGGTTAAAAGCAAAGGGTAGCCATTGCTAGAACCTTACTAAAGAGGCCTGCAATCTTGCTTCTCGATGAAGCGACGAGTGCACTCGACGCAAAGTCTGAAAGAACTGTAGTAAACGCCCTGGAATCGATAGATCGAAGAAAAGGGTAACTGTGGTGTGTTCATTTCTAATCCCACGCAGATCATAGTTGCACATAGGTTATCTACAGTTGTGAACTCAAATGTGATTGTTATGATAGATAAAGGTGAGATTGTGGAGAGTGGTTCATACTCAACACTGATATCAACAAGTGATGGAGTTTATTCAAGATTGTTCCAAATCCAGAATGAGATATAAATTTAGTTCACCCAAATATATAGTCCCACTAGTTTATAGCTCAAGAAATCTATTTCTTGATGCATACGTTAGTAGAATGCATGTAATATGTAGGTAACTTTGAGCCCAAAGTTTATCTCGGTTAGTGCAGTCATCTTCTATTCCGAATCTTTAACACTTGCAACTCTTTCTTATTATCAAACCGAGGCCATTTTTGTAGCAATATACATCCCCATATAGTAACGTATACATTAGTAGTATGCATGTATACATTAGTAGTATGCATGTAATATGTTGTTAACTTTGAACTTCAAGCTTATTTCGGTTCATGCAATCATCTTTTATCATGAATCCCAATGTTTGCAACATTCACTTTTATATCAAATCAAAACTTTCTTTCAATCAATACAACATTTCACTATAAATTTTTAAAATATAGTGAATATCATCATATTACACTTCTATAAAATTATATAATTTCTTTGTAATTTTTATAATAAAAGTAAATAATAAATTAAGAAAAATGAGTCAATACCTACATTGGAAAGACGGATAATTGCATTGTTTTCTTATTTAGTTACATATAACAAAAAAAAAGCAATAAACTTACGATATTGAAATTTTGCCACTTCTTATTTATCTATATTTTTATTTTTTTTAAATACTACTTAAGTAAAAATGCATAACAAAATCTCAACCTATTGACATTTTTAATAAATTGTTTAATAGTATAATAAAATATTTTGTTCTCACATGCTTTAAAAGATAAGATTAGATAAAAATGTTTTTACTTGGAATAAAATTGTTAACTTTTATGATGAGCCCCATGTGATAACTTAATAGTTTAAGGTGTTCATTGCCTTAGGTATAGCTTGAATTTAAGTCATACTAATCGCATTTATTATTTAGACTTTGCCTGTTATTATAATTCATAAAAAAAAATTTGTTAACTTATGTCTATTTTTTTAATCCAAAATGAATCATTCAAATTTGTCAATCAAATTTTCTGAGTTGAAATTATTTTTAATTTGAATTATTTATTGTTTTGTTTTTGTTTGAAATAAAATAAATCAAATTAATCGAGTAGAACTTCCCCTGCCGTTACCCAGACTAAAAGTTAATAAAGCAATATGTATGTATATAAGCAAAGCAAAAGGTACTGAAAAACAAGAAATGAATTTTCCATACATTGAGAAGCCCACACAAAGGAACAAGACCACGGAGTTAAACAAAGCAACAGATACACAAAAACCCAACAAAAATAAAAATTTACAGAAACCCTCATTGCATGTTTACTGGCACAAATGGGAGGGGTTTCACGTGATATAATATAATATTCAGACAAAATATGCCTTAAGCATACTCAGCATACTCACAGAGCCGTGAGTCTTGTAGGGAGCCTTTTGCATTCTAGATATGACAAGAACATTTCAAAAAAATAAAAAATCACTTTATCAGACATCATGATGGCCACGGAAGTGACCGATTAGTCTGCACTGTTCCGGAAGCAACGATGACATTACTTCTCCATTGAGGGGAAAAAACTCACCGTCAATGCCACAACCGTTATGCGTGTGTTTCCCAGCCTTAATTTTGACAGATTTTACCTGCCATTTTTAATGGAAGCTATAGTTACATGGTTTAAATCAGATGTAGATATTTGTGCATATAAAACACCCATTAAATATCATGGAGTAATTATCCCTATGTAAGAGCACTAATTGCAAAACATATGTTCAAACCAGTAATAGTTATTTCATCAAAGCACCCAGTCCAGTTGCACCAACAATTGTAACAACAATCTTGAACTTGGATGGACTCTTATGTGTGCAATGACCAAATTGCTGTATTCGGAATATAAGATTGTTCATGGAGCAAAGGAAATTTTACGCTCATACCTTGACATATTCAACATATGGCAATGAAAGGTGTTTACCCATCTGTAGCACAAAAAATCTCATCATCAACCGGAGTCGCTCACTCCCGTGAACTAAGAGCATATCCATGGTGTTGTCATCGGGTTCAGCTCTTGGAGCCACAACCTGAGAACTCTGCACGGTTCTGCATGCATGGTTGCACACAAGGATGCGAAGAAATGGCCCCTTAGTCACAATCCATTCATCTTCGACTCTTGGGGCGGCTTCCTTCTTTGCTCCTAACTCGAGATCATTTCGTGGCGCTGGTAACTCGATTGGATTCTCCACATCCCAATTAGCTTCAGTGTCCCATTTTGGTTCAGCATCCCAAACTGGACCTGGATCGGACAATGTCGAAGATATATCCTCTCTATCATTTGTTGCAGCATTACCCCAAGAACATCTAGAAGGATCATGTGCTGCAGTCAATCCACCCCATCCTTCATCTGTCCTAGATTTTGATCTGGTCCTACGCCTGTTTGGAGTTGTTGAGGGTGGTAACTGAGGGTGAATAACTTCAGGCTCAGTTGTTACATTGTTTCTCCCAAACGACAACCGTTTAGCCTTAGGATCAAGGCCACGCACATATTCAGATGGTTCTGTGCTGGCATGAGTGCTACTATAAAGGGAAAAATATATAGGATTTTTTTTTTATGTAATTTATCACCTTTTTACTTAAAGTCGTTGTTAAAACTAAGTAATTGTTTAATAAATTAATGAAATATGTGAAAATATGAAATTAGGACATAGAAATTATTAAAATGTGATTTTATGCTCTATTATATAGTTTTCATGTAATAAATGGCTTATTTTATATTAATTTAAATATATTATATTTGTTTAAGACATAAAGTGGGCCATGCATGATTAAATTAAATAATGGAATATAAAATTATATTTAATAATTCATTTTAAAATATTTCATTAATAATTTGGGTTTTAATTAATTAATTAAATTGGATAAATTTTATTCTTTGGTCCTCTAATTTGTTGATTTATTCTAGACAGGTTTGATAGCTTTGCTGGATTACAAAGCCGTCCAAATTGGAGATCGAGTCAACCCAATATTCGGCTACACATCGCTGTCCATTTAAACCATTCTTTGGCTTAATTACACAAGGTTCTTGTAGTGTTGAAGAAATTAGAGATTTGCCCAAAGATTTACGATTGACCGAGTCTCAGTCCTGAGTTGTGTGGCATCCAAAATTACTTAAAATCAAGCAAACATCAAGTCAAAAGCCACTAAGCATGGCCGGCCATAATTTGAGGAGATTTGAAGAGGTTAACATCCATTATTTTTAGCAAACTATCCCCCTCTCCTCACCTATAAATAAGACCCTTTTCATTCCATCATTCATCATCCCTCAATCATTCATCATTCATTCTCATCGTTCATCATTCTCTCTTCTTTCCAAATTCTCTTAGCCTTTTCCATTCCCACGGCTAGCATCATCTCTTCATAGAGATTTTAGCAATTAAGCCTTTTAAAGAACCCTTGGTCGGCCACCTTGGAGAGCCATCATCAAAGGAGCAAAGCAAAGGAACAAAGGAGCCTCGTCAGTCAGAGTCTTGGGTGACAGCCACTCTGAATTGGGTTTAATCTTTTTTTCCTTTAATTTAATCTAAAGATATTTGCTATGTGTTCTTTATTCTTGTTTACAACAATGTTAGGTTAATTTTATTTAAGCTAGAGTGATTGTTTTGATTAAATAATATTTATTTGACTCATGCTTATAATGTTTGTGCCTCAATCGATCATGTTTTCAATTAAAATCAAGTCTGTATTTCGTTCATAAGGGATTGAAATGCACCTGAATTAGCTGAGCGACCCTGACCAGACGACGGTTAATGGACACGTAATTAAAATGTGCATGCCCAATTTAGATCCTAACCCGATTAAATTGTAGGTTGCATAACAACTCTGACCAAGCTCTGTTATCTGCATAGTTTTTAGATTTGTGTGATTAAACTGTTTCAAACCTGACACGTCCCTGTTACCTCACACGAATGCTAAGAAACCCTTAGTAAATAAGGATCAGTAAAATGCGCATTTACTAAGTAAAGAATTTCGAAAGGACCTAATGTGGTTTCCAAACTCATGAAAGATTGAGTTGCTATGGAATGTTTTTCCAAATGTTATTAAGCATGTTGATAATAAATTGAGTTTAATTAAAGTAATTGTCCTAGTTTATTTATGTTATAATTGTTGCAAATTGTGTTTAATTTTACTAAAATCTATTTCATTCATATAGTTTGCATACTTAGGATAATTTGCATTAGGGATCATTGCATTTAGTTTAATATATTTTAATCACCACTTCTCAACTATATTGTGTTTTTGTTGACCAAATTGTTAATATAATTTTACAAATTAAGTGACTTAGCACAAATATAATCCCTGTGGAGACGATAACTCGATATTTACTTATTACTTGATAACAACTGTGTACACTTGCACAAAGCTACGTGTTACAGCTACTACAAGTGTCTATTTCACCTTCAGATGCTCGGCTAGGAGTCATTATTAAATCAATACTAGATAAACTAGAGGCTCTAGGAATGCAATCTGCATTTGACCTACTCATAACGTCGGTGTACAGGTCTGACATGTCAACTACCTCCCTATCAGTTGAGATTTTACCTTCTCGATCCTCTTTGGCTGCTGGAAGGTGCTCCACTTCATAATGGTATTTTGGAAAATACAAAAACTTTAGGAAGCTAGCAACAAAATATTGCAGTGGACCAAATCATTTCTGATATTTCTCATATAGTTCTAAGACTGCAACACATGAGAAAAAGATAAAAACATACAATTCATCATTTCTACACTAGGAGATAATAAAATACGGATGAGCTACTCTATGCAACACCATACATATACTCATAAAAGATTTTCTTCATTCAAACACTATATATGCCTTCCCTGAATCTAATGTGCCTTAGGCAACTTACAGCCAAAAGATTCAAACAAAAACAGTAAAGATGGCTAGTCTAGAAGTAGTTCTGACGTAATTTCAATTATAGGCACAAACTTATGGTATGACAACAGGAAAAAAGCCAAGGATGAGGTACATAATAACTTTTTCTTGAACCCATGAAATGCGAAAAAGACAAAAAGGGAAACCAGACACTCTTCTAAAAGGTTACATGAGTGCAACATATATGAGGATGAATGCTCAAAACGTTCTAAAAGGAAATTCATAGTCAGTAGGTGTAACTCACTCTAAATTCAGGCATCATTGAATGCATGATGCCAAGATATGTTACATTGAAGCATCCTGAACGCATTTCATGAGAACAGAGGTTGTGTAACAGCCTGATTTAAGGGCTAGTCAGAATAGTGATCTCGGGATCACTATTCCAAGATTTGAGAAATTATTTCATGATTTATTGTGAGTTAGAACATGATAGCATATGAGCATGAAAATTTTGGTACTTTAGTTTTAGCGATTTCATGTTTAATCGCGAAAAAGGACTAAATCGCATAAAGTGCAAAAGTTCTATTCTATATGCTAAAAGTACCAAATGTCCATGGATTGTAAATTGAGGGTCTTTAAAAGGAAATTTAGCCTTTGGAAGAGGCTTGGCCGGCCATAGGAGAGCATAGGGGACAAGATTTGTCAATTTTAGTCAAAGTTAGTAGTAGTAGGTGGACTAATTTGACTTGTATTAATAAAATAAGAAGAGAAAAGTTATCATCTTTTCTCCTATCATCTTCCACCGAAAATTTGCAGCAAATAAGGGGTACAAACCTTCAAAAATTTCAGCAAGCTCTCATCCATCCAAGTAAGTGTTCTAGTGAACTTTTCTTGAAAATAATTGTACTTTTGAGACCCCTAAAGCTTAAGCTTTCAAATGAGGGGACTATTGTGCAATGTTGTGAAAGGTTTAGAGTTTTACCATGAGAGCTACTTTAGTTATTTGCTGCATTTTTAAGGAAGAACTTGAGTTTTAGTTGTTAGATGAACAACTTTTGAAAAGGGTGTTAGCATGAGAACACCAAATAGGACCTTAATGAAAAGGTTATAAATTTGGTAGTAAGTATATGAAATATTGATTTTTTTATGATAGCTTTAAGAGCATTAAATGTTTGCCTAGGTTTGTTGTGGATAAAAATGTGATTAGAATTAATTTCCGAGCCTAAGGGCAAAATGGTCATTTTACCAAAATCTAGGGTTAAAATGGCAAATTTTGCGTAAGTAGGATTATTGAGATACTTTTGTTATTGTAATGATTAAAATGAGCTAATTTGCTATTATAGAGCAATAGGAGACGAGAATTCGCCTCAATCGGGGAAAGGATAAAGTCGTGGACTAAACCGAAGAACTAGCTCATTTTGAAAACGAGGTAAGTTGTATGTGATTTTAATGCAATATTATATTAGCATAATTGAGAAATTCTTGATGTCTTATTGATGCATGATATTTCAATAAATTGAAAAGCTTATATGAACGTGATATTGAAGTCCTAATGGATCATGATGTATACGAAAAATGCTATCATCTATTAAGAGGGTCAGTGTAAGACCATGTTTGGAACATGGCATCGGCCGTATTAAGAGGGTCAGTGTAAGACCATGTTTGGAACATGGCATCGGCCGTATTAAGAGGGTCAGTGTAAAACCATGTTTAGAATATGGCATCGGCCGTATTAAGAGGGTCAGTGTAAAACAATGTCTGGGACATGACATCGGCCACATTATGAGTGCCAGTATAAGACCATGTTTGGAACATGGCATCGACGTTGACACGAGTGCCAGTGTAAGACCATGTTTGGAACATGGTATCGGCATTGAGACAAGAGCTGGCGTAAGACCGTATCTGGGGTATGGCATTAGCACATAGAAGTAATTCCCTATAAGACCATGTCCGGGACATGGCATCGGTGCCTAGTGGAGACTTCATGCAAGACCACCTAGAGAATGTGATATTGACTTTATACTTATCATAGTAATCACAAAAACATGTATTAGATTATTTCCAGTGTATGGTAAGATAAGCAAATGAATTTAAAGGTAGAGATATGAATGAATACAAGTGCTAATGAAGGAGTCGTGAGAAATTGGCTCTATATGTGTTACGGTAAATGTTAAATATGGGAAATTGTAAGTAAGTATTGTCAGAATGTCTTGACTTGTGCATAATTAGCTAATGCTATGAACGAATTATTCTTTTACGAGTATTATGATTGCTATTTATTTCCATGCAACTTACTAAGCTTAATGCTTACACTTTTCATTGCCCTTCTTTCTTATAGTATTGCCAAAGTAACTCGAAGATCGTAGATGTAGGGGTTTGGGAATCACACTATCAACAACATTTTGGTTTAACAATTTTAGACTTGTTTTGAATATGGCATGTATAGGACTTGGGTATTTTGTCAAGTTGTAATTTTAGTTAAAGTGTTGGCTATAAGTCATTTTGTAAATGATTTCTTAAGTTGGGCAAATATATTTGGCAAACTCTTTATTTTCAATGAAGATGAAATTAATGAAGTGTATGCCTCATTTATTATTCTTTTGCATTTGGCTAAATGATTGGCCAAAATTGTTTATGTATGTATGTTCATTTAAGTCAATGAAGCATGTGGTGTTGTATATGATATGCATTGGATTGAGTTTGAATTGATCTTGATTTCAGGGTGGCAAATGGCTTGGTAAATAGCCTTCAAGTGCCCACACGGTTAGATGCACGGGCGTGTGTCTAGGTCGTGTGTACCCTGCACCTTAATGTTTTAAGTCAGGATAGACCATGGTCATATCCCACGGCTGTTCATTTGAGCTGTGTATGTCACACGGTTAGAACATGGGCGTGTGCCCTAGATCGTGTGATCAAGTCAGTATATCAAGGAAAAACACACGGTCTAAGCCCACGGGCGTGTCAAGGCCGTGTGAATATAGTCAGTAGCTCCCCACAGTTTGTAGACACGGACGTGTCAAGGCCGCGTGAATATAGTCAGTAGCTCCCCACGGTTTGTAGACACAGGTGTGTCAAGGGGTACACAGGCGTGTTCCAAGTCACATGGGCATGTGAACCCTGCTTCAACGAAGAGTTTTCGATTAAGTTCTGAGAGTTATCGGATAGATGCTTAAGGCCTCGTAGACCCATGACATGTATGATTAGACTAAGAAAGAAAAGTTTTTAAATTGGAACGAAATTTTACAGCCCGTAAGTGTATGTTTAAGTGAGTTCAAGCTTGGTAATGTCTCATATCCAGTCCTAGCATCAGACTCGAGTATGGGATGTTACAAGTTGATTGGATATCGAAACCAACCGATTTCTATTTTGTTAACAAGGATATATCGTCATGTTACCAATACATACCATCACTGACAAAACCATAATATGAGACTGTCATCCCAAAGTGAATAAGACCAGTCTGAATCCACTTAATAGCAAAAACATCTGTAGCAGTTAAACCACCCTAAAACCAACAAGAGCTCAATTATAGGCAACACGAAGGAAAGTAGGAATTTGATACATCTATAAGAAGAAAATCATGGTATTCACAATACGTTAAGGTCCATCAAGTTGTTTTTAACCAATTTTAGACACATGGATCAATATGGTTTTGAAAAACACTACAAATCAATCTATAAAGGAGGTGAAAGAATAATCAGCACACAAAGCAAATCTCATCTTGAATGCCAAGCAGCATTACCTTCACAATAGAAATCGCAGCGGAGACTAGATCTCTAACTCCAAGAACAATCCAAATCAATGAATTATCAGAACCTACTAGTATAATTCCAATAGGTATAGAAATTCCTTCTTTCTAATTGTCTCTACTAAGCAAACCATTTAGAACCTACACATTTACCAAGATAAAGTAGCTAATTAAATGATAAAAATAGAAACATCAACAGAGAACCTAATAAAATTCAACACCCAAAGAACATTTAGCTTTATACTCAATATGATGATTCCAATATCAAAAAAATACTCACCCATCCCTATAATGGAGATAAAAAATCTGATGGTAGCAAGTACTGCAGGTATTGGAAGGAAATATACTAGAACGCAAGCGAGATATAGTTCAAAGGTTTTAAGTTCATATCAACTTTTGAAGAGGAAGATGACAATGAAAAGGAGCAGGATGCATGGTTATCATTCAGGAGAACATTAAAAGTGAAGGAAACATGGATTTTTCATTTGATGATGATGCTTAAGGTGATTAATCTTAGAAAAAGATTAAGAAATTTATTAGACACAGAACAATCATTTAGATTTATTAATGTTCAATATTTTATGCACCATTTTGCTCCAGCAAGTGCTTTTCTTGCACTTCAAACAATATCGGGCCCCTAATTTCTACTTACACTCTTGAAAATTGACCATTAGGTTATCTAGAAAAATAAATAAATATGAAACATGAATCAGAATTTAACTAAAGTTGAAATGGCTAACCTTATTGATAATCCCATCACCACCAACGCATATAATTCCTGAAAGTAAGTAAAATGATCTAAAATCATATTAATAGGTAAGATGATGATAACAATCATCAAAAACATAAACAAAGCTAGAATAAGTAGTTAAATTTTGAAGCACTACTACCATCAAGGCATGTGCTGATATCAACAGTAGATGCCAGCTTTTTAGCTTGGCATGCAGATGTTGTTTTGACTACCTCCAATTTAAATCCAGCAAGCTGTCACGGTTTGCATTTACAACAAGAAAATTCAATACAGCCTAAAGTCTGTGTTTCTTCTTGACTATAAGAATAACAGGAAAAAAGAAAACAAACGAGGAACTAAAGAAAGAAGCAAGAATTTATAGAAAAATGAATAAAGCGCGCCACAAAAGAAAAGAGGATTTTTTGGTAAATAATACATAAAAAAATTTATTATAATAGTTTATGTACCAAAATAATACAAAATAAATAGTGCAACATTTTTCTGACACTAGATCGCCATACCAGAAGGCGATTTAGCCTTTTTTTCCTAATAATGCCGGTCAAAAAGGGAGCCAGGAAAGGGTAGTCGATTTAGCCCCCGAGGCAATAGAGATTCTCTGCCCTTCACAAGCCCAAAATGACCCCTCACTGGCACCAATTACACTGGCCATTGCATGCCTCACTCGGCTTTCAGTCCCTCCCTACACCATTCTCTTTTTTTTTTTTACCAGCATTATTTGAAAAAAGAGAGGGTTAAATCACCTTTCAGTATGGTGATTTAGCGTCAGGAAAAATGTTGCACTATCCATTTCATGATATTTAGTAAATAATTGACAAAATATACTATTTTTGTATTTCTTATATTATTTTTAAAAAAATAAAGAAAAGATAATTATCCGAGAAACTAATAATAAGAGCATACACAATCATAAGATGCATTGACACATCAATGCAAGTTCATCTAAGAGAAAATTATATCATGGATTTTATTCATCTTAAGGGTGGATAAGGTGGACAGGAAGAGAACTATAGACTAGCAATAGCAAATATGATCAAGGACAACTGATTAGTGATTCCAAAGTATAAAATCCATAAATAACATGGAAAATCAGAAAAATCTATATAAACTGGTAAGATAAAAAATATAGAACATACCTTAAATATGAGTTCGACCCTGACCTGACCTTGGATTCAATATCACAAGCATTTTTGGAGGATTCTTACATCTAAACACGAGCTCAGGTGGAGTATCCATCGAAAACAAAATTCAGAGGAAGCTTACTTCTTCGAAGAAACTAAAGGGTGAGGCAAACAATTGATATAACACTGCAGGTCTGCAAACCCACCAACCCATTGAACCGCCTCTTCTATACTAGAAGCCAAGAATCGAAAATCCTTTTTGGCTTCTCTTTGGTTTAATAAAAGCCGAAAAGCCACAAGCACCCTTTTTAAGAGGGTAAGAATGCACAGTGAAATGTCTAACACCAACATTGTAGGATACCTATCAAGATAAAAGAAACTGAATAGGATGATTGCAAACAAAAACCCAAAATTAAACCTTATTCATTGGAATGATCTATTGCAGAGATGAAATATTTACCGAGACAACGTCATCAAGAGACAATACATGTGAACCCCAAACCAATGCCTTGCTAGTTAGTTTAGCAGCAACAACTTGCTCGTTGGCTGTATCATTAGAAGAATCCTTCTCTACGGTGGAATTATTATTATCATCTGGTACATTCTTTCTATTATCTAAAATGAGCTTCCCTGAGTAAACTACATAACCAAGCAAATCAAATTTTTCATCCCCTCCACCAATATCGATTCGATGCTCTTCCCTTTTAGATTTATTACCAGTTTGATCGTCCGTGATAGAGGCTTCGCTGCGTTTTGAGAAAGCTTTGGGCTTCTTAGTACGTTTCTCAGGGAACACAATCGGGGAGGAATGAGTAGCTATTTCCAAGCACAAGCTCATCCGCCTTGACGATTTCTGAGACTATAGCGGCGGCGGCGATAACAACGTCACTCTCACTGATGGACTGTTACTACTCCTCGACAAGTTCCCACTGCTCTGCATATCCGTTTTAAGGCGCTTCGACTCCGTCATTGTCACCAACAAATTCCACAACCAGGGAGTAGAAATAAATATATGGAAACATACATAAAATAATCTTTTTTTTTCTTCTTAATCCTTATGATGGCAATGGGAGCTCGAATTACGATCAGTGGTGTGTGTCCAACAAAGCGATTTGTAGGATTAATCTGACAGATTAGCTCGTGAATTTCAAATTTTAGTTTAAAAATAAACCCAATAATTTGGAGAGTGAAATGGAAATTGGAACTATTGAAATCCACCTGAAAAGGAAGGAGGAAGATGTGGCGGCGACGGCGGCGGTTACGAAGGCAAATTGAGATTCCTGTCGGAAAGAGTTAGGTTCGGATAAAGCGGATTCGTTGATTGTAACTTAGGGCCTGTTGTTCGCTAAAAGCACTTCTGGCTACACAAGCACAAGCATTTTTGGAAGAAAAGCTGTGCAGAACAAGTTGCTTTTGGCTGAAATTTTTAGTTTTTTTAGGAGTGCTCTTCAAAAACACACCTGAAAAGCTTTTCTTCTTCCAAAAGTACTTTTAGTGCTTAATTACTTTTTTACCTCTCCACTAACATAGTTCTTTCCCCCTTTTTTTTTTCTTGCTGCTTAATTACAAATATGTTAAAATTATTAATTATAAAAAAAAATATTTTTTAAAATACTAATTATAAATATTTAATGGTTATATTTAAATATTTAAAATGTAGTTTATATATTCTAATTAAATTTTATAAGTAATTAATATTTATTACTTAAAAATATTTAAAATTATATTTCATATATTAAAATATTAACAAGTTATAGTAATTTCTTATTCTTACTAAATATAATAATATTAACTAATTTAAATTTTATTTAAATGCATATTTGTTACTTAATAATAACATGTCTAAAATGAACATTTTATTTATCAAAAGTACTTTTTGGCAGCAATGCTAAACACTCAAATTTTAAACTAAACTTTTCAAATGCACTTTTTTCACAGTACTTTTCAAAAACATTACCAAACTAGCCCTTAAAATTGAAGAAACCATATTTGCCTTTTGGGCTCTTCTTATTTTTATTTTAATTTATCTTTGGTAGAATATGAGAACCTACCCTTTTTTGTTCCATTTTTACTTTCTTTTGCATATTTTATTCAACTACTATATGATTGCTCCATTATATTTTATTATAAAATATCATACTTGTGCTAAACATTCTCAATTTTTAATTTCATTCTTAAACTTTAAAATAATCAAAGCATAAGTAAAAATTATAATCTTTTTGTCAATTTAGGGATTAAATTTGTAATTATATAGAAATACATAATATTTAAGATTTTCAAATAATAATTATATGTGTTTACGATTTAATCCGCATTATTTTAAACATGTACTATCTCATATTTGAGCTGATATTTAATATACAAGTGTTAATAGATAAGACATGTGAGCAGCAGAGTTGGTTGTTCACACAATAGCTGAGTGTTGAGAGTCGCTGGAGATGGGAAGAGGTGTTTCTCTATATGTTTGTGTAAAGAAGGAAGAAGAGTATTTATAAGTGAAGGTGGCCCTCATTCAACCTTAGATCTTACATGAATAGCACGACTCTCATTGTGTCAACCATTTAGGGAGCACAATAACCCTCTAGATAAGTAATTATGGAATTTACATGGACTAGGCAAAGTACATACAAGGAAAGATCCAACACTTGCTATTAGTTGGCAAAGTGTTGCTTTTGGTGAGGCCATAGTCAGTAATATCGTGATACAACGAGGTAAAGGTGGAGAGATTTTTATTGAGTGAGGTATCGATAACAGCAAATTAATGTCTACGTTGACAGAAGAACTTGATCGATATTGATATTAATACTTTAAAATTTTAATTATAACGGTTTGAAGTTTGAGAATAATTTAAAATCTTAATCATAATTTGAGGGTATATAATGCAATTAACCCTAATAACAATAAATTACATTGCATTTTTGTTAGTTGGAGCAGTAAAGAAAATTGAGAGGAAATGCTGCATTTGCAAGTCTTCCCAACGCAGCCAATTTTGACTTCTCTTTTTTTATTTCCTTCTGATATTTAGGAAGAAATTCAAATGAGAGGAAATTGGAGCCTTAAACCTTGTCGAAAATGAGGGGGCAAACCATAGATTTTTTTTTTTTTGCTACATGACTTTTATGGCAAACTATTTATTTGTATTTTTATTTTATTTTTTTACCAATTTCATTATATGTTTTGATAATATATGTTATTTTTTAGATAATACTTAGAATTATCTATAATTCCCCCCAATTAATTAATAAGAGGATAATGTACTTCAATGTACTCGAACTCACGCCCTCCTACATTGACAACAATATCCATACCAATCGAATTAAGACTCAATCGACATTTATTCGTATTTTTTAAAACTTAAACAATTATTATAAAAAAATTAATTTAAGATCATGCTGGCCAAAATGGATGAAACAGAAAATACAAAATCTTTCTGTTTCTACAATATATATTTAATTGCTATTCTGAATCAGGTCGATTTAAGTTTTTTTTCCAGGTCCAATTAAGATTCTAAATTTAAAATAAGATTCGAATTTATTTCGAAATAAAATAAGGTATAATAATTTATTTGGTACTTCAATTTTATAGAAAATTTATTTTAATTTTTATTTAATTTTTTATCTTTTTTAACTCTTAAACTTACATTATTTGTCAAATCACCCTAAAATAAATGAAAAAATTAACTTATATTAATTTTGCTGATGTGGCATCCTCATAGAAGTTAATGTGTTTGTCACATTAGCAATTAATTAATTTTTTAAAATTAAAAAGTATATAAAGTTTTTATACTTTTAATACTTTTTAAATTTTTCTAAAAAATAAATTTTATACTTTTTAAAATTTTTATATTTAAAAAATAAGTAATTGATCACATGGCAATCCACACGTATGCTACATTAGTAAAGTTAATAGATGTTAACTTTTTCATCTATTTTGAGGATGATTTGATAAATAGCACAAATTTAAATGCTAAAAGAAGTGACATTTTAAATAAAAAGCTAAAATATATTTTTAAAAAAAAGTAGAGGACGAAATAAATCATTGTGCCTAAAAATAAAATTAACCATTTTTTAATAAGTATGGTTTCTTTTAGAAAGATAACGGAAAAAATCCAAGATAAATACAAAAATTGAATGAATTCCTTTTTAATACGTGAGTCTCATGTTTAAAGAATTTTTAGAGTTTAAGTTTTGCGGATGAAAAAAATTACAATTAAGTGAGCTTTAGCTCCGTTTAGATATTCAACTTGACTCAATTTTGAATTTAGTCAAGATTTAATGTGACCATGGATACTAAAAAGTCTTTTTTTTTTTTTCATTGAAAATATCACACAATACATAAGAACATGCATGGTCTCTCAACATGTCCTACTGCTGCTTATACCTGCTATAATTGAACTCGCTTTTCACCAAAACATCTATTTGTTCAACTCCGGTCTCTATTTGTATTTGGTTTCAAAGTGTACATTTTGCATGCATGAGAATCCACTTCCGCTAATATCTCATCTTCAACACCCGTCTCCGTCGAATGCTGTTCATTTCAAAACAGTAATCTAATAAATAAATCCAGTATTATTGATGTCCAACACCATATAAATCCCACTTTTTTAAGGTTTTATCCTCTTTAAAGAGAGTCTAAAAACTCATCTAAATGACACAAAAAGGGAGAGTGTATAGAGGGTGATTCAAACTCCTATACTTGCTCACATGATCTCTATATCCTAGAAATTGTGGATTCTATTTAAAACAGCGTGACCATTTTTTAGCGGCTTCAAGATTAGCTTCTAAGCTCTCTTTAGAATCGAAGATACAAACTTAATAATGTCATACTCTTCAATGCAATGACATTAAAAAAGATAATATATTCACATTATTAACATGATACTCTAACACATTATAAATGAAAAAAAAATTACTATCCAATCATCAAACTCATAATGTAAAGATTTAAAAAAAAAAAAAAACTAATTTAAGTGATAGTAGATGTGCCTAGATAACCTCTCTATTTTAAAAGTCGTGGACAATGTTGTTCAATGTATGAATTTTTTTTAGTGAGGGTGTTGTAAGGCTGTCTTTAGAGCCAATGATGAAATTTAAAGAATGTAACACTCTTCAATACAATGATTAAAGGTAGGTTTGGATGAACGATAGAGTGTGATGATACGGTGTGTTTAGTTTATTTTTTATTTCACGCTATAATATTTAATTTTACCGTCAGAATTATTTTTATACTAATAACAGATAACCGCACCGCTCATTTAAACTAAAACTAAAAAAATAATACTTCGGGAATATAAATATGATACAACACACTAGGCTGATTATGATTAAGAATATAAAGGCTAAATGAAAAGTTGTAAAATGATAGAGATGGGGAAGCTCACCGCCCACAAGTCTCGAGAATCAACAACCGTTGACGGCTTAAGGCCTATATCGGACCAATAAGCTGTGATGTTTGCTGAGGAAGATCCTCTGTTCCATAACACCACAGCTACCATATTGTTAGCCAATGGGCCTGCCCATACCTGGATTTTTCAATTTGATGTTGGAAAATCATTTCACATAGGAATTGTTAGGTCAGAAACAAAATCCCCACAAAGTTTATTCAAATTTTGTTTGAAGAAAAAACTTGAGATTTCATTCTTCTAATTTGGTTTATTTTTGTATTTTATTTTATTAAAATAAAATTTTTAAATAATTTTAAGTATTTTTAGTTCACATATGGAGTTTTTATTACTAAAACACAACTAATTAAATTTTTATGTGGCTTTGACTGCAGGGGCGAATTGGGGGCTGTCATGGGCCCAGCCCCCTTAAAATATAAAATTATTATTTAGGCCCTTATAATTTTTTAAAAATTTTATATTAATAAAGGTAAAATTGTACTTTGACTCCCTAAAATTATAAAAATTCGATTTAATCTTTTACAAATTATAAAGATATAAACTATAAAAAATTAAAATTTCATCCGGCCCCCCCTAAAAAATTTTCCTCGCTTCGCCCCTGTTTGGCTATGTGATCAAATGATAGTAAAAGAAATTGGTGTTATTATTTTGACAATAGCAATTAGCAATGTTATCAAATTTGAACTTACCAATAATATTAAGAATAATATTTGATATACTGCCAGTGCATAAGTCTTGTGCATCATCAATGAATAATAACGTGACAGGTCATCATGAAATTAAACAAAAAAAATATAGAGGACTTGTAAATAAATACTAATCATTTTTATTTAAATACAATTAAACATTAAATGTAACTATTATAAATAAATATCAATAACTCTCGAATTTATGATATTAAGTTTAAGGATTTTGGGTTTTAGAATTTATTTATAATTAATTATTATTTAATTATGTTTAAATGAAGTTACTAATATTTATTTATAAGTTTTTCACTATGTTTTGTTTTATTTAATGATGATATGTCAAGTTATTATTCACCAATGATAAATAGGACTTATGTATCGATAATACATCAAATATTCTCCCTTAATATGATATAAATAAAATAAACTAAATTATGTCTAATTAAATTAGGAAGATTAAATTATAAATATCAACATGATAAAATGATTAAATCCATAGTTAGACCAAAAAACATGAATTTAAAAATGAGAATGAAACTTACCTCAAGATCCCCTTCTTTCTTCACCTTTTTACCTTGAACACCAAGTTTATCTACAAAGTTCAAAGATTTTGGTCAAAAACTTGATGTTTTTGCTTTTTATTTTATTTCAAATGTGGAATTAGTTGTTCAATATTGAAATTTATTTAATTAGATGATAAGGAATTCGATATTTCTTAAATAAAAATTTAATTTGAGTCTTTCAAAAAAATTTTATATCTCATCAAGGTTTTAACTTGACCAAATTTCAAAATTAATCAAAGTTCAAGATAAATGATTGTACACCAGAAGGTCTCAAATAGAGCTGTTGAACTGTTGAGCTATTCATCCAAGCCAGAGGCATCATTAAATTTTGAGAGTAAAAAAAAAAATATTAGGTTTGGTTTAGAAAATTTTTTTAAACCCGTTTAAAATTTGAGCTAAGATTGAGTTTCAATAATCAAAGTCTAAACTTGACTCGAATTAATACATTTTCAAGTTTATGATATGTTATTTTTTATTTTATTTTATATATTAAATAATTTATATTTTATGAAATTTAAATATATTATATTATAATGTACATATTTAAAAATATATGAAATTGTGAATTTTAGATTTAATAAAAGAAAAATTTTCAATAGTAATAAAAAATATATATTAATATCAAATATAAAATAATAGTAATTATATTTTTAAAATTTTTAAAAATATGTATCTACTTAAATAGATTTAGATTAACTATTTATAAATACGAGTGAATTTATGTAAAATTTAAGACACATATTTCAAATCAAGTCGAATTTAAATAACTATACATAATACTAATATTATGAATAGACTTGACTTAAACTCAATCCAGTCCTATCTGCGAACACCTCTAATCCCAATCTAAAAAAAAAAATTCTAAACTTCACAGCAATTAAAAGAAAAAAAATTTACCTTGATTGACATCAATAACCTCTTTATTGGCTACCAATTCAAATGTCACATTATCCATAGACCTCACATCACAGCCAATCAACAACGGAGCCTACAAATTAGTGTAGACGAAAAAGGAACTGTGAAGTACTAAAATCAAAGAAAAAAAATATGAGTAATTCTAAAAATAAAAAAAATTCCAATAGATATAATTTGAGTTATTTATGAATCGAGTTAATTTTGATTTTAAAAAATACAATTTAATACAATTTAATTCATATAAATCCATTAAAATGATTCTTTTAAAGTTTAAATAATTAATTTTTTTATTAATTTTAAACAATAAAATATACGGTACTTAGATTTAAAAAATATAAATCTAAGCTCGGAACATATGAAGGAGTGTGATAGAGAAGTATTAAAATCAAATGTACTTTAGCTAATGCCCATATGCTGAAATGGCACCGATATTCTTCCGTTGTCATGCCTCCGTTTCCTACTTCAAGCATGTCGGGATCTGATTCACATAATTTTAATTTCAATCATTTTTTAAAATAAAAAAAAAATTATTTTAGAATTTTACCTTTTATTTGTATGTAATGGTTTAATTATGCTTCCAAATTCCTATATCTTTTATGCATTTTAAATTTATCCTTTAAATTTTTAATTATTAGAATTTTAACCTCTTTACTCTTTTGATTTAAAATTGAAGTCTAATTGAAAACACTGATAGTAAACTTCCGTTAAATTGAATTACATGGCAGATTACAAAAAAAAAAAATTGCTCATGTGACCAATAATACACGTGTGTAAGTAAATAAATTCACTTTCAAAGACGTAGAAAGTGAAAATCAACACTTTTTTTTTCTTTGGTTGGGTGGAAACTAGAGTAGAATTTTTTTTCCATTGCAATTTATGGCTTAGAATGAAAAGGGGATAATGAGACTTTTTGCAACCGTTAGATGAATTCATGTTTACAAAACAAAAAAAATTAAACCTTAAACCCTAAACTTCAATCTGGATTATAAGAATGGGATAAGTGCCAATTAATAAAAAAAATTCATGTCAAACATTATTGCACCAGATCCCATTGAAAAAAAAATCTCACTTTAATTGTTACCTTTCGTGTTAATACTTGTTTTCTCTTTTTAAGTTGGCTACAAAACAAATTTATTTTTTTTTAAAATGCCACATAATCCAATTTAAAAGATGCATCAACTGGACTTTAATTTTTAAATCAAAAGAAAAAATGATATAAATTCTTAGAATTAAAAATTGAGGGCTTAAATTGTAAATATGCAAATAGTATAAGGATTGAGAGCATAAGTCTACCACATGCAAATTCATACCATTCCAAGCTCCCGGTTTAGCATACGAAGCCCACTGGTCATTTTGATCCGCTATTCCCGTCATACTAAGGCACGGTTGTAGTAGTTATGAGATATTATCTTTTGAAAAATAAGTAAATGGTAAAAAAATGTGATTAGTCCTTATACTTTGTTAAACTTTGAGATTTAGACATACTACTTAAAATGATAAAATTAAATCTTCTTCTTGACCTAAATAATTTCATATTTAATGCCTCACATACTTGAATATGAATAACATAGACAAAAATCCAAAAAAAATTGAGCAAAATGATGGCCAAATTACAAATTTCATCCCTATATCATATTTAATTTGAAAATTTGGCTCCTATAATTTGACATATTTTGATAATTGTACAATTAATGTAATTTTTGAACTATGTTAGTGTGATAAAGAGTTCGATATCTCTTAAATAACTCAAATTTGAGTTTTTTGGATAGAGAAAACAATATTAGAAATTAAACTTTAATTTATACCCTTTAAACTTTTTAAAAGAATTTAATTAGGCACCTCAAAATTTTTAGAATTCTAATTAGGCCTTCCAAAAGTTTTAAAAATTTTAATTAGACCTTCGCCAAACTTTTTGAAAATTTACATTAATCCTCTCAAATTTTGAAAATTTTAAATTAAACCCCCCAAATTCTTAAAATTTTTAATTAAACCCCTTATTTTTTTTGAAAATTTTAAATTAAACCTTTAATTTAAAAAAGAATTAAGTAAACCCCCAAAAACTTAGGATTCATTGTGGCTACAGGACTCTAGGGGGTTCTCAAAAAGAAAAGAGGACCAAAGTATATGGAATAAAACCTCCAAGTTCATTAAGTATAGGGATGAAAACTATAATTTGAGCCAAAATATTTAAAATAAGGCAATTAATGCATAGGTGTATACCTGTCCCAGTTATCTTCAATGTCTCCAGTGGTTCTCCAACTATTCCCTATACTTGGTGCCCATGTTGCAGGATCCTCTTGTCCCCTGTGTTTTTTAAATAATAATAATAATAATAATAAATATTAGAAATTTTAATTGGGCATTAACCATTGATTTGCTTAAGAAAATATATTATTCATTCATCACTAACCATTCACATAAAGAGAAAAATATGGGCCTCCCTGAGTTAAGTAATGCTTCGCTCATCTTTGGGTACCTACCCATCCACCAAACATATCATACTAAAATAATAATAAAGTTAAAATATTCTTTTTATCCTTATACTTTTCGTATATTTGAAATTTAATTTTTTTATTTTTCAGATTTAAAATTTAACATTATAATAAATTTAAATTTGATAAAAAAATTTGACAGCATTAACAATTGAAGTTATATTTTTTAAATCTGAAAAATAAAATGACTAAAGTTGGAGTAATTTCTAAAATAATGATGGGCACAAATGGATAAAGCCTGGCTTCATCATTTAGAAAATGTAAAATTACCTTTCCTTTGGGCTTAAGCCACCAGTATCTTCACAGTTGTCATATTTCAAGTAATCCACTCCCTATCACCAATTTACTACATTCTTACATACCATCAATAAAGTTGATGCATAAAAAGCAACTTTTTTTTAAATATATGAATTTAAAAAATTTTATATCATTCAAAATTCGAAACATTTTTATAAGTTCTAAAAGTTAAAGAACAAAGCTAAAAAAATATTTCTTTTATGACCAAAATAAATGTAAATATGAAAAATATATATATTGAAAAGTTCCAAGAAAATACGAGGAGCTCCCTCCCTTTGCCCTTGAGCATGGTATTATTAAGTCAACCTAGTCATTATCATGGACGTTAACCACTAGCTTGAATATGATATAGTGTAGTTAATTTTTAAAATATGTGTATATCTATCACACCTATATTTTTTGATTTAACATGTTAAAATGAAATGACATAAATTTTTAATAAATTGTCTATGTAATAGACACATATAGCTGCTATTAATATCTAAACTGTTAAGCTAATGGAAGAACCATATTGATATAGTACTTATACTTCTAGGACTTAATTAGGACATTTTAAAGTTTGAAGACTTATTATAAAATCTAAGTCATAACTTGAGGATGTTGATGCAATTCACCCTAAAATGAATTGTTAACATATTTATATAAACATAATTAAAAAACATAAATATGACAAGTTAAGGCAAACAAAATCATGTATACCCATAAGGCAAAGGTTTTTGCATCTTGTTCTTCATGTCCTAGGGACCCAGGCATGGTCTTGCTACAAGTTTGAGTCCTGAAAATGCAAATAATTCGTTAAAAAAGAGTCACCCTTGTGTATGAAAGTCTAAGCTTTCATCCTTATAATTTCAATTTGGTCTAATTTAATTTTAGTTTTTTCTACTATGCTGAAATTTAGATTTAAAATCCTCCTTTAATTTGGTATAAATATAATTTCATCTCTTTATTCTTAATTATTAGTAAATCTAAATTGATAGTACCGTTAATTACTATCATTAAAGTAATTGCATAAAATTATTTTTAAGCTTTAAACATTAGACTGACATGTGAATTTATTATGTGACTAAATAACAAAAACAAAATTCATTACTTTAGCGACAGTAATTACTTCTGTTTCTAATTTGGATGTACTTTTAAAAATAACCACAATAAATTACGCTGGATTAGGAGGATTAAATCTCAAATTTTAGCATAATAGAGGGACAAAAATCAGAAATAAACCATTTCAATTTATGAAAAAGGATTTACCCTGCATCTGAGTAAATCCCAAGCTTAAGCCCTTTGCTATGAACATAATCTGCAAGAGCCTTGATGCCAGAGGGAAATGTTGAAGCTTTAGGAACCAAATTTCCCTGATGGAAAAATAAAATTACATTTTAGTCACTGCACAGCTTTTTTTTGTTTTTAAGAATCAAAAGAGCCCCAGAGTAAAGAACATGGTACCTGAGAATCTCTGTTGAGTTCTCCCCAACAATCATCTGATTAAGTTGAGCAAGCAATTCAGTTCAATAAGAAACTAATTGAAACCAATGTTGTGAAGCAATATCTAATGTTATTTTGAAAGGAAAAGAAACATAATGTTGTCAACTAATTCAGTGGTGTATTGATAAAAGATTTCTGTTGAAATGCTTAATTGACATCAAATTTTGGATTCGATTTATCACCTAAATTTATATAGATGTAGCCAACGGCACTTAGACCAGTTGAGACCATTGCATCAGCTGCAACATAGAGCAAAGGAAATTTCATTATTTCATAATTATCGGCACAACAACAACTCAAACTCAGAATGATATCAATAAATAACCTAAAGTGAGAATAAAGGGAATCTACAAAAATATATAATAAAGATCTAATTACCAGTTTCTTTGATCAATGTCTCATTAATATCGCAATGGAAATGATTCCAACTGTTCCACCTGCTCATATTAAAATACCATTCACTATACTTTTGAACTTAAAAACAAAATGAGATTAGGAGAAAAAGGATAAGAATAGGGCATCATATAATCACATCCATACCCCATTTGTGGAGTTAAACCAAGCCCATTATCCATCAGAGTCCTCCTCCTAATCCTACCTGAACCCTCGACTCGAGCCCCGATCTCGGTGACAGAGCTGACCGTCAATGGCAACGACGACGTAAAAGTAGAACTGAATATCCCCAAGAAAAACAGAAAACAAAGGGTTGATGATGAAGGAGCCATAGGAGGTATTATCCTTCAGGATGAAGCAAAGTGTTGTATCTTCAACTATATATGAACTCATATATATATATATATATATATATAGGACAGGTTGAAGCATGCTTTTTTTTTTTAAACGTAAATGAGGGGGAAAGTGAAGCTTCCAAGAGATGCCAACTATAGGTAGGGTAAAACAATGATGATGATGATGATGTCAGCATGAGAATGTGTACATTAGGATCCTTCCATTATTCCTGTCACTATAATAGAACATTGCCAAGAGAGCCAGACAATAACCTTTTTTTTTTTTTGGATAATTTAATTATGATTTTAGTATATGAATTTGAACTTTGACTTAATTTTATCTTTAAACTTATAATGGTTATTGATAAGTAAGAATTAATAATATTGTTGATTATTGTTGATGAATTTTTAAAATTTAAGATTATTAGTTGAATATGATTAGACTTTTGCATAAGTTTAACTGTAGAATGAAATAATTTTATCATTACAAGATGCAACTAACAGTATTTTCAATTTTGACATACTACTAACATTATAAAAACTAAAAATGTCCCAACTACATTGTAGGTAGAGTTGTTCATGACTCGGGTCACAGTTCGATTCTTAAAAATTTTCAAGCTTAGAATCATTTTTGAGCTAATCATGTTTTGGTGTTTTAAAAATTAATAAAATATTAAAATTATAGTTTTATAATAAAAATTTAAACAAGCACTCACCGTGATTGAAATAAAAAATCATGGTCCAAGGGATTGATCAATTTGTCATTTGGCGCTTAAAGTACGTGACTGTGAGTGTCCCTAGGCAATCTCATGACCCTTGATTTGTTCTCTTTTTTAACCTTTTGTCATACATAACATGCTTCATTGTGTGCTTTCAATATAGCTGTCTTTTATTTTATTTTATTTTTCATGGATGGATAATTACGAAATTTGACATTAAAATTTGAAGAAATTTACCTAATTTTTTAAAAATAAAAATGAAATACACAAAAAGAGTTTGTTCTTTTATTTAAGAAATAAATTGGACTGAATTTAGATGAAAAAAGGGGGGTGAGTTATAGTTTAAAGAAACTTAAGTAGAGAAATTCATGGTGATTCCGTGATCGAAGGCAAATAGGAGAGCGAGGAGTTGAACTCGTGCCACTTCAAAGGTAATAATTGTTTACGCTAAACCACCGAGACCCCAACACAAACGACTCGTTTTTCCACGGCATTAGACTTCCTCGTGGGATTGGTCGCCTTCCCTTCTCGCTTTACTTTGGGTAAAGTTTATTTTTCCATGCAATTTGCTTCCAATGGTAATTGATTGTTTGTGTTAAATGTAGGGCTGAAGTAAGAATTTTTTTTTTAAAAAATCAAAATTAAATTATAATTTTTATTATAGTAAAAATTTAATTTCACTTTTTGAATAGTCTATATTTTATCTTTTTAAATGATTAAATTAAATTTTTATCATTTTTAGGGGATCAAAGTGCAATTTTAAATGAAATAAATGAAAAATTTTCTATTTTAGGGGAGTTTGGGTCCCCTACCAGCCCCTTAGATACGCCCCTAGTTAAATAAAAGCCAAAACAAACAAACTTATATTTTTATGGCAATAGACTTGTTCATAGGCTGAGTCCTTCATCTGTTTTGGTTTACTTTAGATCAACATTGTTTAATTTGACTTGATTATGTTCAAATTACAATTAAATAATTTTAAAATTAAATTTTATTATAAAATATAAATATTAGTTTAAAAATTATTTTTCAGACAATTAAGTTCAGATTTGAGTCTAATTTTATTTTTTTTAAATCTGACCTGGACTCGATTTGATCAGTGAACATGACAATAATGGATGCTAAAAGTGTAAAAAGAAAGTATTAAGTTTTGATAACAAGTTTAAATACGAGAAGTGTTTACCACTTTAAAATTTTATTGGAGGTTTAATCTCACAATTATATGCATGATTAAAACCATGATTCAAATCTCCGTACTCTTCAATAACTTGAATCTTAATCTTTCTACTTCTATAGTATTTTTAATAATTTAGTGTCTCAAACTTTTATTGAAATTGTTTGCTTTCTCCTTCATCACACCTATATTGACTTAGGTATAAAAAAACATTCGTGACACAAACTCCAACGCCCCTCTAAGAAGTTACTTCCACCAGCCTAATACATTACCTCAAATAAGCACCAATCCACTCCACCACATCCGAAGATAATCAACATGCCTAAACCAAAGACCTAAGGATGGTTCTAAAGAGGACAAATAGGAGCCTTGCCCTTTTGTTTCCTTCTAAAAATTTTTTGACTTCATTCTAAGAGCCACTACCTTGAGACAATTTCATAAAGCTAAAATGAAGGGCTGATTTGATAAAACTAAGAATAAGTTAATAAATTTGCACAAAACAAAGTGATAATGAGAATCTAAAATAGACCTGTTTATGAGTCAGGCTATTTGTCTAAGCTCGAAGGTCATCTTAAAATTTGAGAAGATTTGAGAAAAAATATTAAGCCTTAAAAATGGACTTAGAGAAAATATTAGGCTCACTTAAAATATGAGCTAGGCTCAAACTTGAACATTCAAGGCCCGAACTTGACTTGAGTCGGCCTGTTTTTAAATTTATAATACTTTATATTATGTTAATATCATGCTTAAGTCTAACTCGGCTCGACTTACAAATACATTTATAATACTTTATATTATGTTAATGTCATACTTAAGTCTAACCCGGCTCGACCCACAAACACCTTTATTTTAAAATCATAATTTTCATAATGAGATCGAGTTAAAGAATCATTCAGGTTGAACTAGGAAAAGAATGATCCAATTGTTTGACTAGTACTAAAAGTTGAGATATTGATTGAATTGCTACTAATCATTAAAAATGGATGATTGATATTGTTTAAACCGAATGTAGCTAAAGTTTTGGATCGTTCTTTAATTTTGATGTATTCAAACCAATTTTGTTTTAAATTTTAGATCAAATTCTTTATGTTTACCTTTGGAAAGAAAAGACTAAAACTTTACAAACAAACGACAAAGGAATAGAATTCTTCGCTTTTCTTTTTCATTTCTAACTTTTATCTTAAAGCTCTACTAAAACTAATTTTGTAGGCTTTGCAGATTGTTTAAGAATGCAGACGCTTAGAGCTCAAAGTTAGAAGGGCTTTAAAAAATTTTCAACTTTTAGTATAGAAAAAAGAAATTCAGATTAAAATAAATTTATTAAATGACCAAGGCTTTCAATTTTTCACCATAAATGCTTCATCTTCTATCATCCTAATTTTTTTTAGCTTTTATTGTATTTACATTTTATAATTTTTTTTTTAAAAAAGGAATCCAGTTTATTGTTATGCTTAGAGCTCCAAAAATGTCAAGAGCGAGCTTGAAACTTAAGAAAGCTTTTTCCAATTTAATATCAATTTTTTTATGGTTTATTTGGGTGAGAAATTTATAGGAGATATTTAATTTGTATCCAGGTTTTTAAATTTCTAAAAATGAATTTACTTTTTTAGGTAAATATATTGGAGAATTTCAAAACTTATAAGTAAATTTCAATAGAAAATTTTAATTGCTCAAATTCATTTTTAAATTTCATCTAAGTGGTTTTTTCAAAATTCCTCATAATTTTATTTGATTAAGTACATATAGTTTCTCTATAAGATGAAAACTTAAACTTTAAAAATTATTTTATTTAATTATAGTATATACTTTAAATTTTATTTTATTAAAACTATTTATAAATTCTTACAAATATAATAATATCAAATTTGAATATTTTTTATATTATTTATTTTTAATATAATTTTCCCTCCTTTATAATTATTTTTTAATTTGTAAAATTAACCTAATCTTTTTTAAATCAATTATTTATCCAAACAAAAAAAAATTGAATTGATGAATTCTAAAATACATTTAAAAAATCTCAAAAATTTTAAGATTCTTTGTCCAAACACACTCTTAAGGTTTACTTTTTAAAATTTTGGTATAATCTCTCATAAAATTTGATAAATCTTTCAAATTTTCGATAAATTCTTAAAAATCTTGGTATACAAAAAAATTACGAAAAAATTATAGAAACTTCAATAAATCCTTAAATATTTTGGTATAATGTTAAAAATTATGATATACTAAATGTTGAATGGATCGAGTTTGGGACCTAAGAAAAAGTTTAAGAAATTTTCGTATAACCTTATCAATTTTGATATACCCAAATGTTGAATGGGTAAATCTATGACTCTAAGGAAAAGTTTAAAATATACCTTAAAATATTTGGTATAACTTATACAAAGACAGGTGCATGGGTTGAGGAAAAATTTTGATAAATCCTATGGAAATGCTATTCTTAGAAATTTTGGTAAGTCCTAAGAAATTTTTGTATAAATTACCAAAATATTGAATGGATCAAGTTTGGACCCTAATTTAGAAAAGATTTTAGGAAATTCTTAAAAGTTTTGTATATCATTAGAAATTTTGGTATAGTTTTTAGATATTTTGGTGTGACTTATAAATTTTGGTACACAAAAAGTTGCAAGGAAAAGCTTTAGAAATTTTGGTATAATCTTAAAAATATTAGTAAATCTTAAAAATTTTTGGTTAATCCTTGAAAATTTTTATAAAAAAAAATCAAATTTTGGCATAGAAGAAATTCTATGGAAAATGCATAGAAATTTTGGTAAACTCTTTGAAATTTTAGCATAAAATTAGAAATTTTGATATACTAAAATGGTGAATGGATCGAGTCTAAGGAAAAACTTTAGAAATTCTAGTAAACTTTTAGAAATTTTGGTAAACTATCTAGTATATCCTTAAAAATTTTAACAAATCTTTAGATATTTTGATACAATTTTTAAAATTTTGGTATATTAAAATGTTAAATGGGTCAAGTCTAAGACCCTAAGTAAAAGTTTAAGAAATTTTGATATAACTTTAAAATTTTTGATACATCCTTACAGGGGTGAAGCCAAAACAATTTTGTAAGGGGATCGGATGAAATTTTAATTTTTTATAGTCTATATCTTTATAATTTCTAAAGAATTAAATTGAATTTTTATAATTTTAGGAGGGCAAAATGTAATTTTACCTTTACTAATTTAAAATTTTTAAAAAATCTCAAGAGTCTAAATAATAATTTTATATTTTGGGGGCCGGGGCCCTAATAGCCCCCCATATTCGCCTCTGCATCCTTAAAAATTTAGCTATAACTTTAAATATTTTGATAAGTATTTATAAATTTAGGTATAACCTTTAAGTATATCAAGACTGGTGCATGAGTTGAGGAAACAATTTGGTAAATTCTATCAAAAGTTAACTTTAGAAATTTTGGTACACCAAGATGTTGAATGAGTCGAGTTTGAGATCTAAGGAAAAGCTTTAGAAATTTTGGTAAACCCCTTGATAATGTTGGTATAACTTTAGAAGTTTAATATATATTTAGAAATTTTTGTAAATCCTTAAAAATTTTCTATAACATTAGAAATTTTGGTAAAGTCTTAATTTTTTTTTTAACCATTAGAAATGATATAGCTTTAAAATTTTTTGATAAGCACAATTAAGTTTTGGTATATAGAAAATTCTTAGAAAAAGTCATAGAAATTTTGCGAAATGATTAGAAATTTTGGTATAACTTTAGAAATTATGGTGTATTAAAATGTTCAATGGGTCGAGTTTGGAACTCTTAGAAAAAACTTTAGAAATTTTGATAAACCCTTAAAAATGTTGGTATGGTATAGAATTTTTTTTTTTTTTTAGATTGTAAGGAGTTTTGATGTAAACTTTAAAATTATGGCATGCCAAAATATTGAATGGATGAAGTTTAAAACTTTAAAAGAAAAATTTTAATAATTTTTTGTTATTTTAAAATTTTTATATAACGTTAGATATTTTGATAAATATTTAGGAATTTTGATAAACTTTTAGAAATTTTGGTTTAATTTTTAAATTTTCATAAACCTTTAAATTTTGGTAAATCCTTTAAAATTGTAAGTTAGGTATATAGAAAATTCTAAAGAAAACCCTTAAAATTTTGGTTTACAAAAATATTGAATGGGTTGAGTTTGTGACATTTAGGAAAAGCTTTAGAAAATTTGTTAAATTGTAAATAATTTTGGTATAAGTTTAGAAATTTTGGTATATTAAAATATTGAATGGGGCGAGTCCACAATATTAAAGAAAAATTTAATAAATTTTGGTATAAGGGGAGGGAATGTAAAACTAACATGGTTTTACATCATCTCATAATCTTTTCTTTGATTGATATTTTAACAATTTAATGTATTTGGATCCACGTAATAATACTAATACTAATCAAATTAAAACTCAATGGGCACTAAACTTCTGATATATGATTATTTTTATTTAATGTATGAATATATATTCTTTTTTAGAAAATAAAAGTAATTTAATGTAAGCTTTCATTGTATAAAAAGTCAATAAAAATATTTTTTTAACAAATTACTAAAATTTAATAGAATATTTTTTTTCGAGAAAAAAAAATCCAAATATTTTAGCTTTTATCAATTATGTAAAATTTAAAACAGTGTTGAAAGATAGTGAGAGGTGAGAGCAATCCGAAGTCCAAATGCAACCAATACCACACACAACTCCCCCCATATGGCAAAGGAATGAAATTTGAGTGGAACAAAGATAACAAACAGTTGAGTGGTGGGAATAAAGATGGCGGCTGCCACGGTTCTTCATGATGTGGCGGCGGCTTGTCTCCGACCGCCGCATTCGCTGCCGCGGACGACGGCTAAAGAACCCAGACTCAAACCAGGACTTGCTTTCCCTCACCTTTACGGTAACAAGCTTCCCGTTCTCGGTCGTGGCTATGGTGTTGGTAACCGTAGTTTCATCACTTGCTATGTTGACCCATCCACTGAGTCTCGTGTCAGCCCGTTAGGGGTGAGTCAGATAAAGGAGAAATGCAGTAAGTGGCAATGGAAAGGCCGGTACTCCATCAATTACTTTGTTTCCTCATCATCTTCTACCAACCCTCCTTTGCTTCTCGTTCATGGATTTGGTGCCTCCATTCCCCATTGGCGAAGGTACCCAAACTGGAAATATCGTTGCTTTTCATTTATTTTGAAATGATTGCAGTATTTGAACTGGGTTAACAATTGTTGTAGGAATATTGACACATTGGCTCAGGATTACACTGTTTATGCTATTGACCTTCTGGGTTTTGGTGCATCAGATAAGCCCCAAGGTTTTTCATATTCCATGGAAGCTTGGGCTGAGGTATATTTCACTACACCCCAAGCTCACAAAAACATGGCGTTTAACTGTTTTAATCAAAATTAATCCTTCTAATCTCAATATTATTGTTCACAGTTGATACTAGATTTCTTGAATGAAGAAGTTCAGAAGCCTACTGTGTTGATTGGAAACTCTGTGGGAAGTCTTGCTTGTGTGATAGCTGCCTCAGGTAGTTAAAAAACATAGTTTAAATCCATATATAATTTTTTTTTTGATGATTATATTGCTAGATATCGAACCAAATTCTACTTAGCAATTTGTTATCAATGATTACTTGCTAATTAAGTTTATTTAATACGTAAATATTTATATCATGTAAGAAATCTTAGAGAATAAGATTTCTTGATGATCAAGCAATAGGATCTTAGGTCAGAATTATGAGATAGATGTAATTTCTATGGCATATTTGTATAGGAAATGAGTTTTGTAGGGTTGTGAGAAAGAGTTTAGTAAAATATTGGGTTAATGGGGCAAAGTGTATTTCATGTGTTTAAACCTACAAAGCGTAGAAAACTGGGCTTGTTTCGGGGCTCAGGATTAGTATTTGTGTATTGCGTGTTTTGAACCCGTTGTAATCCTTGTGTTTATAGTGGAATTTTTTTCCCTCATCATCGTCTCTTGTAATATCTATGGGGTCTCTGTATAGGAAATGAGTTTTATAGGGGTGTGAGGAAGAATTTGGTAAAATATTGGGTTAATGGGGTAAAGTGTATTTCAAGTGTTCAAAACTAGGGAGCATAGAAAACTGCGCTTGTTTTTGGGCTCGAGTTTAGTGCTTGTCTATTGGGTGTGAGGAAGAGTTTGGTAATTTCTGTGGCATCTTTGTATAGGAATGACATTCGTAGGGTCGTGAGGAAGAGCTTGGTAAAATATCGGGTTAATGGGATAATGTGTTTCCATGTGCTTAAACCTAGGGAACATAGAAAACTGGGCATGGTTTGGGGCTCAGGTTTAGTGTTTTGAATTCTTTATAATCGTTATGTTTATGGTGGAGTTTTTCTCTTATCCCTAGATGTAGGCAACCAAAACTGGACCATGTTAAATATTATCTCTAATGCGTATCATGTATTCCATGTTGATCTCGCGTTTGATTGTGTTTCCGCTTACAAATTTCTAATGTATATTGTGTGGAACAAGAATCTAGTCAAAACCTGGTTCGAGGGATTGTGCTGTTGAATTGTGCTGGTGGGATGAACAACAAGGCAATTGTTGATGATTGGAGGATCAAACTCCTCTTACCTTTGCTTTGGTTGGTTGATTTCTTATTGAAGCAAAGACGAATCGCCACGGCCGTCTTTGAGCGCGCCAAGCAAAGGTATTCCATTCGGTTCAACCATTTTCCTGTACTGAAATTCATTGTTACTCATCCAGTTGTCTTTAATGCAGAGATAATCTAAGGAACATTTTGTTATCTGTTTATGGAAATAAAGAGTCCGTTGATGATGAACTAGTTGAGGTACAGCAATCAATCTCCTTGAGTTACCGCCTACGGTTCCTTATTAGCACGAACCATTGAAACTTGATAATAATGTTCTTTTACAATGCAGATCATCAATGGACCAGCAAACGATGAAGGTGCTCTCGACGCCTTTGTCTCGATTATAACCGGTCCACCAGGGCCAAACCCTATGCAATTGATGCCGAGAATCAACTTACCTGTCCTAGTTTTATGGGGTGATCAAGATCCTTTCACCCCTATAGATGGGCCTGTAGGTAAGTACTTCTCTTCCTTACCTTCGAGATCGTCGAACGTAAGCCTTTATATGTTGGAAGGTGTAGGGCATTGCCCCCATGATGATAAACCTGACCTAGTTCATCAAAAGTTGCTTCCTTGGTTGGCTCAAGTTACTGCTTTGTGAGCAGCCATTGATGTAATTGCTAGAAACTGGTGGCCATTTGTATAGTAGATTTTTGATCTAAGGAATATATATATACGTGTAGCAATGATATGTCATGTATATGTTGCATTGACACTTATCCTATAAACAAGTGTAAATTTCTTTACTATTTGTTTTTTTTTTAAATTTCTTTATTTGACATTTGAAAAAAATCATAATAGATGGATTTAGTTTAAAATGATTTTATATATTATTTATATATAATACTATATATTATATGAAAGACAGAAATAATAATCTTTTATAGAAACTCTAAATGATTTTATATATTATTTTTTAAAAGTCATTCGTTCCATTAGTCAGATGAATCTACTTATAATCAATTAGTCATTATTTCACGTTATGCTGCTCATTTAGGGGGGTTAGGTCCATTCATTTATCATTTCTTGACCAAGGCTCTAAACACTCAAATCTGGTCTCTATAACATTTCACTTTACTAAATCAAGGTGACAACAAAAGTATTACGAAATTTCTCTTCATTAATTACTTACAAGGCATCTCAATATTAAATTTTATTTTAGTACCTTATTATTATCTTTTATTCACGTATAATTTCACTTATTTTTTTTTTTGGTGAAAAAGATATTACAACTCAAGTATCAAACATTAAGAAAACCTCATCACATAATTCTCATCAACCTACCGCAACCTTGGTTCTCTGTTTTGCCTAACCTTGACAATCTTGTCTGCTATTTTATTTTATGTTGAAGATTCCAGTGGCTTAGAAGCTTCAAAAATAAAAGTATTCTCCTTACTAAAACAGAATTAGAGCCTTCACGGACTCTTTTATGAATGATGTTAATAGCTTCAAAATTATCAGTCCGAATGATGACTCTCTGAAAGCTTCGATCAAGAGCAATTTTCAACCCGTCTAAGATGCCCCATAATTTTGAATAAAAAATTGAATAATTGCCCAAATACCTGTTGAAACCAACAATCCAATTCCCATCATGATCTCGCAGAGACCCTCTAATTGCGACAAACATATCCACAAAGTTAACTGAACCATCCGTATTTAAATAAACCCAACCATCTGAAGAAACAAGAACGAAATTCGATCTTGAAGGTTTAGTGGCATGCGAACTTAACACAGAAACATACTGCTTTGCCCAACATAGAGAGGCTTTGATAACTTCATCAGAACTCCACAAAAGTGTAACAGCTCGGTTTTAGCTAAATCGGAACAGTGGTTTCGGAACCACAAATTCGAGGTCGTAAAATTATTTTAATATTATTTTTGGTATTTACAGCATGTTATTTGATATGTGTGAAAATTTCGTGATTTAATTTTACCGTTTGTGTGCTTAATTTAATAAAAGGACTTAATCGCGTAAAATGTAAAAGTAGCATGCTATATGTTAAAGTGCTTATTTGCTTTGATTAATTAAATGTAAGATCCTTATGTTGTGATTTGACCATTGAATATTTGAGTAGACAAAGATGGACAACCATTATGTGTTTTGTTATTAAATAATAAAGGTTAATTATGTAAATTAGTAATAAAAGTTAATATAATAAAACATAAGTAAAAAAAAAAACACATGCATTATCATCTTTGTTGGTCGAATGTGAGAAAGAATAAGCCATTTTTGGAGCTTTTAAATTTCGGCACTTAGGAAGCTTAATTTAGGTATGTTCTTTGCTCGGTTTTTGATAATTTTTACGTTTTTGAGATTGTTGCTTTGTATACTAGCTAGCCCATGCTTTAATTTTCGGATTTGATGATTTTGTGATTTGCCATTGTTGAAAGCTTGATGTTTTTGTTATTTGATGATGAAAAATAAATAAATGTTGGTAGATTATCATAGTTAATTAAGTGATTTTTGATAAAAATGCATATTAAGGATTAAATTGTGAAATTTGTAAATTGAAGGGTCAAAATGTGAAATAAATGAAATTAATGGGCTGCTAGGGACCTAGGGAAGATTCGGCCAAGCATGGGTTTAAGGAAATTTTGTGTATTTTGTGTTGTTTTGAAATAGGGACTAAATTCAGAAAATGTAAAATATTAGGGGCTAAAGTGCAAAATGCTTATTTATGTGTTCTTGGATGAAATTGAATGAGCTTGTAATTAAGTTAAATTTAAATTGATTTAGATCAAGAAAGGAAGAAATCAGATTTGGATTGGGGGAAGTCGAAAGTTGTTGAATAGTCGTTCCGATCCGTTCGTTTCCATACGAGGAAAGTTCATATGCAAATAAACGTTTTTAAATTTAAATATATATATTGCTGAATTGATTTTGTATAAATATATATATTGCCGAATTGAATTGTGTGTTGGAGGAATTATTTCGAGCTTGAATTGATTGAATTACGAAGTCAAAAGCCCCGTGTGAGCCTTAGGAATAGTGTAGGATACTGATGTCATGACATTAGGATTTTCGAGGTGTGATTTCGTGTAAGACCATGTCTGGGACATTGGCATCGTATATGATTCGTATAAGACCTTGTTTGGGACAGAGGCATCGATATGTGATAACATGTAAGATCATATTTGGGATATGATGTTGTAATTGATGTATGTGTTTCCGAGTATCCTTAATGATTCCGAATGGTTCAATGGGCAATATCAAATGAATCTGAATGTGAATTTGAGCTAAATAATTCAGGTACATATAAGGTTTATATGTTCGTTGAAAAATAAGGTAAGTGAAGCTACTAATGTGGTATTATGGATTTTATGAGAAAAGTGAATGAATATGTATATGTGATTAGTTAAATTTGGCTTATTCAAATTGAATTATTCATATTTATGTGATGATTTATTTGCTTATGACTTACTAAGCTTTCAAAGCTTACTTTGTGCATTTCTTTCATTCTTTTCTATATATATAAAGTTAGCTCGAGCTCGAGGATTGTCAAGGATCATCATCACACTATCGATCGCTATTTTGGTACTTTGATAGTTTGCATTTTTGATATATGGCATGTATATCCTAGTTCTATTATGGTTTGTTTTGAATTGTATATAAACAGCCATGCGAAAATGGCTTGATAATGATGTTAATGTTTGTGAATGATCGATCTTGTTAATGTGCTCATTTTGGGAAGTATGCTCGATGAACATGTGATTCGGCTCGAGTTGTTACGTAGTTGATGGATGTGTTTTTCGATTGATGTTGTCTTTGCTTTACAATGTGAATGTGGCTATTTGAATGGCTTATAATTAACTCATAACTTGATGTATAATTTGTTTTGATATATTGGTTTGGATTTGGTAAATAATGGCATTCATATTCGGCTAATGGTATATATATTAAATATATATACATATGACATGTTTGCATATGGTTAGGTACCTAAAGATCAAGTTGGTTAGTTTAATGGTTGATTTTTGGTTATAAATAAAAAAAGTGTTAATGGCTTATTGGATGGTTAAATATATGATGTCTAGACATGATTTATATATGTGAATTAGGTATGTTTTGCCTTGTTATTTGTGTTCAAAAGTGGTTCAAATTGATTGAGTAAAATGCACATAGTTTTGGTTAGGTATAAGAACTATATTTGATCAGTTAGTGATGTCTAATAATGATTCATTATATAGACAACTTATAAGTTGTAAAATATGCTTTGTTTTGACTTGGTATTCGATTGTATAAAGGTTTATGAAATGGCACATATTTGATAATAGAATAATGAAATAAATGTATGCAATTTGATGTTTTGACTTATGTATTGGTATTTAATTTATAAGGATATATATATATATATATATATATACTCTTGAATATATTTAAGTATTCGAATGAGATGAATGTGATGGTAATAAAGTTTGAACATATGACTTATGAAACACATATATTATATTGTTAATGCATGATAGCTTAGTTCGAAAATTTGAATAGAATTGAAAAATTAAAATGGCTGAGTTTTTGAGTATAGTTTGTATGTGATATATGACTAGTAAAGCATGGTTAATTGTGGTTGGCTATATGATTATATATGCGAAAATTTTATATGTGAATTGTGGTAATCGTGTTTTGAAGATTTTATAACTTTATGCTTGAAATGTAATAAATGATTGTTCTGAGCTGTGTTTTTGATAAGTAATGCCTCGTAACCCTAATCCGACGATGGATATGGGTTAGGGGTGTTACAGAAAGACCTTGAAATATGCGTAGGTTTCAGTTCTTCCAAATGCGCCAAATGATAATCCTGAACAAACAAGTCCAATTGACTCCTCCCACTAAGGTAACAGCTTGCTGATTCTGTAGATTAAGCTTTATCCACTCCGTAAAAAAAAACAGATTGTTTACCTGTAGGGATTAACTACATCCATATTTCCCGTGCTGTTATGCAATCCCGTAGAACATGAATGACACTTTCATAATTATGACCACATATTCCACAAGTAGTGTCTATTTCCAATCCTCTTCGTAACATTTCTGCATTAGTGAGCAAACGATGTTTAAAAACAAGCCAAATGAAAACTCTAACTTTTTTGTGGCCCCTGATATTTCCACGGTAATTTCCAAACATCCTCTTTTGCATTCCATGATTCTTCCTAAAGTTTCTTGTACGCATTTTTAATTGAGAAAGAACCAGACGCGATCCCTCCCGAAATAATTCTATCCACGCCAAAATTTAGTTGAGGTGGCGGAATCCCTACAATCCGTTGAATGATATCCTTAGAGAACTGAAGACAAAAGAAATCTAAATTCCAATCCCCATTTTCTGTGACCATATCACTGAGAGTACAATCCATATCCAAGTTAGAATAAGAAGCTACCCTTTATTCTGAAGGCCCAACATTAGGAACCCAAGGATCCCTCCAATAGTTGATACTTCGGCCATCTCCAACTGACCAAAGCAGATTCTCATGTATGAGAGGCCAAACCTTCGATAAAGATCTCCACAAAAAAGAACTCCAACCCCTTGATAAGGTTTCTGGTAAGCCACTTTGAACACAATACTTAGATCGAAGCACATTAACCCACAGAGAAGAAGAATCAGTCACTAAATTAAATCCTAACTTGTATTATGATCACATAAAGACCTTGTACCAAGACCACCATGCGATTTAGGTTGGCATATAGTATCCCAACTGACCAAAGCTATTTTTTTTATTTCCACTAGTAGTTCCCCAAATGAATTGCCTAACCATAACTTCAATCTCATCACACAAGCCTTTAGGGATCATCATTGATTGCATAAAGTAACTCGGAATTGATAACAAGACAGACTGAACTAAGGTAATTCTGCCGGCAAGAGAAAGTTGTCTAGCGTACCAGCTACAAAGCTTACTACACACCTTATCCATAACAAAGCGCAAAGTATTATTTGTAACCTTCTCATGAAAGTGGGGGACACCTAAGTACGAACCAAGATTCTGCACCACCTGAAACCCAAAAATTCCACTAATACACCTTTGAATGTCTTCACCCACACCTTTAGAGAAGAACATATTCGACTTTTTCAAATTAACATTATATCCCAAAAAAGCACAAAACGTGTCTAAACCTTCCTTGATAACCCGTGCCTGATTTTCCTCCGCCTAACCAAAAAGGATCAAGTCATCTACAAAAAAAAAAAAAAAGATGAGAAAGGGATAGACCTGATCTAGACAACCAGATAGGCAACCATCTACCATCAGCCATGGCTGCGTGAATACCATGCCCTAGCCACTCCATACACAGAATAAAAAGGTAAGGTGAAAATGGGAATCCTTGACGAACACCTCTTGCTAGTTTGAATTTCTGGGATGGCATTCCATTCCAAAGCACTTGCATAGTGGAACTAGAAATAGCTGACATAATGACGTTACAAAGAACATTAGGAATACATAAAACCTGTAGAGAAGCATCTATGAAATCCCGATGAACGCGGTCATAAGCCTTCTCAAGATTAATTTTAATGGCCATCCATCTTTTATTCTTTTG
Source organism: Gossypium australe (assembly GCA_005393395.2). Classification (NCBI taxonomy): domain Eukaryota; kingdom Viridiplantae; phylum Streptophyta; class Magnoliopsida; order Malvales; family Malvaceae; genus Gossypium; species Gossypium australe. The sequence continues at coordinate 40,132,268 of CM016626.1, read as the reverse complement.
CTTATTTTTCATAGAATGTATGACCTCCTGAACAATAATGATGTTGTCTTTTGATTTTCTCCTTGCTACAGATCCCGCTTGTTTAGGTCTACTGATCTTTCGAAAAACCACTTTAAATCTATTAGCAATGACCTTCATCACTAGCTTGTATAAGACCAAACATAGACTGATAGGTCGAAACTGTGAAAGACATTCCGGGTGCTGAACTTTAGGTAAAAGGACTATAAGTGAATTATTGAGGTCTGGATCAATGTTCTCCCCAGAGAAAATCCGTTTAACCCACTTACAAATCAAAGGACCAACATGCTCCTATTGACTCTGATAGAATAGAGCGTGTAAGCCATCACTGCCTGGGGTTTTTAAAGGTGCCATGTCAAAAAGGGCCTTCTTAATCCTTTATTTCACCTTGTGACTAAATTGTTTAACACTTGTCATCATTGATTCAACTTGTGCTTTCACTATTCTATAGTTTCACTCATTTAAGTCACATTTATGATAGAGTATATTTATTAACATAATTTATTGTTACAACTTTCTTAAAAACTTCACCCCAAGTAAATCTTAGTAAAATATGACTCAAATATTTGTGATTCCAACTAAACATAATACGCTAATTTGCACTAAAAGTGCATCCAACTAGCACAACCAAAACACTTAGGGCTTGTACTGGACACTTATGTGTTATGGCATAAGGCATATATCGTTGTCTTCGCACTAAACACTGTCTTCTAATAAAAGCACACACACTAATCCTTATGGCATGCCAACTGCGCTGGAAAAATTATAATTTATGGGAACTTTGAGGCATATTATCAATTGATAAAGGTTGAGAGTTGAATAATAAAATTATGGTTTTATATTCTAGTCCATGAGACCTTTACAACGGTATATCATAGGCTCAAAATGGTTGAGTGATGAATGCGAAATTGATGCTCAAAGTAAGCTACTTAGAAATATTTGTTGAGGAAAAGGAAAACTTAGATCCCACATTAGTTAAATACCAAGTGTGAAATGTGTATATATATGAAGGTGATTGAATGACTAAGCTTGAAGCCTTGTCTCGCACGCAAGGGGGGACCTGCACGACGTAGGTGATGCAAAATGTTTGGATCGGTCAGGTCCAAAATGAGCTTGCAGATATTTTAACCCAACACGAAATTTATTTTTCCTCAGCAAATATATGCTAAATCTGATTTAAAATGACATATATCTTGATTTTATTTTATTCTGATCAAATTGATTTAATTGCCCCTTTAATGCAGATTTTGTCTCTTATATATGGATATTTCCCAAATTCCTCCACTTTGAATCCTTATAAAAGGCTAAGACTTCTTCAGAATTTTTTTCTCAATCTCAGTCTCTTACACCGATCTTATTTTCTTTCCAAAATTCTTCTATTTTCCTCTCCATATTTTCAACGTTCGGTGATAGAAAAAGATATCGTTTGTTCGTTGATCTCTGCAGTGGTGCTACGGCTTCGATCATCGTATCGTTGTACCCTAGGAGACAGTTGATCATCGTCTAAGGAAACTGTTTAAAACATGCCTCAAGTAAAATTCGATTCTTTATTCGATTTCTGGTTTTCTAATCTTATGTATTGGTTTTTCGTATTTGATTTTAAATACATTTTATTTATTTTATTTTATATAAATAGTTGTTTATTTATATATATTTTTTGTTTGCTAACGTGTTTTGTCCATCAACCTTAAGACATAATTTAGTATTTTGCAATTCTCTAATTCGAGACAAATGAGACACCAAGGCAAAAAAGAAAAAAATTGTATTTTATTTGAAAATAAAAAGTAAAGTTAAATAAAATCTGTTTCGGGACTTATTCCCGCCATTTAACGAATTTTATTCCACTTCTAATTTTATTTCCAAACGACAATTAAAGATAAATAAAATCTATTTCGGGATTTATTCTCACTGTTTAACGAATTTTATTCCATTTTTTATATTATTTCCAAAACGAGTATTTAAATTAAATAAAATCTGTTTTGTGATTTATTCCTACTATTTAACAGATTTTATTCCAATTTTGATTTTATTTCCAAAACGAGTAATAAAATTAAATAAAATCATTTTATTTCCAAAATGAGTATTAAACTAAATAAAATCAGTTTCGTGATTTATTTCCGCCGTTCAACAGATATTATTCCAATTTTGATTTTATTTCCAAAACGAGTATTAAAATTAAATAAAATTCATTTCAGGATTTATTCCCGCCATTCAACAGATTTTATTTCAATTTTGATTTTATTTCCAAAACGAGTATTAAAATTAAATAAAAACGAGTATTAAAATTAAATAAAATCTATTTCGGGATTTTTTTCCCACTGTTTAACATATTTTATTCCATTTTTTTTTATTTTTGATGCCAAAAGAGAAATTAAAATGAAATAAAATCTGTTTCGGGATTTATTCCTTCTATTTAACAGATTTTATTCGATTTTGATTTAGTTTCCAAATTAGAATTAAATTGAATAATCTATTTCGGGATTTATTCCCGCCATTTAACAGATTTTATTCGATCTTGATTTTAGTTCCAAACGAAGACTTAATCGAATAATTTTGTTTCGGGATTTAATCTTGCCATTTTATAAAATTGATTTTGATTTTGTTTTAGATTTTTAATTCTGCCGCTTAACAAATCAAAGAGAAATTTTTCTATTTATGGTGGCCTTAATTGTGGCTTTAAATTGAGAAAGCTTAAATTATAGCTTCAAAATTGTAACGTCAAAGAAAAAGGAAATTTATCAACGGTGAATTAAAAAGACAATATGAGAATGCATGTTTAGGATTAGTTCTTTCAAAGACTTGGTATTTAAGCACGCTGAGAGCACCACCTCTCTTTTAGGGTTATCTATCTGGTGCATTATTTTATTATATTTTTATTAGACCGTAAAAAAATTTGTTTAAGGTTTTATTAGATTCCTGTCGTTTAATAAAAGTTGATAATTTTTCTAATTCTGATTTTGTTTCTTAACAGAAAATGGAAACTTCTACCAATTCAGTCAATTCGCAATCTGAAGCTTTGGTTCAAACACAATTTTCGATCCAAAACTCAGTATTGCCGGTGGCGACTACTGTAAGTCACAACGAGAAACCTGCAAAATTCTTGGGACAAAATTTCAAGACTTGGAAATAGAAAATGCTATTTTATTTGACCATGTTGAACTTGACCACAATTTTGAAAGATGACCCTCTTACTGTTAAAGAGGGTGAGGAAGCTGAAGTTACTGCTTTCACTACTGTTGAAGCTTGGAAACACTCTGATTTCTTGTACCGAAACTACATCTCGAATGGATTATCAGATGCACTTTACAAAGTGTACAATGTTAAGAAAACAACTAAGGAATTATGGACATCATTGGACCATAAATACAAAGCCGAAGATGCTAGAGCTAAAAAGTTTTTAGTTGCTAAATTCTTGAATTTTGTAATGTTTGATTCTAAATTAGTTGTGAATCAAGTGCAGGAACTTCAACTGATCATTCACGGAATTCTTGCTGAAGGGATGATGATAAGTGAATCCTTCCAAGTGGAAGCCATTATTGAGAAGCTGCCTCCTGCTTGGAATGACTTCAAGAATTATCTAACATACAAAAGAAAGGAAATGTCAGTGGAAGATTTAATTGTCAGACTTTGGATTGAAGAAGACAATAGAGGTACGGAAAAAAGGCTCAACAAAGCAGCAAATGACAATGGTGCTAGGACAAACATCGTAGAAGTCAATAAAGATTTCAAGGAGAGAAAACCACCTCAAAATGGGTCTAAATTGAGACCAAAAGGTGGCATTTCCAAGAAGCAAAAATTTCAAGGAAAATGCTTCAATTGCAACAATATGGGGTACAAGTCATTCGACTGTAGGATACCAAAAAACGTTAGAGCTAACAATGCCAATACTGTAGAAGAAATTTCTAAAGAAGTGTCTGATATGGACTTATTTGCCTAATATATGCAAAAACTATGAATAAGAATGTTTTTTCTAAAGGGGGAATGTTTGTTGGAAGGGGATATGTATTAAATTAAATGCAATCTCTATAAAAGCAAAACTATGAATAAAAATGTTTTTTTTTTCTTTTCTGTTTATATGCTTAAGTCATTTAATTTATGGCATAGTAGGCTCGGACATGTTAATTATGATACTTTACGTACATTAATTAACTTATAGCACATTCTTTCGTTTCACAATAATTATAATTATAATTGTGAAACATGTGTTGAGGCAAAATTAACAAGGTCAAAAACCACTTGATCTAATACATAGCAATGTTTGTGACCTAAAATTTGTTCAAACGAGATGAGGGAATAAATATTTTATTACCTTCATTGATGACAACACAAAATATTGCTACATATATTTTATTAAGAGCAAAGACGAAGCTATAGAGAAATATATTCTCTATAAACAAGAATTTGAAAACCAACTTAATAAAAAGATTAAGATGGTGAGAAATGATCGTGCTGGTGAATATGTTGAACCATTTGAATATTGTACACACACCATAATTTCCTCAAATGGAGTAGCCGAGCGAAAAAATTGGACTCTAAAGGAAAAGATGAACGTATTGCTAGGAAGCTCTGGATTATCACAGAAATGTGGGGGGAGCCTTTCTATGAGTTAATTACCTTTAAAATAAGGTGCCTCACAAGAAAAGACAAGACACTATATGAGTTATGGAAAAGTAGAAAACCATCCTACAAACCACTTGCAAGTGTGGGGGTGTCTTGTTAACGTAATGTATAATGGTAAGTCGAGACATATGCGTCGTCGACATAATACTCTTAAAATAATTGATATCAAATAGAGTTATCTCTATTGATTTTGTAAAATCAAAAGATAACATTGTAGATCTGCTAACTAAAGGTTTAAATTGAGATCAGGTTGATAAAACATTGAAAGGAATGGGACTAAAGCCCATGGAAATTGAAGACGCTATGTGAAGGAAAACCCTATCTAGTTGACTAGAGATCTCAAGATCTAGGTTCAAAGGGAAAACCTAATTGCATAGACTTTGTGAAGTCACTGTGGGGGTTCTTATCCCAAGTCCGTTCCTATGATTTAAACAGTGACTAAAAAATGGGATAGGTTAAGCAATGCTTTTAATGACCGTTGTGTGTTTCGGTGAGCCGAACAACATAAGCCACCTATGTAAGAGTGAAGTGGGGCCACGTTGAGGAGACTATTGGGGCATAGTTCTCTCAAGCTCTTACAGAATCAGGAGATGCTCACGGCTATATGAACATAACCATGGGAACTAAAACCTTTCCAAGGAGGTAGTTGTGTCAGGTATATCATCGTTTGCACAAACTACAGAATAATTCAAGGACATCACGTCTACTGCTCAGCTAGTAAAGTAAATATACTTTCACAAGGGAAGGTTCAAGGGTGGATACCTACGTATCCTATGCAACTATCGATTGTAGATTCTATCACCACATCAAGTTAATGTTGTTTTTCGATAAAACTATCAATTTTCATTCATGTGGGGGATTGTTGGAAAAATTGTAATTTATGGAAACTATGAGGCATATTCTTAATTGGTAAAGGTTGAGAGTTGAATCATAAAATTTTGGTTTTATATTCTACTCCATGAGACTTTAACAATGGTATATCATTTGCTCAAAATAGTTGAGTGATGAATGATAAATTGATGCTCAAAGTAAGCTAGTTGGAAATACTTATTGAGGAAAAGAAAAGCTTAGATCCCACATTAGTTAAATACCAAGTGTGAGATGTGTATATATATGAGAACCCACTTGAAGGGTGATTGAATGGCTAAGCTTGAAACCTTGCCTCTTGCGTAGGGGGTGTAGGTCCTAACCTTCCGGGGTTGGGGTTCACCCGCACGACGTGGGCGACCCGAAATGTCTAGACCAGTCGGGCTAAAAATGGGCCTACAGATATTTTTGCCCAATACAAAATTTATTTTTCCTCGGTAAATACATACAAAATATGATTTAAAATGACATATATCCTGATTTGATTTGATTCTAATCAAATTGATTTAATTTCCCCTTTAATGCAGATTTTGTCTCCTTATACATGGATATTTCCAAAATTCCTCCACTTTAACTGCCTATAAAAGGCTAATACTTATTTAGAATTTTTTGCTCAATCTTAGTCTCTCACACTGATATTATTTTCTCTCCAAAATTCTTCTATTGTCCTTTCTATATTTTCCAACGTTTGGTGAGAGAAAAAGTCATTGTTTGTTCGTTGATCTCTACCGCGGTGCTACTGCTTCAATTATCGTGTTGTTATATCCTGGGAGACAGTCTGTAACGCCCTGAATAATTTATTTCTGATTCTGTAACTATCTGACACAACTGTGTATTTGCTTCAGTGGTTAAGTGTTCTGGGTGTGTGTAAGAGGTCTTGGGTTCAAGTCCCAATTCTGTCAATTTTGTTATTTTTGGATCCAAGCCTTTTTCTTATTCAGTGGGATTTTATTAAATTGTCTGTTAACTCATAGCAGAATGAGCTTGCTGGTTCGAGTGGTAAAGGGATTGATGTGCTGGAGGTCTTGTGTTCAAATCTCTACGTGAGCAAGAGAGTTTATTTTTGCTACAGAAGACTGGGAGTGGTTGGATTGAGATAGAATTCTATAGTGGTTGAGATTAAGGGGTTAGTGGGAGAGATTTGAGGGATTGGGAGTTAATCTGATATTATTTTTAATTTTTATTTTTATTTTTTTGCAAAATTTTTCCTCTCTTTTTCCAAAAAATATTGACATCAATTCTCCTATTCTTTTTCTGAATTTTTTTCTTTTTCCAATTCTGCAAAACTGCAGTTGAATCTTTGCGTTTTGGGAAATTCGTCGTTCTTCGTTCGATTGGTAAGTGAAGTTTTGGGTATTCTGTAACTTCTGTTTTCTAACGGGGTTTTGGTATATTTTTTGTTCGGTGGAATTGTGTTTAGTTAGGGGTTGACTTCTACCAATTTATGTGTAGGAGAGGGTGGTAGTGGAGGAGAGTCACTCTGACGGTTTGAATCGTGTTGTTCTTACTTTTGTCGATGGTAAGTTCTTGCGTTATTTTGGGAATTAAGAGTCAATTCGTTAAATAATTGTTAAGAGCTCAATGGATCACTATTTCGTAGGTTCAGAGTGCTTGTAGTTGCTATCGTATCTTAAACGAACCAGGTGTGTACCCGGAATGCTAAAAATCGAGCTTCAACGGAAATAAAAAAACTTCACTATCGACGTCACACGAACGTGTGGTCGACGAAGGCATGGCCGTGCGTAACACACGACCATGCGGTGGCGTGAGTGTGGCTGTATGGGCCCACACAGACATAGTCGAGATGGGCGTGTGGGCCCACACCGGCATGTCACACAAGCGTGTGGGTTTTGGGCCAGGCCGTGTGGGCCACGCGGGTAAAGGCCATTCTGGATATGTGGGCCACACGAGCATGTGGGCCCACACAAGCATGATGGCCCATAATTCTAAAATTTTCCCTAGGGTCGCACGGGTCACTCCCATCGGCTGTAGGCCTACAGTAGGGTCGATAAGGACTATCTAAACCCTAATTTGTATGCTAAGACATCCTGATAGACTGATCTGAGTAGTGTATTAAATGTATGCCTGTCTATACTGTTATCTGTATATAAGCATGCTGATCATGTTTAATATGTTATACTGTACTTGATAATTCTGTATTTTTGACTTGGGTGGGATTTGTATATGTATGGAGGAAGTGTTCTGTTCGGCGTATATCGCCTATATTCTGGCAGCTTGGCTACATGTCATCTGATATGTGTCTTAATGGTACGATGTGGTGTATAAGGATAGGTGGATGTTTTTAACCCCACATGGTGTGATGGGATGGACGAAGTTGGTGTGTAGAGGATGAAGGTAGAATTTTGGCATATTTGCTATCTGAATCTGAATATGATATCTGAATCTGAATTTGAAACTGTTTTTGATAAAGTATATGATGTTGTTTGACTGCATGCTTAATTCTGTTGGGTTACACACTAAGTTTACATAAATTCACTTCTGTTTATCTGTTTTGTCAGGTAATCCACAGACTTAGGCAAATCGGTGCGGCAGAGGCTCAGCGGTGACCACTCGACCATAAACTATTAAAACTTAATTATTTATGGTATTATTTATGATCTTTGGATTAATTTTGAGAGTTGTAACTCTGGGACAATCTAGACTTTATGGTTTTATAACTATTGGTTTTGGATTTATACGTTGTTAATGCATATTTAAGCAAAACATTTTTTTCCTAAAAATGACAATTTTGTATGTAAACAAAGGTATTTTCTAAAACACGATTGTATATTCAAAATACAACTGATTTAAGGCTTCTGCTGTAATAAGTTTTGACAAATAGACTAATTAGATGGTGTTTTCAAGTAAAAACATAAATGTTTTGACGAGATAACCCTGTTTTTAAAACCCTTACCTTGTGACACTTCCAGATTTGACCATAACATCTAGGCCGGATTTGGGGTGTTAATTTAGTGGTATCAGAGCTAGGTTGCAAAACTTGGCTGTGAATTTTGGGTTCCAAAAAAAATTATTTTAAAAAGAATTGGCTTTCAAATATCCTGAATAACTTGAAAAAAAGTATGTGGTACACTAAGTCTCTGGCGTCGATCTTGTAAGTATCTCTGTACTTAGATTGAACTGTTCTGAAACACTGTAGATAGTATTTACTACAACTATACTGAGATAGTTTGGAGACTGAAACCTCTGAAAACAATTCTGAATTGCTGATAATTTATGCATAAAACATCTATTAATAAATACTGAAACTGATGCATAAAATTTTTAATGCAGATAAAAACTTGAAATATACAATGACCGCTCGTGGAACTCACGGACGTGGTATTCGGGGCCGTGGTAGAGGTCGTAGGGGGCTCGAGCTGAGTCTTCCTCTTTGGGCAGCATGCCGAACTTGGATGTGAGTGAGACACCAGTTTTACCTACTATTGAGACTAGGTTTCAAAGTCACTCGGTTGGGGCCGATGCACTGTTTCAAGCCATGATAAGGATCTTGGAGAGGGTCGCTTGACCCCATTCTAGAGCTAGGGGCTGAGGGTCGGTAACTGAATGACTCTGGTCCAATGGTGCTGAGTTGTTTAAGGGTGTTACTGGAGTCGCCCCTAATGTGGCTGAGTATTGGTTGGAGGCCACCGAGAGGATCATGAATGATCTAGGCTGTACTCTTGAGCAAAAACTGAAGGGTGCAGTCTCTTTGCTTCGCGATAAGGCTTATCAGTAGTGGTTGATAGTTGAGGAGGGTACTTAGCTTGATTGTTTGAGTTGAGATTTCTTCAAGACCACATACCAGAGTAAGTACGTGGGGGTGAGCTATGTGGATGCTCGCAGAGTGAGTTCACGAATCTCACGTAAGACGATAGATCTGTGGCCGAGTATGAGGCTGAGTTTCTGAGGCTGAGCCGCTACGTTTAAGGCATGGTGGCGACTGAGTATGAGAGGTGCATCTAATTTGAGGATGGCTTAAGGGATAATTTGAGGGTACTGATTGCTCCACATAGGGAGTGAGAGTTTGCGATTCTAGTGGAGAAGGCGAAGATCGCCGAGGATGTTAAGCGTGTGGGGCGCCAGAATAGGGATCGTGAAAGAGGTAAGAACAAGAGAGATTCAGAGCCCTCTAATTCTATTCAGAGGCCTAAGAAAAAGGCCAGATCTGATAGGCCAGTTAGAGTAGGGACTCCTGTTGCTCCTACTGGGATTCAGTTGTGCACTGATTGTGGTATACGCCATCTGGGTGAGTGTTGGAGGAGGATAGGGGCTTGTCTAAGGTGTGGGTCATTAGAGCATCGTATTCGAGAGTGTCCACAGAGGGCTGATCAGATACAAGCTTCGGGGCCAGGTTCTGCGCAGCCTCAAAGGGTAGTTCAGCAGCCACCTAGGGGTCGTGGTCAAGCTAGGGGTGGTAATGTTATGAGTCGTAGGCAGAGGGCATCGGGTAGAGGTGCTTGTCAGACTGAAGTGAGGCAGCTTGCACTGGTTTATGCTGCATGACGCCAAGAGGGTAGAGATACTTCTGATGCCATCACCGGTACGTTCCTTGTATTCGATGTACCTTCACTACTTTGATAAACATAGGTTCTACTCACTCCTATATAGCTAGCACTGTATCTGAAAACTTGAGGATTTCGGTTGAGAGCACTTCTAGTGAGATTACTGTACTAAGTTCATTGGGGCAGTCTTTTCAGGTTAGTAAACTCTATAGGTGTAAGGGGCTGTCTTTCTAGAAAATCTGATGGAGTTTACGTTTGGGGAGTTTGATTTAATTCTGGGTATGGACTGGTTGGTTAAGCACCGAGTTAGTTTGGACTGCGCATCTAAGAGGGTCGTTCTAAGGACCAAATATGATATGGAGGTGGTTGTGATTGGTGAGCGTCGAGATTATTTGTCCAATGTGATCTCTGCTCTTGTGGCTGAAAAACTAGTTCGGAAAGGGTGTGAGACATACTTGGCTTACGTCAGTGTTTCTGATTTTGGGGACTCTTCCGTTGGGAACATCAGAATAGTGAGGGACTTTTCGGATGTCTTTTCTGAGGAGTTACAGGGTTTACCATCGAATCGAGAGGTTGAGTTTGAAATTAAGCTCCTTCCGGGTACAGCTCCGATGTCTATCGCTTCATACCATATGCCACCGAAGGAGCTTACAGAGTTTAAGACTCAACTGCAAGAGTTGCTGGATCGTGGTTTCATCCGTCCTAGTGTGTCTCCACGGGGAGCACCAGTTCTGTTTGTTAAGAAGAAGATGAGACCATGAGGATGTGCATCGACAATCGGCAGTTGAACAAGTTGACTGTGAAGAATAAGTATCCACTTCCGAGGATCGATGACTTGTTTGATCAGTTCCGGATGGCTTCAGTGTTCTCTAAGATAGATCTTCGTTCTGGGTATCATCAGTTGAATGTTAAGGATGCTGATATTCATAAGACTGTATTTAGGTCTCGTTGTGGACATTACGAGTTTCTAGTGATGCCTTTTAGTTTAACTAATGCTCCGGTGCATTCATGGATTTGACGAACCGAGTCTTTTAGCCTTTTTTGGATCAATTTGTCTTGGTATTTATCGACGACATTCTGGTTTACTCTAGGGGTGAGGATGAGCATGATTAGCATCTCAAAGTGGTGCTTCAGATTCTTCGTGAAAAACAGCTCTACGCTAAGTTGAGTAAGTGCGAATTCTGGTTACGAGAGGTAACTTTCTTGGGGCATGTGGTGTCTGCTGAGGGGATTCGTGTTGATTCGAGGAAGATTAAGGTTGTACTTGATTGGAAACAGCCTAAGAATGCATCTAAGATCTGCAATTTTCTAGGTTTGATGGGTTATTATCGGCGGTTTGTCAAAGGGTTCTCTTTGATTGCAGATCCCTTGACTAAGCTTCTGCGTAAGGGTGTTCCGTTTGTCTGGACTGATGCGCAACAATCGAGCTTCGAGAAGCTCAAGTCTGTTCTGACTCAGGCTCCTATTCTGATACAGCCTGAATCTGGTAAGGAGTTCGTGGTATACAATGATGCATCGCATGTCGGTTTGGGATGTGTTTTGATATAGGACGGTAAGGTTGTGGCTTATGCGTCCCGTCAGCTTAAGACACATGAGGGAAACTATCTAATGCATGATCTCGAGTTGGATGCTGTGGTCTTTGCGTTAAAAATCTGGAGGCACTATTTGTATGGCGAGAGGTCTATCATCTACACTAATCACAAAAGCCTCAAGTACCTTTTCACTCAGAAGAAGTTGAACCTTAAGCAGTGTCAATGTAGAGCTACTCAAGGATTATGACTGCACGATAGAGTACCCTCCTGGTAAGGCAAATGTGGTAGCCGATGCTCTAAGTCGTAGAGCGATGACTGATCTGAGAGCGATGTTCACTTGTCTTAGTCTGTTCGATGATGGGAGTCTGTTAGCCGAGTTGCAAGTGAAGCTGACTTGGATTGATCAGATTCGAGATAAGCAGATGGGGGATAAGTCTTTGGGTTTGCGATTTCGTTAGGTTGAGAGTGGCATCACTTCGGATTTTGGGTTGAATAATGATGGGGTGCTATGTTTTCGAAGATGGATCTGTGTACCGAATGATTCTGATTTGAGGCAGTCAATTCTGAAAGAGGCGCATAGTAGCCCTTATGCTATGCATCCTGGTGGTAATAAGATGTACCGAGATCTTCGTGAGTTATATTGGTGGCCGGGTTGAAACGTGAGGTTACGAATTTTGTTGCTTGTTGTTTGACGTGCCAGCAGGTTAAGGCTGAGCACCAGTTGCCTTCGGGTTAAGATCCCCTTATGGAAGTGGGAACGAGTGATGATAGACTTCGTTAGTGGGTTGCCCTTGACACCCACTAAAAAAGATTCTGTTTGGGTCATTGTGGATTGATTGACCAAGTCTGCTCACTTTATTCCGGTTCGGACCAATTATTCTCTACAGAAGTTAGCGAAACTCTATATCTCCGAGATGGTCAGACTGCTTGGGGTTCTTGTGTCGATTATTTCTGATAGAGATCCGCGCTTCACATCTCAGTTTTGGAAGAAGTTGCATGAGGCTCTGGGTTCGAGGTTGGACTTCAGTACTGTGTTTCATCCTCAGACCGATGGTCAATCTGAGTGCGTGATTTAGATACTGGGGAATATGCTTCAGAGCTGTGTGATAGATTTCCGGGGTAGTTGGGAGGATTATCTGCCGCTAGCTGAGTTCACCTACAATAATAATTTCCAGGCTAGCATCCAGATAGCGCCTTACGAGGCTTTGTATGGTCGTAACTGTCGTACTCCGCTATGTTGGACTGAACAGGATGAATGTCGAGTTTTGGGTATTGAATTAGTTTCTGAGACTGAGGATAAATTTAGACTGATTCGGGATCATCTGAAGGCAGCTTCTGACAGACAGAAATCTTATGTAGATCTGAAGAGGTGTGATATTAAGTACTCTGTGGGGGAATTTGTGTTTTTAAGGTTTCTCCATGGAAGAAAGTTTTGAGATTCGGTCATAAAGGCAAGTTGAGCCCTAGGTTCATTGGCCTGTATCGGATTCTGAAATGTGTGGGACTGATTGCTTATCAGTTGGACTTACCTCCAGAGTTAGATCGTATCCATGATGTCTTTCATGTTTTGATGTCGAGGCGGTATCAGTCGGATCCATCTCATATTGTCTCCGTTGAGGAAATCAAGGTTAGACCAGACTTGGCTTTTGAGGAGGAGCTGGTTTAGATTCTGGATCAAGATGTTAAGGTTCTAAGGAGGAAGTCCATTCCTTTAGTGAAGGTTCTGTAGCGGAATCATGGTACTGAGGAGGCCACGTGAGAACCTATGGACTCGATGCGTCAGCAGTATCCTCATCTGTTTTAATCAGGTAAATTTCGAGGTCAAAATTTCTTTTAGGGGGTAAAGTTGTAATGCCCTGAATAATTTATTTATGATTCTGTAACTATCTGGCACAACTGTGTATTTGCTTTAGTGGTTAAGTGTTCTGGGTGTGTGTTAGAGGTCTTGGGTTCAAGTCCCACTTTTCTTAATTTTGTTATTTTCAAATCTAAGCCCTTTTTTGGTTAAATGGGCTTTTATTAAATTGTCTGTTAACTCATAGTAGAATGAGCCTGCTGGTTCAAGTGGTAAAGGGGTTGGTGTGCTGGAGGTCTTGTGTTCGAATCTCTACGTGAGAAAGGGAGTTTATTTTTGCTACATAAGACTGGGAGTGGTTGGATTGAGATAGAATTCTGTAGTGGTTGAGATTGAGGGGTTAGTGGGAGAGATTTGAGGGATTGGGAGTTAATCTGATATTATTTTTAATTTTTAATTTTATTTTGTTGCAAAAGTTTTCCTCCCTCTTTCCAAAAAATATTGACGTCAATTCTCTTATTCTTTTTCTGAATTTTTTTCTTTTTCCAATTCTGCAAAACTGCAGTTGAATCCTTGCGTTTTGGGTAATTCGTCGTTCTTCGTTCGATTGGTAAGTGAAGTTTTGGATATTCTGTAACTTCTGTTTCCTAACGGGGTTTTGGTATATTTTTTGTTTGGTGGAATTGTGTTTAGTTAGGGGTTGACTTCTTCGAATTTATGTGTAGGAGAGGGTGGTGGTGGAGGAGAGTCACTCTGACGGTTTGAATCGTGTTGTTCTTACTTTTTTCGACTGTAAGTTCTTACGTTATTTTGGGAATTAAGAGTCGATTCGTTAAATAATTGCTAAGAGCTCAATGGATTACTGTTTCTTAAGTTTTGGAGTGCTTGTAGTTGCTGTCGTGTGTACCCGGAAGGCTAAAAATTGATCTTCGGCGAAAGTCGAAAAACTTCACTATCAATGCCATTATTCATTTCAACTATTAAATTACACTAATTATTCTACTAAAGTCACATATTTATTAAGGAAAATATTGGAAAATCCAAGGGTACTTACCTTAGGTCGGTCCAAAACAAATCAAAATTCTCATTTTTCTCCTCTAGTCCACTACTCCAACTTCCCTCATGCTTGGAACCTTTCTTTCCACATGTTTCACCATTTCTCATATATACACTCAAGGCCCAGTCTCAGGCCCATGGATGTAATAGGCTTACACTACTTCAAGGCCCAATAATGAGGTCAAAAGCCGAACAAATCAAAGTAAGATTGAACAAGACTGTAGCAGTAACTTCCCTCGCCTAACTCGATTGCCGTGTCCAAGCTACAGGATGCTATAGTCGTTGTCGGAGAAACTTCCATCAAATTTATAGTAAAATAATTATCTCAAATCATTATTACAATAGCATTACAAACATTGCATTTCATGTACAACCTTTCCCAGGCCTTATACGAGCCCATAAATGCTCTAAAGTTAACTCAAGATCAAATGACGACCACTTTCCAACAATTCCAAATTTTCAACTTAATATCGCAACGCAACATACTGACTTGACTAAATGGGCTTTTTGTCGCGTCATGGCCTGGAGTTCAAGTTTGTCACGACGACCATTGTTTGATGTCACAACGTGACATGCTATTTTGGCCAAAAATGCACCAAATGGTACATATCCCAAACCATTTAAACAAAGCTGTCCATAATACCATTCGATGCCAATTTTCCATGATTCAAACAACACCAAAAGCATGCCAAATGCTTAACATTTCAACTCACCACATCTTTACCAACACAAAACAAGATCAAATTAACATGAGTTCAACTATTGCCACATTGTCTAGTTGTCATTCAATCCAAGCAAATACCAACCTATCAATACTATATTCATAACCAATTGTACCAATTCATTTGCCACAAGCTTAACTCAATTATTTCCCAAAACATACCAATTTAAGAAAGCAATTAACATTTTCAAAGCCACGTTTTAATCTTAAATCTAGTCAACCAAAATCACTTTCATGCCTTAGCATTTCATCATACTTACCTTGAATATGCCATTCAATCATTTTCATTTCAACTAACTACCAAGCATTTCAAACATTAAGCTATATACCAAATTATTATACATATTAAGACACATATATATACATGTCACAACTTAAAGTTCAAAATGATCAACCATCTACTGATTTGTATGAGATTGTGTAGGCTTCGAAAGTTGATCCGGCTTGACACGTTTCGTAAAATGATCTAAAAGGGGAAAGGGAAAATAAACGAGATAAGCATATTGAATGCTTAGTAAGTTCATAGGCATTAAACAACTACCTACCCCATTTACAATTTTATACAACATGCTATTCATTTTAACAAGGTTGCCTAAACATGTCAACCACATATCAACAACGTGAGTTCAATATATAAGTATATCATATATCAATTAAACATTTAACATATTGATGGAGCTTAAAACTAACTATTATTTCGACAAAGGCAAGCGCACTTATCAAACAGTAGTATAGCTGTGGTGAGTCCAGAATATTGTATCCTCAAGGACCAAGAGTATTAGTATTAACTATCTTTTTATTATCTAGCCTAATAATTAAGGGGATTTTCTTTTAATCTAAAATTAACTAACTAATTTAACTAATAACTATGAACGCGACAGAGAGCGAATTAGGGAAATAACTTTTGGACAACTTATATGAGATAGGCAATACCTAAGGAAGAATCCACCTAGACTTCACTTATTACTTTTGATTCATGTGATTTATTCACTTGACTTAATCCGTAGAAATCCCTAAATTATATTAATACCTCTTTCGAGGCTACTAACAACTGACTCTAGGTTGATTAATTGAAATATCTTTCTAATTAAAACCCCCTATTGTAGCATTAACTCGATCTATGGATTCCCTTATTAGGTTTGACCCTAATCTGGCAGATTTTCGTCGCCCTATTTCTAGGGCTGCAATCAACTCCGCTTAATTGTGTTGATCTACTCTTAAACAGGGACTTTTGCTCCACTAAATAAGCACATTCAACTTGAATCAATAACCTGAATTATCAAAATAAGAATAAGAACTCACAATTAAGAATAAGCACAAGTATTTATCTCATAAATCAAACAATAATAAGATTCGTCTTAGGTTTCATCCCCTCAGGTATTTGAGGGATTTAGTTCATACTAAATAAAGGAAACATTATAGAATAAGGAAAACTACAAAACATAAGAAAACCCAAAAACTTCAAGAGGAATTGATGGGCTATCTTCAGTCTTGATGGATATCCTCCTCCTATGCTATCCTCGACGGCTCTCTTGGAGTATCTTCTGCCTTCTACTCGGCATCTATTCAACGTCCTGTCGAACTCCCCTTTTAGGTTGCCCCCTAGGGTGTTTATATAGGCTTCGAGATGCCTTTCTTGGCCTACAAGTATCCTATTTCGAATAGAATTCTTCCTAGGGTCGACAGGGACACGCCCGTGGTCGATAGCCCAGGCCGTGTTAGATCCGGCTTGCCACAGACGACTGTGTGGTTTTGCCCGTGTGCGGTTTTCCAGGCCGTGTAGGCCCATTTTGTCTCTTTTTGGCCCTTTCTCGTTCTTTTCGACTCCCTAAGCTCTCCTGAGTATAAAACAAGAAATTAAGAGATTAGGAGCATTGAATTCATCAAATTCAATGGAAAATCATCCAAAAATTAAGCCAAGCATGGGGTTAAAATATGTGTAAATTGTGGTTTATCAAATATCCCCACACTTAAACCTTTGCTTGTCCTCAAGTAAAATTCTCAACTTACAATTAAAATTAACTTCCTTAATTCATTATTCTTATCAATAATGTTTCATCGTAATTCATTGATAATTTATACATTGATAATTTGAACTAAAAGAGTCATAAAGATTCAAACAATCTAAGTCATAAAATTTTATAGCATGAAAATATAGGAGTTTCCCCTTACCTAAATAATTACTCTAATTCAAAACCGACAAGAATTTACATCCTCACTAAAGATTCACTCAAATCAGTCAAAAGTGTTTAAGGTTTAAATTAGGCACTCAATAGTCAAACATGAAAAGTTAAACCCATAGGCTTGCATCAAAATCAAATCTCCACCACTATAAAATGAGATGATACACAAATCAAAAGGTCTTTAAAGGGTTGTAATGGGGCTTGGGTTAAAGGTGTGGATACAAGCTGAATTAGAGGGTTAAAATCAAGTTTGAATTGACAATTTACCTAACTAGAAAAATTGAACTAATACTGAATAATTACATTGATTAAAAACTTATCACTAATAACATGAGCTTCTTCTAAAGATGTGACATTGATCGTTCAAGCTTAAACTAATAATGAATAAATTTCCAATGTTTTTTTATGAATATACAATGATAAGAAAGAACTTTAACAACTAAAATAGAGAACATAGTTAGGCAACTGCTCAATTCAAATATTGACAAAAAGGGACGTCAAAAGATTATGGGAAGTAAAAATTTGGTTTTGGGTTAAATTTAATGGGTGAGTCAAGAAATGGTTTATTAGGCTAAAAAGGAGTTCACTAGGGGTTAATTATGAGGTTAGGCTTTTTGGTGGAGTAAGTGAGTTAAAACCTAGGTGCCTTTATCATCTTAGTATATCAAATAAAAAATGTGGTCTCGACATGCATCATGGAAGCAAGTTCTAGAATAACAAATCAATGTTGACACGCTCATAATCAATAAAGTGAGCAAGAAAAATATATGCTCTTAAAAGGCTCAAAATCTCATAGAAATTATGGATTTTAACGTCAACCTTGTAAATTTCAAACTTCAAAGTAATATTTAGGATTAGGGAAACAACCTAATAAATTTTTACTTCTAAAAATAGACTTATCATGCTGGATTCTCTAATATCTTAAAGTTTAAACCATCAATGCACAATTACCTATGACTTAATCTGAAACATATCAATGAAAATCATAAACCAATAGAAGTTTTAATAGTAAATGAGACAGTTACTTAAGAACAAGACATAATTCAGGGATTTTCTGATTATCAATTAAATAACCTCCCCACACTTAAGATGTACATTGTCTTCAATGTACAAAGATAGATATATACAATATAAACAATCATAAGATAGGGGGAGAAGTGAAACTTCCTGAATTTCGGATGAACTCAAGGAAAAGGAACAGTAAGTTGGGCGTAGATGAAGGTGGTGGTGGATACTAGGTTCGTGGTGTGGTGATTCCCTAACAGCCTTTTGAACCTAAATTAATGAAATCAAAATATAATAAAATAAATTAAAGACAAGAAAGATAAAGTGAAGGAAAATAAAGGAGAAGAGAAAAGAAAAAGAGGAAGTGAATGGATTTAAAGGTCCTCGTCCTGTCGAGTTAATGAAGCGGCCGACATGAACTTATGTAGGTTGGTCTCGCACGGGGAGACTATGCTAGGGTCCTTTCGCTTCTTCGACATGGTGATGGTGATGTAAAGAAAGAATGATGGAGAAAGGGATAGGAAAATGAAAGGAGAAAGATAATAGAAAAAGAAAGGGGTGTGGTGGTTAAGCTTTGGCAGAAGAAGAATTTGGGGAGAAAGTGAAAAGAAGGGGGTTTTAAATAGAAATCAATGGCCCATGACCGTGTGCCATCGGCGTGTTAGGTCACACGGCCGTATAGCACGACCGTGTACTACTTCATTCGTTTCTCCCATGCCTGTATAGAGGTGTCGACATCCATGTTGATTAATCAGTGTCTGCCACGGCCTAAGGACACGGGCATGTCTCACACTCGTGTGACTTTCTCAGTGTCGACCACGGCCATATCGCACGACTGTGGAATTTTATCGTAGCCCGTGTTTTGGGAAATTGTTGTCCACGCAAACGTACCTTCTCGTGGTGTCCACAAGGCCACGACCACACCTGTGTGCAAGGCCGTGTAGAATGAGAAACCTGCGCTTTATTAACTTGGTTAGTTGTTAGTTGGGTGCTAAAAATCGAAAATATGACATTAGTGAAGTTAGTGCTCAGGTTGCCTCCCGAGAAGTGCTCGTTTAAAGTCTTAAGCTAGACTTACCCTTCATTCGCATAATCATGGCGGTTTGAGGAGTTGAAACTCCTCACCCCTGCTATCAGTTCTATGATCACTATATAGTTCGAGTCGAGTAGTGTTTACCTTAAAAGTGCCGAACTTAGGATTAGTTACCTCGACTGTTCCGTATGGAAAGACATTAACTACCATGAAAGGGATCTCTTCGTTTGTATTAAGGTCTGAAGTGGTGATTCGGGGGTCTGTCTTATCCAACAATACCTGATTTCCGATCTTAAATTTGTTTGGCTCATGGAGTTACTTTGGTTCATCGTGTTTTCTTGGTTTCTCCTTAAAATGTGTCTTCCACTCGTCTAATTCATCGATCTGAAGCCTTCGCTCCTCATGAGTTATTTCTTTGTTTGCACGTGGTCTAGGATCTGGCTCAGTTGTGTAGTTTCGTGGTGTTTCCTGTAAAGAAGTTTGAACCAAGTGGTCATTAGTAGAGTTTATGTTTTCACCTTGATTACTCGATGTCTTAGCCGAGTCAAGAGCCTGAAGAGTGATCGTTTCGTCACCTACACGAAGTATGAGTTCTCCTGTACCAACATCAATTTTAGTTTTAGCATTTGCTAAAAAGGGTCTTCTTAATTTTAAAGGAATATTATTGTCCTTATCCATGTCTAAAACAACAAAGTCTACTAGGAATATGAATTTGTCAATTTTCACTAGTACATCTTCAATTCTACCCCTAGGAATTCTAATAGTTTTATCAGCTAATTGAATGCTCATACTAGTTTGTTTGGGTTTCCCAAGACCTAGCTGTTTAAACATTTTATGAGGCATGACATTGATGTTTGCCCCTAAATCAGCTAAAACATTATTAACAGATAAACTACCAATTAAGCATGGAATTATAAAACTCCCTGGATCTTTTAACTTTCGTGGTAGTTTATTTTGTAAAATTGCTGAGCACACTCATTTAGCTCCACATGCGATGTATCGTCTAACCTCCGTTTGTTTGTCAAAAGCTCTTTTAAAAATTTTCTTAAATCTGGCATCTACAAAAGAGCTTCAAGAAACGGTAAGTTAATATGTAATTTTTTTAGAAGTTTAAGAAATTTACCGAATTATTCATCTATGTGGTCTTTCTTCATCGTATTGGGGTACGGCACACGAGATTGGTACTCTTTAATTACTGGTTTTGGTTTATCATGGCTTACCTCAACCTTACCTTTCTTTACCATATTCTCGTGCCTCACTTTTGGTTCATCTAACCTTTCCCTATCGTGAGCAGTTATGGCTTGAAGTTGCTCCTTTGGGTTAGTTTCAGTGTTGCTTGGCAAGCTACCTTGTGGTCGTTCTGAGATCAGCTTTCTCGATCCCTTGAATCGATGCTTGTTGATTTTTAAGTACTGTTTCAGTGTTTTGGAAACGAGTTTCTAAAATCGCGATGAATGTTGTTAGCATCTCCTCAAGGTTCGGCTTCTTCTCTTGTGGGTAGGTTGTTGTTGAAAGCCTAGGAGGGGTTGTTTTCTCTGATTTCCTTGGCCACCCCATGAGAAGTTGGGATGGTTCCTCCAACCTGGATTATAAATGTTACTATAAGGGTTATTTTGAGGTTTAGAATAATTACCCATATAGTTCATCTATTTGCTTTCTATGCCAGGTTTGTAGGGCGGATATTCTGTGTTGTTCGTCCCTCCTTCATTTGTATCGCACTGCATAACCGGATGTACCTGCAAAGAACCACACAAACCATCATTTTTTTTTATTTAACTTCTTTACCTGATTTGATAGCACGGTTACTGCGTCGAGGTTGAAATCACTAGCGGCTTTTGTTGGCCTTGTCCTTGTAACTTGCCACTGATAGTTATTCAGTGACATCTCTTCTATAAACTCATAAGCCGCTTTAGGGGTTTTGTTATTCAGGGTTCCACCGACGGTTGAATCGATCAACTGCCTAGTTGAGGGGTTCACACTGTTGTAAAAGGTTTGAACCTGTAGCCACAAGGGTAACCCATGGTGAGGGCACCTCCTTAGTAGATCTTTATATCTCTCCCATGCGTCGTAAAATGTCTCTAAATCCATCTACACAAAAGAAGAGATATCATTCCTCAACTTAGCCATTTTAGCTGGAGGAAAATATTTTAACAAAAAATTTTCAGTCATTTGTTCCCATATAGTGATTGATCCTCGTGGTAACGAGTTCAACCACTGTTTAGCTTTATTCCTCAATGAGAAGGGAAAAAACCGAAGGCGAATGGCATCATCAGAAATGCCATTAATTTTGAAGGTGTCGCAAAATTCTAGAAAATTTGCTAAGTGATTGTTTGGATCCTCATCCTACAAACCATCAAACTGAACAAACTGTTGAATCATCTGTATAGTGTTAGGTTTCAGTTCAAAATTATTTGCAGTAATAGCAGGTCTCACAATACTTGACTCAGTTCCTGTAAAATTAGGTTAGCATAATCATACATGGTACGAGGAGCAAGATTTTGATTCACCGGGTTTGCGACAACTATAGGAGGCAGCGGATTATTATCGGCCATCTCTTCGATAGCATTGGTTTCGTCCTCTTGCTCTTCTTTTATGTATTGTAAGCTTCGCCTTATTTCTCTGCGGTTTCTGCGAATGGTACCTTCTATATCACTGTAAAAAATCAAGGGTCCTGACGGGTTTCTTCTAGTCATAAACTAGAATTACCTGCCAGAAGCAAATAAAAGAAAAATTAGGAAAAATAAATAACAAAATAAATTTCAAATAAAAGTAAGAATGGCTAAAGTAATAAAAATTTAGTGTTCCTAATATCTTAGTTCCCGGCAAAGGCGCCAAAAACTTGATGGATCTCGAAACTAACTATTATTTCGACAAAGGCAAGTGCACCTATCGAACAGTAGTATAGCTGTGGTGAGTCTGGAATATCGTATCCTCAAGGACCAAGAGTATTAGTATTAACTATCTTTTTATTATCTAGCCTAATAATTAAGGGGATTTGCTTTTAATCTAAAATTAACTAACTAATTTAACTAATAACTATGAACGCGACAGAGAGCGAATTGGGGAAAATACTTTTGGACAACTTATATGAGATAGGCAATACATAAGTAAGAATCCACCTAGATTTCACTTATTACTTTTGATTCATGCGATTTATTCACTTGACTTAATCTGTAGAAATCCCTAAATTATATTAATACCTCTTTCGAGGCTACTAACAACTGACTCTAAGTTGATTAATTGGAATCTCTTTCTAATTAAAAAATCTATTGTCGCATTAACTCGATTTATGGATTCCCTTATTAGGTTTGACCCTAACCTGACAGATTTTCGTCGCCCTATTTCTAGGGTTGCAATCAACTCCGCTTAATTGTGTTGATCTACTCTTAAATAGGGACTTTTGCTCCACTGAATAAGCACATTCGACTTGAATCAATAACCTGAATTATCAAAACAAGAATAAGAACTCACAATTAAGAATAAGCACAAGTATTTATCTCATAAATCAAATAATAATAAGATTCGTCTTAGGTTTCATCCCCTCAGGTATTTGAGGGATTTAGTTCATACTAAATAAAGGAAACATTATAGAATAAGGAAAACTACAAAACATAAGAAAACCCAAACACTTCAAGAGGAATTGATGGGCTATCTTCAGTCTTGATGGATATCCTCCTCTTATGCTATCCTCGACGGCTCTCTTGGAGTATCTTCTGCCTTCTACTCGGCGCGACGTCCTGTCGAACTCCCTTTTTAGGTTACCCCCTAGGATGTTTATATAGGCTTCGAGATGCCTTTCTTGGCCTACAAGCATCCTATTTCGAACAGAATTCTTCCTAGGGTCGGCAGGGACACGCCCGTGGTCGATAGCCCAGGCCGTGTTCGATCTGGCTTGCCACACACGGCCGTGTGGTTTCGCCCGTGTGCGGTTGTCCAAGCCGTGTAGGCCTATTTTGTTCCTTTTTGGCCCGTTTCTCGTTCTTTTCGACTCCCTAAGCTCTCCTGAGTATAAAACATGAAATTAAGAGATTAGGAGCATCGAATTCATCAAATTCAATGGAAAATCATCCAAAAATTAAGCCAAGCATGGGGTTAAAATATGTGTAAATTATGGTTTATCACATATTAATTCAATTTTATTCACATAATCAAATCAAAATTTAATCAATTGAAATTCAAACTCATATTATATCATTTCATTACCATTTTTACTTTCCAGTAATAATTTACCCCAAAGAACTCTAATGAACATGTTCCGATACACAGGTTACTACACCACAATAGATTGCTCATCAGAGCAGTAACTAAACCACACTAAAGCACCGTAGTGCAAAGATTGTGGGCTATGATTCATATAATTGTACAACAATACATCCCTCCACCACATCAGGGTCTTTGTAGAGACATAAAACTCAGTAATCTGCAACAAATGTTGGTTTTCGAGATAATCAGTAATAAACTTTGCACAATCACATACACCATATCATCATATATATCCCGTACCAACATACAAATAACCTTATTGTCATGCCAATCGTATCCTATCCTTTATTACTCTCATTTAGGTACATTTAGCACATATAATCATTTCTTTACAATTTAGTCTATATCTCGCCTTTTGTACCAAATTGCAAACAATTCAAATTTTAGTCAAATATACACAAGTTCATAATTAAAATATATAATAATTTACATACATTCATAACATATGAACTTACCTGAAAAAAATTAGCAATTAAGTCAAATTTGCAAGGACTAATTGATAATTTTTATCTTTTCCTCAATTATCCTCTATTTGATTCAATTCTCAATCTATACAACAATTCATTTCAATTTATCAATTTCAAACATCTTGTATTATTCAATTATATGCATGGAATAGTTCAACTTTATTATTCAAATACCCTTAAAGTTTCACATTTTCTTTTCAATTTAGTCCATAAAACTAAAATTATCATAACTTTCAAATTGAGCTTCGATTTCGAAACCGATATCAATTAAATCTTTCTATAACCCTATATTATCTAAAATTATAGAAACTTCATATCAATTTTAAAATTTATACACTTCAGTCCTTATGTTTAAAAACTTGCAATTAAATTTTACAAACTAGTCCTTTTTCACTTTTAAACTTAAAATCTATCAATTTAACTCCAATTTCTTTAAGAACTTATTAATGGAAATATTTAAAAACTTTAACAGTTTTACAAATTGGTACACGGGCTAGCTAAATCAAGCTCCCACGACCTCAAAAACATAGAAATTACAAGAAAATAACTAAATTGAGCTTACCAATTGAGAGACTAAAGCTTAGAATCCTAAGACTGAATCTTTTCTCCTTAACAATGGAGGTTTCAGTGCATGAAGAATAAAAGAGAAATGTTTTTCTCTTTCTTTCTATGTTTTTGTATTTATTTTATATACATAAATTAATATAATTATAATTATAATATTATTTTAACAAAAATCCTACCAAACCATCCACTATAATTTTAAAATGGCTTATTTTCCATTTTAGACCTTAGTTTAATTGCTTTATAAGTTCTTAAGCCTTTGACCAATTTAAAATCTATAATGATAGACTTTACAATTTAGTTATTGTACCATAATTAACTATCAATTTGACAAAATTAAATGACCAAACTTTAATATGTTTTTATACTAACCTCGAAAATATTAAATAATAATATTTATGGACTCAAACATCAAAATTAAGGATTCAAAACTGCCGTTCTCGACATCACAGAAAAATGAGCTGTTAGAATAACACCCCATGCCCGACTATATCGTTGGGTTCGAGCTGTGGAATGTCATGGCCATTACCTATGAAACTAACATCAAATAAGCATCATAAAATCATAAACATATGCAATTAAGTACAATTTCACATTCATACTATACAACATATTCATTTCTAGGTCTTATATAAGCTTATGAAAGCTTTTTTGGTAACCCGAGGTTGAATTAGGACCAATTTGTAAAGTTTTTAAAACCTTGGGTTGATGTCGCAACTTCATAAGTCTCTCATTGCGACTACACAAATCAGTGAGTCATGTTGCGACGTCAAACACCTCTACGTCGTGACGCCATTCACTATCAGACTAAGTTGAGACGTCGAGAACTTATGGTTACGACATTGCCCCTGTTTTTGGAAACTTAACACATTTAGGTACCTATTCACATGTTTCCAACCAAATCATATTATCACACACATTTATTTTCCAATTCACCCATGCCAAATCCTAAAACATGCCAAAACAAGTTTGTAACAATTTGAATTTAACCATTTAATATAACATACGATCCATGTCATTCATTTAAATTAAATCACACCATTTACTTACCTAACTATGTCAACTTTGCTTATCTTAGAGCAACATAAGCATATTGTAACACCCATTACCTGTAACCAACACTGGAATCGGGTATGAGGCATTATTAGACTTAACTTACTCAAACATACAACATCGGGTCATAAAATTTCGTTTCAACTTAACACTTTTCATTCGAGTTCATAACGTCCCTCTTATAGGTCCACGGGACCTGAAACATACTTACGGAGTGATTCAGGACTAAACCAGAAACTTTTAAACACTTAGAAAATTTTGACACAAAACTGGACCACACGCCCGTGTGGAACTTCACATACCCGTGTTCCACACCCGTGTGGATTTATTACTCATTTCGAACCTACAGGAGTTTTCACACGGTCGGACGCACGCCCGTGTCCATGGCCCGTGTCCCTCACACGACCATGACACGCCGGTGTCTTAGCCCGTGTGCAAAAGCCTTAACATTCTATTTCTGACGTCATCACCCCATAAATGTCACACGGCCAAGGCACACGCCCGTGTCCTTCGACCGTGTGGCGAATTAAATTCCTAATTCAGGTGCAGACTTCACACGGCCTGGGCACATGCCCATGCCTAAGGTCGTGTCTTCCACAAGGTTGAGACAAACGGCCGTGTCTTTGCCCGTGTGATTACTACTGAGCATACTAACTTGCCAACTTAGCATGCAGGGGGACACACTGTAACACCCCTTACCCGTATACTACGCCGGAACCGGGTACGAGGCATTACCAGACTTAACAATACATTCTACCAAATTCCGAGCCACAAAATTTCACTTATAATTTAAACTTTAACAAACACATGCATACACAAGCATTATAACTCCATGACCAATATGAGCCACAACTCGTGGCTAAATACAGAATAATCCTTATTACCGTTATGAAGCAATACGTTTAATCAAATTAATTAACACATATACCAAATGACTTAGTCAAGCCCCTATACATGCCATTACTTAAATCATTTATAAATAGAGATACCCATAGATAGCTTGATAGTGTGAAGCGATCTCTGACGACCTTCAGCCCGAGCTTGTTTAATAGGACTTTGAAACATGGGAAAGAAAAGGGGGTAAGCTTATAAAGCTTAGTAAGTTCACATGTAAAAATAATAAGCATTAGCAATGAATTTAGCTTACTACTAAGCTGTCATAACTTGCATAAATAATGCTAAGTCCTTACTTTCTCAACTTACTCATTGTAGCCTTACCAAAGCCTCAACTAGGCAAATCCTCACAACAAGTTCTCTAATTGATACAATCATTAAATCACATGCTTATACTTTATTACTCATGTTCACATTAATCTATCTACTTGAATCGCTGTCACTAAATTATTTATTTCTTGAACTACAGAGCTCCAAATTACAAACCGCTAATTTTTCCTGAAACGAGACTCACATATCTTCATACCATAAAATTTCTAAAATTTTTGGTCTTGCCAATTAGTACAGTTTATTCATTAAAATTTCCCCTGTTTCACCGTTCGACTATTTTGACCTCTCTTCACTTCGAATCAATTATCTCCTTGTACAAAATTCAGATGACCTTATTGTTTAGTTTATTTGAAACTAGATCCATTCAGAATTTCAGGAATATAAATTATATCACATAATTATTTTTTTTTACAATTTTTAATTATTTTTCCAAGACAGAATAGGGGATCACGTAGTCATTCTGAACCAGTCTCACAAAAATTTAAATATCTCAAATTATACAAATCCTTTGTTTTCTCTGTTTCTTTTATATGAAAATAGACTCAATTATATTTAAATAAATATCTCATCCAACTTATAATTCAATTTCTACTATTTTTATTGATTTTTCAAAATCACGTAACTGCTGTTGTCTAAAACAGTTTTATTTGTAAATTTTTGCTCTCACTCACTTTAGTTGTATTCATTACTTACCTATAACAATCTTTCCAATTTCCGATTACATATCGAGCATATTTCTCATACGTTACACATGCATATACCTACACTTATCACTACAAGCCACACATAATTTCACCTAATCGATTTTCCCGGTGAACTCATCCGTAACCTTACCAAAGGCTCAAAATACAAAGGGCACCTTACTTAATAGCTTGCTTACATACCTGCAACATTCTCACTTCACACATGAGTACTCTTTCATAATATAGGCATATTGCCAATCATGTTATAAAGGGTCACAAGCATAATTGAAAACTCATCACTTACTTAATACTTGATAATCTCAATTACTTACAATCTCAATATTAAATAAGCCTTAAATGCATACCTGTACTCATTCATACCTGTACTCTTTCTTCATGTTCTCACATTGTCATTTCTTTGACTTACTCTTTGGACTACTCGGGAACCTTTTCCTTTTTGAACTTACCATTGCCATGTCTTGACATGGTCTTACGTGGTATCCTTGCCTTATGAACTCTCCAATGCCATGCCTTGGCATGGTCTTACATGAGACCTTTTACTTATAGTAACTCATCAATGCCATGTCTTTACATGGTCTTACATGATTTCCTTGCCTTATAGAACTTATCAATGCCATGCCTTGGCATGGTCTTACATAATATCCTTATCTTATCAGATGCCGTGTTCCAAACATGGTCTTACATGATATCCTTGTCTTAGTGCCAATGACACATCTTGATGTGGTCTTACATGAAGTCCTTAATCAATGCCGATGCCATGTCTTGGCATGGTCTTACACGGGATCCTCGACTTACCAATGCCATGTCTTGACATGGTATTACATGGTATCCTTAACCGTCAATTCCTCCTTAAATGCCATGTTATGAACATGGACTTTTCCGTCAATTCTTCCTTAATTGCCATGGTATAGCCATGGACTTTGAGATATCAATGCCCTTTCAAGTCATAGCTGAAACATACTTGCTCAAATTCTCAAGGTTAGTCGCATAACTCAATAATAACATTACTAATAACAATAATTGCATAATAATAAAATGCTACTCAACTTACATACTTACATTTTAAATCTTATCATATCATCAACTTAACTTATTCTCATCAAACTATGCTAGTCAATACTTTCTTGTTATCATACAAAGCCATAATACAAAATATGGTCTAACATATAAATTATACAAGTTCTCTTTCCAATATCGAATTATTATCAAACATTAATCATTATATCTGAAACTCAATACTATAGTATTTATGGCCAAAGTATCAATTTATCATTCAAATATGCATAATTAAATGCTTATTAAACATATGAACTTACCTCGATACCAAAACGGTCATTTTACCAACTTTCTCGATTTTCAATTTTCCTCCCGTTCTAGGTCCAAATCTCATTTTTCGGGGTCTAAGACATCACATTTCACTTATTTAATTAATGTACTACTCAAAACAGTCCCTAACTCAAACTTTGGAAAAATTACAATTTTGCCCCTAAACTTTTGCATAATTATGATTTTGCCCCTAGGATCGAAAATTAAACTTCATCCCTTATTCTTATGTTTTGTAACATGCTAATCATTTTCCCTTCTATGGCAACATCAAATTCTTGCTCTAACATGCACTTATGTACATTAGGTATTTTTGCCGATTGTGTCGTTTTACTCGTTTTCACTTAAAATCGCTTAGTAAAAGTTGTTTAACATAATTCTAAGCTTCATATTTTACCATAAAACATCAAAATAAATGCATTTCACCTATGGGTATTTTTCCAAATATGAACCCTAGGTTAAATTATTGCTAGAATAAGCTAAATCAAGTTACCGGGACTCCAAAAACGTAAAGAACATGAAAAACGGGGCTAGAATGGACTTACCATGAAGCTTGGAAAGCGTGAAAACCCTATCTATGGCTTCCCACATGTTAAATTCGGCCTAAGCTTGAAGATGGACAAATTTGGCATTTAAATTTTGTTTTTAATTCATTTAATTCACTAAATAACCAAAATGACCCTTAAAAAAATCTTTTGAAACATATCCATCCATGTCCATTTTTGTCCACCAACTTAACCAATGGCCTAATTATCATTTAAGGACCTTCAATTTAAAATTTCATAACAATTGGACACCTCCAACATGTAGAACTCAACTTTTGCACTTTTTACAATTTAGTCCTTTTGACTAAATTGAGTGCCTAAACGTCAAAATTTTCGAATGAGATTTTCACGAAATCATTCTGTGAAATTGTAGACCATAAAAAATATAAATAAAATAAATTTCTCAACATCGAATTTGTGGTCCCTGTTCCGACTAAGCCCAAAATCGGGCTGTTACACACACGACCTAACGACACGCCCATAGAGTTGGCCGTGTGTCACACATGGCCTAGACACATGCCTGTATGCCTAACCGTGTGGACAAGAACAACGCTATTTACCAAGCCCTTATTTCCACCCCTACTTGTACCATCATAAACCACAGTAAACAACCAACTCATTCATGCATAATTAAACCAAGTAAATCAACCATGCAACTTACACATTCATGAATAAACTTATCATTTCATAGATTAATAAGAAAGAGCCATCAAATATAGCGTTATACAAAAGAATTCATCTTTGAATGAGCCAACACATTTGGCCAAAATAATATGACATTCAACTAAGTCTAGTCCCTATAGATGCCATACTCAAAATGCTAAATCTAACTATACCAAGATGTCCTGATAGTGTGGGTGATCTTCTGATTATCTCCGTATCCTGAGCTGGCTTTTCGACACTATAAAACAAGGGAAAAGAGAAGGGAGTAAGCTTTAAGCTTAGTAACTCTATATGTAAACAATAAGCATCATACCACATACTAATCAATCAAAAACATTACATACTATGTAAAAGCAATTTATATCCTCATAATCATGCTTACTCATTTCAAACGTTACCACATCCCAAACACATATCATAAACATTGCTCACATTTACTTGCACTTATACCCTGCACTTATCACCATAAAGCCTCATGTAATTTCACTTAGACAAGTTTCTCGATGAACCCTCCGGAATAATACAAGATACCTGGTGGTATCGCACACAGCCCACCATTAATCAATAATAGGGTGGTATCGCACATAGCCCACCAACAATGATAATTACGGTGGTATCACACACAACCCACCAAAATGATAATTATGGTAGTATCGCACACAGCCCACCAAAATGATAATTACGGTGGTATCGCACACAACCCACCAAAATAATAATTATTCATGGATTTTAACCATATAATTTTCCTATTCTGAAGGTTCATCCAAGAATTTCCTCACTTTCTATCATTTATTGGATAAAAACAATATTCATTCCCATCTCACATAATGCATTAATAGGTAAAACATACGTAGGAAGGATGTATCGTTTACACATAAACTTAACTCGATACAGAATATGTTAGTTTGCAGTTTAGTCCGTAACCTTGCCTTTTCCTCAGCCAAGGTCGATTCCACATTCTTCTTGATCTATAATAATAAATTTTACTCATTTAATCATTGCATAAATCAAGACATTTCAAAATTTCTACTTTGGCAAAAATGACCGTTTGCCCTTATACCTTGGCAAAATTATGATTTTGCCCCTAGGCTCGTAAAATGAAATGTGT
Organism: Gossypium australe; assembly: GCA_005393395.2. Classification (NCBI taxonomy): domain Eukaryota; kingdom Viridiplantae; phylum Streptophyta; class Magnoliopsida; order Malvales; family Malvaceae; genus Gossypium; species Gossypium australe. The sequence continues at coordinate 40,101,022 of CM016626.1, read as the reverse complement.
TCATTTTTTATGTATCCAAGCCTAACTGATTCATTTTCTCTCTTATAGCAACTCACAATTTCAACTATTTCATGCATTTACTACCCATTTTACAACCTTTACAAAAAGGTCCTTTTAGGTGTTTTCATGGAAACACCTTTCACAAAAGTTGTTTATTTAACAACCAAGACTCATTTTCTTCCATAAAATTTCAGCAATCAACACAAATGTTCACATGGAAACTCCCTAGACTTTCAACCATTTTGCAAAATAGTCCCCTCTTTAGCTAGCTTAAGCTTTAGGGGTTCCAAAAATACAAATATTATCAAGAAAGACCGCTAAAATCACTTACTTGCATGGAGGATAAGTTGCTGACATGTCAAGCTCCCAAACCCTTATGCTTGAGTGAAAAATTGGTGGAAGAGGAAGAGAAATGAAAAAGATGATAGCCTTTTCTTTATTTTATCTTATTTTATTCATTTAGTCACCTAATGTCACCAAACATTGACCAAATTTTAATCTCTTATCCCCTTGGCCGGCCATCACCCTTAGGAAGGCCTAATTGCACATTAAGGATCTCCAATGTAAGGTCCTATAGCTATTTAACACCTCTAACTTGTAAAATAGAACTTTCACACTTTATGGGATTTAGTCATTTTTCACAATTTAGCATACAATCACTAAAATTAATGCACCAAAATTTTCATGCATTCATATAATCAAGCCATAACTCATAAAATAATATTAAAAATAATTTCTCCGACCTCGAATTAGTGGTTTCGAAACTACTATTCCGACTAGCCCCAAAATCGGGCTGTTACACATATCTACTTATTTTGAGCATTAAAGATCCATATGATCTAGAAATGAGCCAAAATAACCATGCACTTAATATATGTTTCAAGTATGACAATCGTTTATACCATTTCCAATCATACATCAACTTAACCATCCTATTTACTTCATTTTTTAACCTTTCACATGCCAAAACATATAAGTTTATTAATCATTTATAATGGCATAAATCATGATCAATGCCATACTTTTACCAAGTCATAAGAAAATCATATTACTCAAGATTAACCATGCCACAGTTACCATATAACCAACTATCCCAACATGACCATTTGCACACTGAGGAGCCCCTATATACATACCATAAAATTTGGACACAAATAACATAATTCTACCATCTTTTGATAGTGTGTGTTTCGCGTTGATCCGACTCGATAAATTTCTCAAGGTGATGATCTACAAAGGAAGGAAACAACTAGAGTAAGCATTGAGAATACTTAGTAAGTTCAAATGAAAATACTATACTTACCTTGATCAATTATAAGAATAAAAAATACCTATCATTTTGGCATACAATTTGGCTATCTTTGGCACATAACGTCTTATCTAGTCACTTGTCAACATTAACATTCAAATAAGTTAGATACAATTGCACACAATGTCACATAACAAATTATTAACATGTATCAGTTCATATCATTAAATTTTCAAGCATTTCCATTTCACTTTAAATGAATATCGCTCGACGAAACTACAGTAAAAGAGACTCGGATACACGGGTGAACTATGTTACTTACACAAGTTGAAATTATATTAGGGTTGCTTACACAAGCTAAATTTACATCAAGGTTGCTCACAGAAGTTGGATTTATATTAGGTTTCCCATCTGGGCTAAACCTATGTCACATATAACCCTAGAATCTGTAAAGATGCTAGACCTCGTTCTAACATGTAAAATCCCTGATCAAACGTGTGTATAACCCTATTGGTATGTTAATCGTATCCTAACCTTTTACCAAGTTCACACAGGCATCATTTCTGTATATATATATATATATATATATATATATATATGTACCAATCCTTGTACATGATCAAATATTTCATTTACATGTCTTGTAATCAACCATTTATATACATTTGTACCATGTAATTATTCACATGATTCAAATCGGTCCATACTAGCCATATGTGCCAAGCTACTAGCAAAACTATATATATTCAAACATACGTATACATATATACATCAAGTTCAATGCACGTATATATATAAATCACACAAAATGAGTTAGTAAGCTCCAAGTGAACTTACCTATTTGAAACACCAAAAGTAAGTTGATTCTTTAGGGAATAATCAACAATTTTAGCTTTTCCTCGATTAACTCCATTTTGATCCAAATATTTATCTATACAAATATACATCACCAATATATACAAAAAAAAATTTCATACTACGTATGATCCTATAGAAATTTACTTTTTTGATTTCTCTTAAAATTTTCATTTTATTCAATTTAGTCCCTAAACTCGGGATGTGTATAAGTATCAATTTCTAGCTTCGTTTTAGCATCCTATTCTATATCATCTCATTAGAGGCCCTATATTTCCTATTTATAACATAATTTCATGATAAGTTTTAAATTTATTCAATTTGGTCCCTAATGCAACAAAGTTGTCAAACAAGCTAAATTAACTTTACAATCTAGTCTTTTTCATAATCTAAGCTTAAAACCTATCAATTTGAAGCCTAATTCTTCAAGAAATCAATAATGGCAACTTTTTAAAACTTTAACATTTTTACAAATTGGTACATGGGCTAGCTAAATCAAACTTTCATGATCTCAAGTCCATAAAAATTACAAGAAAATGACTTGAATTTGCTTTTCAAATAATGGTTGAATGTCAAACTAAAGGTTTATGTTTTCTTCAACCAAAAGAGAGTACGAGAAGAAGATGATGACAATTTTGTTTTCCATATTTTCCCACTTACTTTCTATTTATACTTTAGATTAACTTAATTAATTTAGTTTCACTTAACTAATAAAGGTTAATTAGGCAATTTACTTATTTATAACTTAATGGAGATGTCTTAACCATCCACCAATTCTTATTTAAAAATGGTTTACTTACCATTTAAAACCTTTGGCTAATTGCTATTTTTAATCCTCAAGCCTTTTGTCAATTAAAAATCTATAGCGATTGAAATTTTACAATTTAGTCATTGAGTGTAACGCCCTGGATTATTTAATTTTGTTTTTGTGAATTTTGACAGAAATGAGTATTTGCTTCAGTGGTTAAGTATTTTGATTGTGTGCTTGAGGTCTTGGGTTCAAGTCTCACTTTTGGAAAATATGTTATTTTTTTTGTTTAGCCTTTTCCCTTTTAGGTGGGCTTATGTTATATTTTTGGTAACCTTATGTTTGAATGAGCTTGCTGGTTCGAGTGGTAAGGTGCTAGCTTGCCCTAAGGTGTCGTGTTCGAATCCTCATATGAGCGTAGATGATAATTTTTGCTTCTGTTGCCTGATAGAGGTTCGGAGGAATTGAAACTCTGTAGTTGTTGGATGAGGATCAAGGTATGGGTTAGGATATTCTTGAATTTTTATTTTTATTTTTCTCTCTCTTCTCAAACTTTTCAAATGTCAATTTCTCTTTTCCCCTCCTTTCCTCTCTGTGTTATTTTTACTTTTTCGTTCCTCTCTATTCTGAATCAATTGTTCTAATCATTGGGTTTGTTAATTTGATTATTTCTTGTTCGTTTGGGTAAGTGTAAGTCCATTAGTTTGGTTCTTTTTCTTTTCTTCCGCTTGAATTAGCATAACAGTGTGAAGTTAGGGAAGTTAATGTTAATGAATCTATTGCGTAGGAGAAGACAGTGAAGCAGTGGTTTCCGCTCCAACAGTCTAATCAGTGCGTGTGAACGAGTTTGTTGGTGGTAAATGAGTGCGTTGCTCGGTTTAGTATTGATGAATTCATAAATTAATTACTAAAATGGTGTTTGGTGTACTATTTTTAGGGTTCGGAGGTCTCGGGTTTGCTGTAGCATAAAAAATGAACCATGTGTGTAACGAAAATGCGAGAAAATGAAGTTTCCTTAAAAGCGAAAAAGTGGCCTATCGATGCCACACGGGCGTGTGCCCAACCGTGTGGTAGGCACGGCCATGTGACGGGAGTGTGTGTGGCCGTGTGGGTCACACGGCCTATGCAGATTTGGGCGTGTGGGCCATACGGGCATGGCCAGTTTAGGCGTGTGAGCAACACGGGCATGTGGGCCCCAAATGCTGAAATTTTCCCTAGGGTCGCACACCTCCTACCGATCGACTGTGGGCATTCTGTAGGATACGTAAGGGCAAAACAAACCCTAATGCATGAAATCTATTATTCTAATACACTGGTTTGAGTATTATAAAATACAATATGTATGATCTAATTGTTTTGTATAAATATATGTAATAGCTGTATTTGAGCATGGGGGACATGTTAATTCTGATATATCTGTTTATCTGTTAACTGTATCTGTATGTGGGGTGAGAATTGTATATGTGGAGGAAGTATTCTGTGAGGCGACATGTTGCCGATATACTGGCAGCTTGGCTGTAAACTATTTTGATATGTGTCGTATAGACACTATGTGGTGTGTAGGGATGGGTGGGTGTTTTTATACCCCATATGGTGTGTTGGGATGGTCAGAGCTGGTGTGTAGAGGGTAGGGGTAGGACTTTGCATATCTGCATGACTTTGATATAATCTGATTCTGTTAAAGACTATGTCTGTATCTGCTCTATTATGTGAGAAATTTGTATTTTTATGCATTTATGTTTCAGTTGGGTTGCACACTGAGTTTTGAAAACTCACAACCGTTTGTTTGATCTGTTCAGGTAATCTTCAGGCATAGGCAGGTCGGTGCGACGGAGGCTTAGTGGTAACACTAGTATGGAACTGTTTTTAGTTAATAATTTAATTAATTTTCTAGATTTTCTTTGTGTTTTTTTTTTTTAATTTTGGGACTCTTTAGACTGTTCTGTTCATAATTTTTGGTTTTGGATGCGTTTTTTATTTATATGTTGCGTCATTTTATAAAACCACGGTTTTATGCAAACAAATATTTTTGAAAATACAAGCTTGGTTTTCAAATATAACTTCTGCTGCAAATTTTCGTTTTTACTTAAAGGAACAAGCACTTGACGATGTTATTAAAGATTATAACAATATGTTTTTCTAAAATGTGGTCTCATTGGTAAAAATATTCTCGAGGTTTTTAACATGATAAGCGAATTTCATGACCGTACTTCGTAATATCCCCAGACTCAGCCATAACGTTTAGGCTGGGTTTGGGGTGTTACACTGAGCCTTAATTAGCTATTAATTCAGAAAAATTACTGAACCAAATTTTAATATATTTTATATTATCTCCATAAATATTTATATCAAATATTTACAAAACCCGTTTATGAAAATGTGGTTCTAAAATTGCATTTTTTTATACTATTAAAAATCAGGCCATTACAAGGATCATAGAAGGCTTCGTTGCGAAGGCCCTTGATGTACATACAAAGGAAAAACAAAATCAAGATTTACTTTCTTATTTTCAAGAAAATCAAGGAACCAAATCTTGGTCCAATTATGCGGTTTTGGGAGATTTCAAGAATCAAGAAAATTAAGATTGCTAATTTTGGATTCTTGGTCCAAGAAATCGAATGTTGAAACCAATGCACGATGGATTACATGTACGAGATTAACTGAGCCAATTTCGGGAGCGAACAGATCACAAGTCCAAGTTCTTAAAAACTGACCCATTGGGATGTCCACAAGCTTAAAATAAATTTTCGAGAAGGACTAAATTTAATATCAAGCCAAATTGTCAAAGTGGCCCAATTTGGAAACATTTTAATTTTTTTTCCCAATTTTATTTAATAAATGGATCAACATGTAAAAATTTGGCCCAAGGAGCCTATTTAAACCCTTGGACAAATTTCTTATCATATTTTTACATTTAGATATCTTTTGATGTTAGTTTGTTAGTTAATGAGTTGTCATGCTTAGTTGGAATACTTTCACATTCCTTAAATTTAAGAGATTAGATAGGGGTTGGTAGGCTATAAGTAGGGTGTGCCCCCTAACCATTCATTCATTATTCACTTTGAGTTAATAAAATTCTCTTTGAGTTTTATTTTAAAGAATTTCTCTTAAGTTTTCTTTTAAATAATTTCTCTTGAGTTTTCTTTTAGAAGAGTTTTAACAATCTGTTCAGATTGTCGAAATCATCTTTAAGCTTTTTCTTGCCAAAGATTCTTTCTTGAAGGGTAAATTAGAGCCATTTGAAGTGGGTTGTGGATTCATCTTGTTTCCAAGGCTCCTTAGGACTTTTACATTCTATCTCTATCTTCTTCCATCTTCATTCATTCTTTTTTTTTTTCTGTTCTATTCTTGTTTAATTGTTTCTAATCTTTAATTTATTTGATTCCAGGTCGTATTTCTTCAAGAAAAGATATTCTCCCACCTTAGTACATCAAGAATCACTCAAAAAAAGAGTTCATTTCTTTTCTTACTGTTTTGAATCTTTTTGTTACAAAATAGTTTTTATTTTGCCTAATTCTTCAATTAAAAAAAAAAAACTATTTGGTTATCTTGTTTTCAAATCTAGCTGAGGGCTACTTTGAAGTTCAAGAACGACTTCTTCTCACTCAAGAAACCCAGTTTTGATCATTCTTGGACTCTTTTCCAGTTGACCCTCCCTTTCTTTCAATTTAGGTTTCTTTTTTATTTAATTTTGTTCAATTACTAAAATATTTTGTTTCTCTTGTTTATATCTCAATTCGGCAACTTCTTCTTAATCCAGAATGACCCAAATCACTTCAAATGTTGGGTTCTCCATTTTTCTTGGCTGACCAAATCTTCTTTTGATATTTTCTTTTGATTTCTTTCGATTTTAGTAGTTATTTTATTAAATCTATTCTAATTGGTTGTTTTGTCTTAATTGGTAGCCTTGAATTGTTCCAAATTCATCATGGACAAGTCTTTTCTTTCAAACAGACTTGGACATTTAAGAACCCTAAGTTTTCAATTTGGTTTACTTGTTTTTTTTTTTACTTATTCAATTTGTTTTCCTTGCTGCGCTTTTATTTGATTTTATCTAACTTGGATTGTACCATTTTCAGGTTATAATCAAAATCTAAGTTTCCTCATTCATCTAGAGCCCTAGGCCAAATCTATGACTTGGACAAACTTGCGATCCTATTCTGTGTGAGTCCTTATCATTGGAGATGATGAAAATACACAAACCTACCTTGGTTGAAGATTTCTCTCTCTAACCCATGAAACCCTTGACCTTGACGATGAAGGTGATTACAAATACAACTTGGAATTTGGTTTTCTACAATATTTTAGTAAGAAATCAAGGTTTAGGGTTGGGATTTGAGTTAGATTGAAGAAGAAACCAAGAAAATGAAGAGATGCAATTTTTCTCTCTTTACCCAAAGGTGGACAACTCTTAGTGGACGAAGGATATGGGGTTTTTCCCCTGTTTTTCCCATTTTATTCTTTTATAAACACTAGTCAAAGTAAAAGTCCTAAAACTAAATGTATGGTCCACAATTAATCCTAGGTTTTATTCTCATCTAATGGCCACAATTAGTCCTAAAAAATTTAATTTCTCATTATTATTATATCCCAAACAGAAATCCATGTGAAATAATCAAAATATCCCTTTTATGGAAAAATTGCACCTAAGCCCTTTATCACATATTACCTTTCTTTATTTTCATACACGTCACTTAACATAATGAATTTTCCATATTTCGTACTTATTTCCATAATTACTAATTTCTCACGCAAATATTTTCATTTATGCTCTTTTCTGGAAAAGGAGAAATTATAAATTTAGTCCTTATGCTCTTCACTTTATTCAATTTGGTCCAATTATGACTTCCTTAATCCTAATACATATTTTTTTCATCTTAACACTAAATGATCATAATTTCTTTATTTGTTCAAATTACAATTTTGTCTTTACTTGTTTCCAACTCTTCCAATTTACTATTTTTCCCACCATCTCATGTTTATGCTTACACTTGCTAACTTTTTATTCTCCAAATATGTAATTGATTCCTTAAAACTACATTTAATGCACTCACTTTTTAATTTTCTCATAATTTCATTGTATACATTCTCGAAACACCAGGCAACAACTAGATTTTGAACTCAACCTCACAATCTGGAGGTATCCAGGGTAGTTCCTCGGGAAAAATGTCTCGAAAATCCTTAACAGTTCGGATATTCGCCACAACAAGACCAATAACGCTTGCATCTCAGACATAGGTTAGAAATGTCTCACACCCTTTTTGGACCAATTTCTTTGCTACCATAGCAGAGATCACATTAGACAAATAATCTCAATGCTCCACAACCATGACAATCTCTTTACCATCAAAAGTCTTCAATGCTACCCTCTTAGTAGGATAGTCCAATTTGACTTGATGCTCAACCAACCACTCCATACCCAATATCAAGTCAAACTCATCGAAAGATAGCTCTATCAAATCGACCAGAAATACCACTCCTTGGACTTCCAATTGACACCTCTTATAAACCTTATCCACTGCCATCGGTTGTCCTAAAGGGCTGACTACAGTAATAGTACTAGTAGTATTTTCTATCCCAATTCCCAATTTTTCAAAAAAATTACATGCAACATAGGAGTGTGTAGATACAATTTCAATTAAAGTAAAGTAAGGTAGGGAATTGATAGTGAAGGTACCTACTATGACATCAAACGCATCTCTATCATTTCAGTGTTTAGCAACATAAACTAGAGCAAGTTGCCTAGCCTCTGTTCTGTTCACACCCTAAATCGGTGCTCACTGACCTTGCCTATTATTACCATTCCTATTCAGACCACAGCCCCTCTAAGGTATTGGTCCAACCCTCTGATTTTGTACCTTATTCTTTACTGGAGCTTGTATCTGATTAACCTAGCGAGGATAGTCCTTAACTCGGTGCTCAATCGATCCACAACCCAAACAAGTACCCGATCTTGATAAGTGCTAAAAGTAACTTATTTTAACCTGATGCTAGTACTTTTAATCTTTGTGGGAATGATATCTTTGCTCACCATAGCTATATTATTTATTGATAGGTGCAGTTGCTGTAACAACCCGATTTAGACCCTAGTTGAAATAGTGATTTCGAGACCACAAATTCAAGGTCAAAATGATAATTTAATATTATTTTCTGTGTAAATGGTATGTGATATAGTCTGTGTAAAAATTCTGTGTGGTAATTTTATCGACTGTGTGCCGAAATAAGAGAAGGATTTAATTGCGTAAGTGTAAAAGCTATGTACTGATTTTTAATTACCTAAGTGTTGTTGTCTTTATAAAGAGGAGGCCTTATGTTACAAATAGCCCATTAATAAAGAAAGTGGGTGGTAATGGTCAAGAATGACCTTATATCATATGTTATATGTATTTTATACTAAAGGATAGTTTTGTAATTTAATAATTATGTTTAATAAAACAAAGCAAAGCATGAAATAGTTATCATCTTCTTCATGTTCCACTGAATTTAGAAAGACAAAGAAAGGGTTTAAGCTTCCATGATATTCGACACTTACTTAGCTTAATTCAAGGTATGTTTGAGCTCAGTTTTTGTTAATTTCTACGTTTTTGTTATCGTTGCTTCGTGCTCTAGCTAACCCATGTTGTAATTTTGTGAATTGATGATGTTTTTGTGATGAGCCATTGATGAATGTTTGAGCTATGTGCTAGTTGATAGTGAAATATGAAAACTTGGTGTTGGGTTAGCATATTTGTATTGGGATCTTTAGTGAAATTGAGTATTTTAGGCTTAATTAAGAAAATGAGTAATTGAAGGGTTAAAATATGAAATAAATGAAATGTGTAGGTTTGTATAAGCATGGTGAGAATTTGGCTAGGCTTGAACCAAGTGAAATTATGTGAATTTGATGATTTGGTGAAATAGGGACTAAAGTGTCGAAATGTAAAAATGTGAGGGCTATTTTGTAAAATGCCCTAAATATGTGTGTTTGGACTAAAATGAATAATTTGGTGATTGAATGGATTTAATTTAAATGTGTATAGACAAAGAAAGAAGAAGTTCTGATCGAGATCGAGGCAAAGATAAAGTGCTCGGTTAATCGACCGTTTCGATAGTTCGACGTCCGAGGTAAGTTCGGACATATCACATGTACTATATTTAGTTATGTTTAATGTTTGAAATGAGTGGCATGGTATAAATGAATTATGAATGCTATGTGAGAGCTTGACGTTACGTGGCACTAAGTGTGCGTGATCAGAATGTAACCGAGATGATTAACACTGTGTGTGTGAAATAATATAAGCTTTAGTTTATGGTGGGCACTGTGTGTGCGATGCCGATATAAGATCAGTTTGATATAGATGCACTAAGTGTGCGATGTTTACTAAACTTTGGTTAATGATTTGGGCACTGAGTGTGCGAACTAACCGAAGAAGTTACGAAAGCCGATTGAAAAGAAATCAGTGAGTATTTAATAGTACGTGATCAAAAACTAAGTGTGCAATGTTTACTAAACTTTGGTTAATGATTTGGGCACTGAGTGTGCGAACTAACCGAAGAAGTTACGAAAGCCGATTGAAAAGAAATCAGTGAGTATTTAATAGTACGTGATCAAAAACTATGTGGTTGATGAAATTATGATTGAGATTATGGAATGTCAAATGAACATATTAGCTTGTATGGTATGGTACATATGTGTTCATGAAATAATTTATGTGATGGTTGATTTAGTATAATGTTTTATGTTACAAACTTACTAAGCTTTATAAAGCTTACTGTGTGATTTGTTTCTCTGCTATGCAGTGTCAGCACAGCTAGCTCGGATCCGGGAATCGTCAGCATCTCAATCACACTATCGGCATTCTATTTTGGTACTTTTGGAAAGATGAACATAGTTGAAATATGGCATGTGTAGGCTAGTTGTATTGACTCATATTTGAGATGTGTAAATAGCCATGTGATATGGCTAGCTAAATGTTGGTAATGTGCATGAGTGGATATGGTATTTGGTGCACATTTTGATACAGCATGATGGTAATGAATTAGCTTATAAATGGTGAGTTCAATGATGAATTAATGCCTTAGTGATTTAGTGAAGTTATGGATGATTTATACCTAGATTTATATGTAATTTGGTTGTATAAATGGCATGCTTAGAAATGAGATTATATGTGATGATATGATGATTATTGGACATGAAATTGGTTGCCAAATTGTGTGTATAAAGATGCTCAAATGTTCTTGTAGGATTAACCCATGTGGGTGGCATTTTGGCCTTGCAAATGGCCTATTTTTGCCACACGGTTGTAGCACACGGGCGTGCCTAGTGACCGTGGGTGTAAGTCAGTATATGGCCTAAGAGCACACGGCCGCGACACATGGACGTGCCTAGTAGCCTTGTGGTTTTGACAGGATCGACCACGGCCAAAGTACACGGGCGTGCTTGGTGGCCGTAGAGCAAAGGTCATTTCGACCACGGGGAGGACACACGGGTGTGTCTAGCAGCCGTGGGAGGCACACGGCCTACCCCCACGGGCGTGTATCCCCTAAAACTTAGAAAAGTTTTAAATTTCCATGAAGTTTCTGTATGTGCTTCGGTTTAGTCCCGACCCCTCTCTAGCATGTGTTTAAGGTCTTATACGCCTTAATAAGGGACTAATTGTTTATGTTTGATGTATTATGATGATGATTGACTTTGTGTCGTAAATGAGTTGTGAAATGATCCTATTGTCTGGTAATGCCTCTTAACCTTAATCCGGCGACGGTTTCGGGTTAGGGATGTTACAGTTGCCTTAGTCAGATTTTTTGTTGGTTTCGTGGACATCAAGTTTTTGGCACTGTTGCCAAGGACAAAAATATTAGGAAAAATTTATTTCTATTAAATTAGTTATTTTTATTTTAATATTTTTTGTTTTAAATTTAATTGTTACATTTTAATTTTTCATTTGTTTGGTTCTTATAGGTTCTTTTGGTTTATGACTAGAGGCAACCCGTTGAAATTGTTAATTTTTGACAATGAAATTGAAAAGATTGCTCATAGAAATCATAGAGAGGTTAGAGAAGCAAAGCAAGGTCAACAGATTTTAATAGAAGATCAAGAGGAAAATGATATTACTGTGGAGATGAATGATAATCAAAATAATCAGTAGCCTCCTGCACCACTTGCTCCTCGTACTATGTTTGATTATGCTAAGCCTACTCTGGTTAGGGCTGAATTGAGTATCGTTAGACCGACTATTGCTACAAACAATTTAAAGTTCAAGTTGAACACAATTCAGATGGTACAATAATATGTCCAGTTTGATGGGTTACAAGATGAAGATCCAAATGCTTATTTGGCTAACTTTCTAGAGATTCGCGACACATTTAAGATTAATGACATTACTGATGATGCCATATGCTTACGGTTGTTTTTATTCTCTTTAGGGTTCTATCATGACTTAGGATCAGATGACTGAAAAGTTCTTGTTGAAGTACTTCCCACAGGTTAAAACAGTTTAATTGAGAAATGACATCTATTCTTTTTCTCAAATTGAGTTGGAGACATTATATGATAAATAGGATAGATATAAGGACCTTTTGAGATGGTGCCCTCATCATGGGTTACCTTTGTGGTTACAAGTTCAAACCTTTTACAACGGTTTAAATCATTTGACTAGGAAACTAATGATGCAACAAGTTGGCAAAACATTGAACAATAAAACACCTGAGGTAGCTCAAGAGTCTATTGAGGAGATGACATTGAATAACTATCAGTGGCAAGTCATGAGAACGAAATTGATTAAAGTAGCTGATATTTTTAATATAGATGCAGTTGCTATGTTGGCGAGTCAGGCAGAAGCACTGAGTAAAAAGACTGATGGTTTGAGTTGCAATAACATGATGAATCCGGTAATGCAATGTGATGCAACTAGAGCGGGGATGATCAATCCAAAATGTTTACCCTTCGATTCTAACATGGAGCATAAGCAAGTCAACTTTGTGGGTAACAATTCTAGACATCAAAATAACCCCTAAAGCAATAACTATAATTTAGGATGAAGGAATCGTCCAAATTTTTCTAGGGGTGGTCAAGGTAATTAAAGGTCACAACCCTCTCTGGGTTTTTAGCAATCTTATCAGCAAGAAAAGAAACCGAACCTTGAGGAGATGTTAGCTAAATTTATTTCGATGTCTGAAACTCGATTTCATAACACAAACAACTCTGAAAAATTAGCAAGCATCGATTCAAGGGCTTCAAAATCAGATTGGACAGCTTGCTAAACCAATTTTGGAGAGCAAACAAGGAAGTTTACCTAGTAACATTGAAATTAACCCAAATGAGCAAGTCCACGCAATCACTGTTCGAAGCGTGGAAGGGTTAGTCAAGCCTGAAAAGAAAGTAAATTTAGAATCAGTTGAGAAAAATGATGGGGTTAAGGAAAGCATGAAAGAGAATAAGCCAATGGTTAGAGAATACAAACCATGAATTTCACATCCGGCAGCATTGAAGCAAGACTGCATAAAAGAACAATATGGTAAATTTCTTGAGCTTTTAAAAATATTACATATTAACTTACCTTTTGTTGAAACTCTTTCGTAGATGCCCAAATATGCAAAATTTTTAATGTAGTTGTTAACAAATAAAAGGAAGTTAGACGACTTGTCAACTGTGGAGCTCAATGAGGACTGCTCAACCATTCTCTAAAACAAGCTACCCACCAAGCTTAAAGATCCAGATAGTTTTACTATTCTTTGTCTTATTGGTAGTTTAAATGTTGAAAAAGCTTTGGTTGATTTGGGGGCTAGTATAAATGTTATGCCTTAGAAAATGTTCAAACAACTTGGTCTCGGGGAACCAAAACCCACTAGGATGAATATTCAATTAACTAACAGATCAATTAGGTATCCTAGGGGTATTATTGAAGATGTACTTGTTAAAGTTGTTAAATTTGTTTTCCTTATTGATTTTGTTATATTAGACATGAATGAGGGTACCCATGATCTTAGGTTGACCATTTTTAGCCACTGCTAGAACTGTTATTGATATGGGTAGTGGTGAACTTGTACTGAGTGTAGGTGATGAAAATGCTACTCTTCAATCACGTTATTTTGTTAGAGTTCCTAGGGAGCATGATATTTTTTATTTTGTTAATTTTAGTAATCATGTGGCTCAACATTCTTTGTACGAATTTACTAATGAATACATGTTTGAACAATATCTCAAGGTGAAAAAAATCAAGGGATGAGTGGAGAGCGAATGGTGCAGCTCGACGAATTAGATGAATGCGAACGAATGCGAATGAGAAACCGAGAAAGCACAAGAAAGTAACAAAGCAACACCATGATATGTATGTAAAAGGTCGAACCAATTCAAAATTGGGGATAAAGTGTTGCTAGACAAGTCAGATCCACAAATGTTACCTTCGGAGCTTAAGTTAATAGGGTCGAACCTATTTGTGGTGCAAAACGTATTTCCATACGGAACCATTAAGGTAAAACACCTTGATCACATTACATTCGAGGTAAAAAGTTTTTGTCTCAAACTTTATTTTGGTGGTAATACTGACAACGAGAGAGAGGAGCTTCGGCTCCAAGATCCATCTTAACTGTTAGCTTGAAAAGAGAAGTCGAGCTTAGACTCTAAATAAGCACTTCTCGAGAGACAACCCAAGTGTTTTATTTTACTTATTTATTTATTTTAATTTCATGTTATTTTAAAAAAATTGAAAAAAAACTTTTGAAAAAAAAATTAAAAGAAGGGGTCCACACGATCTGGGGTGATAACAAAATCAAGTCGACATACTCACAACCAAAAATAAAATGGGCACAGAATAAAATATATGTTCGATAGGCTTAAAAGCTCACAAAAAAAATTATGGTTTTGATGTCAAACTTGAAAATTTAAAATTTCAAGATAATATTTCAATTCAGGGAGACAACCTAAACTAATTATTTCTGCAAAACAACTTATCATGCTTGACTTTCTCGTATCTTAAATATAAATCACACAATTTAAAAAAAAATCCACAATTTACAAAAATCCACAAATAAATCCCAAAACATAATTAATAAAAACTCTAAATTAAAAAAATTAATTTCAACAATAGATGTGAGAAAATTACGCAAACACAAACAACAATTCATGGATTTTATCGTATAAAAATATAACACTTAAGATATACATTGTCCTCAATGTACAAACAGATATAAATGGAATAAGCACAATATCAAAAGGGAGGAAGAGAATTGAAACTGTCCTAAATTTAGATGATTTTAACAGAATAGTGAAAACCAAAATTGTAGGCGATTCTAATGAAGTACATTTTTCCGAGCAAAATAATAAAAAATAGAAAAAAATAAGATAAAGAGATTACAAACTATAGAGCATATATTTAAGTATATATTTTATTTCGTGCTTATTCTATTTTTGGTTTTGAGTATGTCGACTTGATTATTTATTCTAGAACTTGCTTTTGTTATACATGTCGAGACCACATTATTGATTTGATATACTGAGATGATAGAAACACTTAGCATTTAACCCACCAAACCTTTAATCAGCTTACCTGTTGCATTATCCCCTAGTAAACCCCGTTGATCCTAACACATTTTTGCCTTTCCTGTTAATGTTAATCCATAACCCATATCTATGTTGTCCATTATCCTTTTTATTGAATCCATCTTTCTCGAGATTTGATTTGGTTAGTTGCCTGACTATGTTTCATCATTTGTATTGCTAAATTTTTATTTTGTTCTTAAAAAAAAGAGAGAAAGAAAAAAAGAGAGAAAGAAAACAAAAAAATGAAAACAAAATAAAACAAAATTTGAGCTTGAATCGTTAGCTTCATATAGTGTTAAAAAGCTCATTTTTATTTATTTCTTGTTGATGTGAATTCTTTTAATTCAACAACTGATTGTTTCTACTTTTGTAACTTATCAACTCGACTCTCAATTATAATCAACTTTTCTAACATTTTCCATACCCTTAACCTAAACCCCACTACAACCTTGTAAAGACCTCTTGATTGGTGTGTCATCTCATTCTATTGTGGTGGAGATTTGATTTTTCAAGTAAGCTTATGGTAATAAGATTTCTTGTTTGACTGTTGTTTGCGTATTATTTGAACCTTAAAAAATTTGAGTGCTTTGAATGAATCTTTAGTGATGATATTATTTCTTGTTCAGTTTGAATTTTAAGTGATTTTTGAGATAAGGGAGATGCCTAATGTTTGTAAAGCTTAAAATTCTCTACTTGGATTGCTTGTGCTGTTTAGTGCCATTTTAGTGTGCATTTCCAAAGCATGATTATCTGTAAATTATCCTAAGACATTATCGGTGAAAAAAAATAAATTGAGAAAAGTTAACTTGATTGTGGGTTGAGGATTTTGCTTGAGGACAAGCAAACGCTTAAGTGTGGGGATATTTGATAAGTGCTAAAAGTAACATATTTTAACCTCATTCTAATGCGTTTTTGGATGATTATTCGATGTTAATGGTGAATTTTATGCTCTTAATCCTATAAATTCATGTCTTTATACTTAAGGGAGCATTTGGGAGCAAAAGAAGCGAAAAAGAACAAAAACCAGAAAATCATAGCAAGTTACAGAAGAACCATGGGCTGGACCATTCCACACGGCCTAGACACGCGGGCGTGTGAGCCACATGACCATGTGGCAGGTGTGTCGATTTTGGTGAATTGCACTCCGAACAGTGGAGAAAATGCGATTTTTAATTTTTTCGAGCACTCTGAGACCTATATATACAAAAATAAGAAGATAGGAGTGAGTCGTCATAGAATAGTCAAGAAAACAACTCGAAAAACACCATTGAAGCCGATTCTGAAGCAGATTTCCATCAAGATTGAAGATTCCATTTTGATTTCTTTGGAGATTATTATGAGTTCCTTTGTTTTTTATGGTTATACTGTATTTTGGATTATTTTATTTGCAAGCATGAACTAATTTTCTAAATACCTATGGAGATGAACCCTATGATGAATTTTGTTGTTTGATTTCTATTTTTCGCAATAAAGACTTATATCTTGTTCTTAATTATGTGTGCTTAATTCTTGGCTTGATATTTCTAGATTATTGATCCATGTTTAATGTGCTTAAATGAGAGGAGGAATAGACCTTGTTTAAGTGTAGATCTAACGTAATTGAGTGGAGTTGCATGCAATACTAGAAATAGGACGACATAAATCTACCAGATTAGAGTCAAATATAATAGGGGAATCCATAAATCAAGTTACTGCGATAATAAGAGTTTTAATTAGAAAGAAATTTCAATTAATCAACCTAGAGTCAGTTGCTCTTATTCTTGAAGAGATATTAGCATAATTTAGGGATTTCTATGGATCAAGATACTAAGTGAAGAAATTGCATAATTTAGATTGATAATGATAGATGAAATCTAGATGAATTCTTTCCTGGGTATTGTTTCGCTTGTTGGTTGTTTACTCGATTATTTTCCTGATTGTTTTTTGTCGTGTTCGTTAGTTAATTAAATTAGTTAATTTTAGTGTTAATTGATCACTATAATTTATTAGTTAAATAATAGAAAGATGGTAATTACTAGTACTTTTAGTCTTCGTGGGAACAATATCTTTGCTCACCGTAGCTATACTATTAATTCATAGGTGCAGTTGCCTTAGTTAGATTTTTAGTTGGTTTCGTGGACATCAAATCTCTTCCAACACTGGTCCAGATGACGCTTATCACATAATCCGCATAACGGAATCCTACCAACCCCAGTACCCACCATTGCATTGCTCTGCTGTGGCTTAATTTCTCTGGCTAGCTTTACAAGTCGCGGATTCGGGCCAGTGGAACCAGACTCCCCTTACACTGAACCTTAGTTTTATCCCTCTTTTCGTCCTCCAAGTGCTGAATCTCCTCAACAATCTTGGTCTTCTCAACTAAGTTTTCGAATATCCTCTCTTGATGTAACACCCCTAACCCGTATCCATCGCCGGATTAGAGTTACGAGGCATTACCAAACAGAACACAACTCAAAACAGACATTCATTGCATTTCATGCTTCGTAAATCAATCACATCAATACACATATCCTATTTAAAATTCGAAGCTTAATACTACTATATTCATATCGTTCGCATATTAAAATTTTCTTTCAAGCTTATAACTTTACAAAACATATTTCGAGCATATCACAAGACATACATTTCATAACTAAATATCAAACATATCACTTCAATACACTCGTATATTAAACTTAATAATCAATATCACACGGCTTATAAACCAAAGCACATCCGGCATAATCAACTTCACTTAATGGTCAAATATAAAATTTTAAACATCAAAGTCATGTGCACATTTTACCTAATCAATATGAACCATTTAAAGAAAATGCATAATTCAAATCATAGTAACTCAACTTGCAAATTCATTAACCAATCCAACCCACATATACTTAGCGATTCATCTCATGAATTATTCGGCTAACACATTAATCAAATTAAATTATTCACACGACAAACTATACATATAAATATATATTATGCATAGACTAGCATCATTTCAAAACCAAATATATCTCTTCTCTTATTACAAATTTATGCACATATGACCATATCAAGTTGAATCAATTTGAGCAGAAATAATAACTAAAAGTTCACCCAATTCTCATGTTATTTACCACACCTAAAATATGTACACATAACCAATCAATTAATTACATATAAATATTCAGTCAACTAAAATAACTTCCATACATAACACTTAACTATAATCATTATTTGCCTTCATAATCTGAACTTAAATAACTAGCCATTCAAGCATAATTTATGCACATATTTATCATCACATATGCGCATAAATTGATCTTATTATGGACATATAAATCTATTAGCTAACATAACATATGCATATATATATATATATATATATATATTCAATTAACCTATCTTTAGTCGAACATGAATGTGCATCATTTACTAATTCAACCATATTTATAAGTCAATTACACATCAATTTATAAATCTATAATTAGCAGAACCAAATACTAATTTCACAAATCATAGCAAAATCATCACATAGTATTTGAAGCCACACCAAAACAATTTATCAAAACAATCAAGTAGCATATTCATTTCTTACTTCACCAATCGTGTCTAATAGACAATTACCAACAATGACAAACTTTACTTAACCAATATAACACATATCATTAACCGAACATACATTCATCCCTTATCTCATTACTAAACCGAATTATAAAACCATCCATCACAAGCATATATCAACATTAGTTAATTTATAAGTCATTCACGACATATTCATTCAAACCATATAATTAAAATACCATTCATGATTTCATGAATCATACTTGCCAAAACAAACTTATACCATGACCGAAAATGCACAAACATAAACATTATTTCAAGCCATTTTCGCATGGCGCATATATACAATTTCAAAATTCATCAAAAACAAATACTAGTCGATACATGCCATAGGTTCGTAGTTTAAGCTTTTAAAATACCAAAACAACGATCGATAGTGTGACGAATTTCCTTAACGATCCCCGAGCTCGTAACTAGCTTTCAAAATCTATAAAACAATGAATGAACATACACACAGTAAGCTTGGATAGCTTAGTAAGTCATAAGCAAAATAAATCCACAAAAGAACATTTGCAATATGTAATTAACTTGGCCGAATATATACATATAATCATATATAATTCATATATCCATCTCAAGTACTATATTTACCTTACTTTCATAATCATTTAACTTCACACGTACCTAAACTATTTAGCTCATTTTCACATACGATCTTAACTCGATATTGCCCGTTGAACCATTCAGAATCAATAAGGATACTCAGATAACTCGAAAAGCTCATACAAAGCCAACGTCCCAGACGTGGTCTTACATGTAATCAACTATCGATGCCACTGTCCCAGACAAGGTCTTACACTAACTCATATACGATGCCAATGTCCCAGACATGGTCTTATACATAAATCACAAATTAATGCCAACGTCCCAGACGTGGCCTTACACGAAATCACATATCGAAATACTATGTCATGACATATGTATCCTAACTATTACTAAGGTTCGAACGGGGCTTTCGAACGTCGTAACTCGATCGATTCATGCTCGTAATACATCATTCTATACTAAATTCAAATCGGCTAAGTAGTTATACATACATAAAATTCAATTCGACTATTTACAAAATGAATATATTCAATTTAACAACATTTATTTACTTATGAACTTATCTCGGATGAAGACGAACGAACCGGGATGACTATTCGACAACTTTAGATTTTTCCCGATCCAATTCTGATTTCCTCTTTTCTTGATCTAAATTAATATAAATTAGACTTATTTAATCACACGCGTTTTCAAATTCACCCAAAAACACATAAAAGGGGAATTTGCCTTTAGCCCTAATATTTCACATTTTTCACAATTTAGTCCCCATTTCACAAAACACAAAATACACATAATTTCATTAAACTCTAGTCTAGCCGAATTTTACTAAGGTTCATAGCAACCCATTTCTTTCATTTATTTCACATTTTGACCACTCAATTTACAAAATTTACAATTTAATCCCAAATAGGCATTTGAAAATCTATTAACACATGTTTATTTTTCATCATCAAACACAAAAATCATCAATCTTTCAACAATGGCAAAATACAAAATCATCATCAAATCCAAAAATCAAGGTATGGGCTAGCTAAAACATGAAGCAACGATCTCAAAAATGTAAAAATTATAAAAAGCCCCAAATATGCCGAATGCTCAAACCTCAACTTAAGTTTCTTTCTTTTAACTTTCGGCCACCAAGATGAATAAAATGCATGGCTTTTAATTAAGTATTTTTATTATATTATCATTAATTAACATATTTACCATATTAACCTTTATAAACTAATTATTAAACCATGTATTATATGTCTAAACCATCCACTTATTATTTCTATGGTAAAATTACAACATAAAGTCATCATATAATAAAAGCCATAGCAATTAGGTACCTTCACATAAAGCATGCTAGTTTTGCATTTTACGTAATTAAGTCCTTTTAATTAAATCGAGCACACAAATGCTAAAATTTTCATACGGAATTTTCACACATATAATTTAACATGCTATAGACATCAAAAATAATATTAAAATATTTTTCTAACTCGGATTTGTGGTCTCGAAATCACTGTTCCAATTAGGGTCTAAACTGGGCTATTACACTTGATACGATGCCACTTGGATTTTCAAATCATACCCAAGGCCCTCCTCAAAACGCAGAGTCTTGTCCTATTCAGTTGCCACCATATTCGGAGCATAGCCGCTCAATCTAAGAAACTCTGCTCATATTCTGACATAGACATGTCCCTTTACTTGAGTTCAATAAACTTCAACTGACGAGCTTCAACATATTTGGTACCTATATTTTTCTTCTGAAAGGCCTCTTGGAAATAAGTCCAAGTAATGCTCTCAGCCAGAGTACCCCTCACAACCGATTGCCACCAGTGATAAGCTTCATCCCTCAGCAAGGACACAACACCCATAAGCTTTTGTTCTAGAGTGCAATCCATATCCTCTAGAATTCCTTTGGTAGTTTCCATCCAATATTCGTACATTGTATGGGTTGTTCCAGCAACAACCCTAAACAACTTAGGCTCATTAGATCAGAGCCTCTCAGTAATAGGCCTATGATTCCCAGTACCAGTTTGGGCCCCAATGACCCTCTATAGTACCATTAATATTGCTTTTGATCCACATCATCTCCAATTCCTTGATTATCGCCCTCAGTAACAGGCGTTTCAGTAGTCTTATTAGTCTCAAGATTTGGCATGCTTCCCATGGAGGATGACTCAACTTGAGCCACTATACGGCGCCTTCCACGGCCTCACATATCACGACCTCGTTTTTCACAAGTACTATTTTACCAACCTGGTTTTACACTTTTAAGTCTTATTTATAGTTTCACAAAGACATAAACACTAGTTATTTTCTTGTATTTTCAGTTTCTAAGGTCTTAGAATTTTATGCAGTATAATCCTAGTGTTTGTCTACAATTTGATAGTAGCAATACTAATGAAGACGACATCAGAGTCTCTGAGTTTAACTTTTTTTTTTCAATTTTTTCAATAAAACACTATAACAAGTTTTTCCCAAAATATCCCCTTTCAAAAACGTGCATGGAGACTCAAATTTTTTTCAGATTGAGTTATTGAATTGGTTTCTGATACCACCAAACGTAACTTTTCAAACTCGACCTAAACGTTATGACCAAACCCCGAAAGTTACAATAGCCACAAAAATGGCCAAGTAAAAGCGTCTAGTTGTAAAATCGTTGTTTTGTTCATTTTTCTGAAAACATAGCGTAGTTGCATAAGGTTTGTTAAAACATCCGATTATAAAGTTATCTATAATCTAAATCCAATTCCATTCAAAACACGCATCATTTGAAAATAAAAACCCTTGATTTTTTTGGTAAACCTTTTGAAAACTACGTTTCACCATTTTGCAACAAAAAAAGTGTTGCTTTTGATTATTGTTCAAAATCCCATATTTTGAGTTGAGTTAGGTCGAATATTTAATTTGTTCTGTTTCCTTTCAAATATCTCATGGATGCAAAAAAAAAAAAAAAACCCAAATAAATCACCCATACCACAATATCTTAAATAAAAATTATAGTCCCAAAATAACCCAGCACATGGCCTATCACACGGCTGTGGCGTCGACAGTACCCAATTTTGACTTTCACCGCTCGTTATTTTTCGGATTTTTTGTTACACACCTGATCAAATTCTGACTTAAACCCCAAAATTGAGTATTCTAGCACCTAAAAATACCAAACACAGAGAATCAACCACCAATAGTGCAACCATTAAGAGGCTAAAGCCCTCAATTCCATTCTAAATACCAAAACATTCCAAGAAAAATTACGACAAACCCTCAAACATCCATAGCAATTCCAAATTAACATAACCACTTACCCTTGGACGAACAACACTTCTTCAAATCCTAATTTGCTGATGGATTAAACGTCTCTTAAACTTCACCTAAAACAAACCTATCAATTAACAATGACAAAACACCCAAACATAACCATCACTAACAAGAGAAATGAATAACGAACAAAAATTAGGGAACGATCACGCCTTACCTTTAGCGCATAGCCCACAAAACAAGGATTAACGCTTTAAGAATTAGCAGTAGCAAAAATTGAAGAATAAAAAAAAAAAAAAAACGAAACAGAAGGGAAAAATCAAATCAAGAAGAAGGTAGATTTGGATAGCAAAAAACAGAACAACCGACGTGTAAAACAAATGGGGAATGAAAGGTAACCAACTTGAAACAAAAAGTTGGAGCAGGCATTGAGAGAATCAAGGAAAAAATAAAATAAAACCAAATAAAATAATGGTCTTTTTAATTTTCTATTATTATAGTAAGGTATTCAAACATATCCCGATACCCCACTCTCATCACCTATTCAAATTGAAAATGTTTCAATTTGAATAAAACCACGCAATAAGATCGGCCTATACTAGAACCAAGAAAAATATTAATTTCACCGTTACAAATATTTGAACACCGGACCTCAACTACAAAACTAAAGCTCTAGATATTTCATTGATGACAAAATTAACAAAACGGAGACCAGAAGTTTGAGACGTTACATGAATTTAATGTAAGTTTAATATTTTATCAAATTATTTCTTTAACTAAAATTAATTTTACAAAATAATCCTAAACACCAATCAATACTACAATTTCATCGCATAACTTCAAAAATACCTAGAATTCATTAATAGTAAATTTTAAAATAACAGAGATACGAGTTAGCTAAATCTAATTGTAACGATCTCAAAAACATAAAAATTACACATGCAATAACCTGAGCTTGGCCGAGTACTAAGCTTCAAAAATGGAGGTTTTGTAGGTTATTTCGGTGGAACAAAGAAACATGGAAGATGATGCTCTTTTTTTTTATGTTTTATTGTTTCATTACTTATTTTTTTTTTCACTTTTAACTAACAACTAAAATAAGGTTGAAAACCCACTTACCGTCCACATTAATTGAAAATGATCTAATTACCTTATAGATCCTTCCACTTAGGTTGGTAAAACCATTTACGATTCACCCTTTTTCTTTAATTAACTAATTAAACAATAAGATCACCAAATCGAACCTTCACATACCTAAACAGTAACTCTGTAAATATTTTTACTGCCTCGATTTATAAAAATAGAGTCTCGGTACCTTATTTCGAAAAATCACTTGACTTACGGAACAAACTACTATACTAAACTATTTGTTCAATAAGTTAAAATTTATCTAATCAAAATTCAATATAAAATTATAATCAACTCGTATGAATTAAATAATAATTAATATGGACTTACTCGTCGGATTTGTAATCTCGAAACTACTATTTTCGACATCACTGAAAAACGAGCTATTACAAATATCTCCGATTCTACATATAATTTGTATGAAAATGATAACGAAATGAAAAACTCCAAAGAATCAATGTTGCATCATCGACGGAGGGATTCAGATATAACTTAAGCATCATTGTTTTTCGATACTGAGAGACTAGCAATTAAAGTCTGTAAAACTAGAGCGTTTCGAACATTCTAATTATATGATGCCATGGCAGATTGTACAGCAAAGTCGGAAGACGGAATATCCGCAACAAAGCTTTGCGGCTTAACAATTTTGGTTCTTCCTATGGCGCGCCAGAATGTCACTGAAGAAATGGTTATGGAATGTTCTTTGTTTAGTGGGATGCTATTGGTTTATAATGCTATATGGCTAAATCATAATCTTTTAAAAATAATTTATCAATATGTAGTGTTGCGGTTAAATTTCCAGTAGTCTTTTTAGAGAATTGCATGTTTTTCTCAAAATATCCTTTCTAAGGAAGCATACTTGTTCCCATCATTAGTTGAAATTATATTTCCTTTCAAATGAACATAAAATTTTAAATACTAAAATAATTCTAATGATTTTAATAATTTTTAATAATAAATAATCTATTAACTTATTACAATGATAATAATAAAATACTATACGGTAAAACATTTAACAAATGTAATAATAAGATACTAATAATTTCAACAGATTATATTAATAGAATTAACAAATTAACATTAATTTATTACAATGATAACAAAAAAAAGTTTTCACAAAAAAAAAAATGACAACAAAAAATAGTATAATACAATTTCTTTATATATATTTAATGATCATAACAACAATAATAGTATAACATTGACTATTAAAATACTTTCAACAATTGCTAAACATAATAATAATATAATATTAGCAAACAAACTAATAACATTAGTTCATGAATTATGACCCCCCAAAAAGACTCTTAATTAGATTAAGTGACTTGTAGAAATTTTCAAAGTAATTGCAATGGTTTAGGGTACGTAAATATTCGAGAAAACTTTAAGAGAAGTTTTGAAATGAATTTTTTTCATATTATTGCAAAACCAACTTGAACTAGCATATAATATATGTGTATAATTACGCTTAATGAAAATTAATTTTGGTATATTAACAAATTGGATAAACAGTTAGGGTACACAGATAGTTAGGGTAAATTACACAGATAGTCACTCAACTATTAAAAACAATTCAATATAGGGATCTAAAATAAAAATGTTTGTAATTTATGTATCCATATTACATAGTTCGATCATTTTGTTTACTCCGGTTAAAAGCACAAACGACAAGCTGACGTGTCAGTTAAAAAATCGGTATAATAGCATCAACTTTTAAATATTATATCAATTTAGTCATG
The DNA here is from genome assembly GCA_005393395.2 of Gossypium australe. Lineage (NCBI taxonomy): Eukaryota > Viridiplantae > Streptophyta > Magnoliopsida > Malvales > Malvaceae > Gossypium > Gossypium australe. Next base: position 40,075,403 of record CM016626.1, on the reverse strand, counting down.
ATTTAAAAAATTAACCCTCAAATTTACAAATGATTTCAATTTAATCCTAATTCTAAAAATTTAAAAAAAATATAAATATTTTAAAAAGTATAAATTTTATATTAATATTAATATTAATATTAACATTAATAAATATAATTATGTTGATATTAAATAAAATAAAAATCTCCTTCTCCCCCACCGGACCTTTCTCACCACTGTCCCCGCCCTCCCTGCCTCACCACCATCCCCGTCCTACCATAAGAGGGTTTGGTGTTGGTGGCTTCACAATAGAAAGTGGTACCATGATGAAAACTGTCACGACTGTCAGCACATTGCTTTCTATTGTGAAACCGCCAACACCAAACCCTCCAGTGGTGGGATGGGGATGGTGGTGAGGTAGGATGATAAGCCATAAAAGTAACATATTTTAATCTCATTCTTGATGCATTTTTGGATGATTTATTATATAATTTAGTGAATTTGATGCTTCTAATCCTTTAATTTCATATTTCTATACTTAGGAGATCACAGGGGAGCAAAAGGAGCAGAAAACAGGCCAAAATCAGATAAAACGAGCTACTTTCAGGATCCACACTGCCTGGCCATTCCCTCACGGGTTGGCCACACGCCCATGTGCCAGCCCGTGTCAGTTTCGCTCCTTGTTTCCCAAACAAGCGGAAAAAGCCAATTTTTAGGGTTTTTGAGCATTCTAAAGTTTATAAATACACACTAGAAGGGAACGGGAGGAAAAACGCAGAGTAGAACGAAGAAATTACTCGAAGAACGCCATCAGAATCAACTCAGAAGCAGGATCTCCTTCAAGATTGAAGATCTCCATTCAATTTCTCTAGAAGCTTTTGGGTTCTTTATGTCTTGCTGTTTTCCTAATTTTGAGATGTTTTCTTCCCAAATTATGAAGTAAATTCCCTAGATACCTAGGGAAGATGAAACTTATGATGAATATTATTATTTGATTTTTTTGAGTTACATGATAAATATTTGTTCTTGATCTCAATTATGTGTACTTCATGTGTTAATGTTTTCAAGATATTAATTCATGATTTACGTACTTATTTCAGTGGAGCAAAAGTCCTTGTTTAAGAGTAGATCTGGCATAATTGAGTGGAGTTGCATGCAATCCTAGAAATAGGACGACATAAATCTACCGGATTAGAGTCAAATCTAATAGGGGAATTCATAGATCAAGTTAATGAGAAAATAGGGGTTCTAATTAGAAAGAGATTTCAATTAATCAACCTAAAGTCAGTTATTTTTACTCCCGAAAGAGATATTAATATATTTTAGGGATTTCTATGGATCAAGACAAGTGAATAAATCATTTAACTCAAATTCAGAATAATAAGTGAAGTCTAGGTGGATTCTTTCCTGGGTATCGTCTTTATCATTGGTTTTCTTCGAATATTTTCCCAATTCATTCTCTGACGAGTCTTTAGTAATTAGTTTAATTTTAGATTAAAAACAACCCTTCAACTTATAAGCTAGATGATAGAAAGATAGTAAGTACAGTACCTTTAGTCCTCGTGGATACGATATTCCCGACTCACCAACTATACTATTATTCGATAGGTGCGCTTGCCTTTTTCGTGATTTTAGTTAGTTAAGTGAATCATCATCAAGTTTTTGGCGTCGTTGCCGGGGACTAAAATATTAGGAACACTTGATTTTTATTACTTTAGTCATTTTTATTTTTATTGCATTTTATTTTTAATTTTATTTTAATTTTTATTTACTAACTTTTTTTTATTTGCTTCTGGTAGGTTCCTTTAGTTTATGATTAGAAGAAACCTGTCAGGACATTTAGTATTCGACAGTGAGATTGAAAGTATAGCTCGTAGAAACCATAGAGAAGTGAGGCAGAGTCGACAGAATATAGTAGAAGAGCAAGAGGGCGTCATTGTTATTACTGAAGAGATGACTGATAATCATAATAATCAGCTACCTCCTGTGGTTGCTGTAAATCCTGTAAATCCGAATCCTACTCCTCGTACTATGTATGATTATGCCAAGCCCACTCTCACTGGGGCTGAATCGAGTATTGTCAGACATGCTATTGCTGCAAATAATTTTGAACTGAAACTTAATACTACTCAAATGATTCAACAATTTGTTCTGTTTGATGGTTTGCAGGACGAAGACCCAAATACTCATTTGGCTAATTTTCTAGAATTCTGCAACACTTTTAAGATTAATGGCGTTTCTGACGACGCCATTCACCTTCGGTTGTTTCTATTCTCATTAAGAAATAAGGCTAAACAGTGGTTCAACTCCCTACCACGAGGTTCTATCACTACATGGGAGCAAATGACCGAAAAGTTTTTGTTAAAGTATTTTCCACCGGCTAAGACAACTAAGTTGAGGAATGATATCTCTTCCTTCGTGCAAATGGATTTAGAGACTCTATATGATGCATGGGAGAGGTATAAGGATTTATTGAGAAGGTTCCCTCACCATGGGTTACCTCCATGGCTACAGGTTCAAACTTTCTACAATGGTTTGAACCCCTTAACTAGGCAAATGATCGATGCAGCCGCCGGTGGGACTCTGAATAATAAAACACCTGAAGCGGCTTATAAGTTTATAGAGGAAATGTCACTAAATAATTATCAGTGGCAAGTCATTAGGATAAAGCCGATGAAACGGCCAGTGTTCTTAACGTTGATGCGGTCACCATGTTATCGAATCAGGTAGAACTTTTGAGTAAAAGGATTGATGATTTATATGGTTCTATGTAGGAACATCCGGTGATGTAGTGCGATACAAATGGAGGAAGGATGAACAATCCAGAATGCCTATCCTACAGCCCTAGCACAGCGAACGAACATGTCAACTATATGGGTAACAATTCTAGACCTCAGAATAATCCCTATAATAACACTTATAATGCAGGTTGGAGGAACCATCCTAACTTCTCTTGGGATGGTCAAGGAAATCAGAGACCACAACCCCCTCCAGACTTTCAACCACCTTACCAGTAAGAGAAGAAGCCAAAACTTGAGGAGATGTTGACGAAATTTATTTCGGTGTCAGAAACCCGCTTCCAAAACTCAACTGGTGTGCAAGAAAGTTCATCAAATACCCGAATAGTATTTTCAAGCCAAAACTCGGCTCTCTCGGGATCGTCGTCAATAGTAGCTCTGAACTATTTGGCTCCGTATTTTCGAATCTTACCAACTGGTGGCTTATTCAGTCGTAAAAGTTCCACACCTTAAGGAGCTACGGGAACCGGTTAGGGATTAGGTAGGGGTGGAGGTTGTTGAGCAGCTGGATTTTTCTGAACAAATTCCGTGAACTACTCATTCATCATTTAGAAAAAGGCTTCTTTAGCCTCACCTCACTAGCTACCCGATACGGGTCTCGATTCTGATTACGCTACTCCGCGAATAGAGGCAAGCGCATTACTTTCAACATCATCAGCTACAGCTCGATTGGGATCCATGTACTATATGAAAACACAATTTAAATTGTCAGAAGATATCACACTATCACAGGTTATATATGGCATGTATAGCTAGACTCTTACACACGCTACATTAGTCTGAGAATCGACTAAACCGTAGCTTTGATACCAATAAATGTAACACCCCTCACCCGTATTCAATGCCAAAATAGGGTTACGGAGTATTACTAGACTTATAAAACAATTAAACAATTATTTCACATACAATTTCAAATTTCATGCAATCATCATTCAAACTCAATCACATTGTCCCTAATACGAGCCTGCGAGGCCCTAAACATGCTTTAGAAGTGGTTCGGGACAAAACCAATAGCTCAAGAAATTTTTGAAACACTTAGAAAATTTTTCAAAATTCAAGGGACATACGCCCATGTGGCCCGTCAGTGTGTCTCACACGGCCAAAAACACACCCGTGTCACAGGTCGTGTGGCCATTCGAAATGGGATCACATGGTCGTGTCTCAGTCCGTGTCTGACCCCGTGTAACTCTCTGACTTGGGTCACATGGCCAACACACATGCCCGTGTAGCTAGCTCGTATGCCCTAAAAATGGCCACACATGCCCGTGTGTCAGGCCGTGTACTAGGCCGTGCCAAACCTGTAGGGTATACTAACTTATGCCACATGGCCAAGTCACACGCCTGTGTGCTAAGCCGTATGGAGCATACCGACTTGATTTTTAATTCAATACTAGGGGACACACGACCGTGTAACATAACCGTGTGTCACACACGGCTGAGACACACGCTCGTGCCTCTGCCCATGTGGATAAAAATAGGCTATTTACCAAGCTAATTTGCCGCCCAATCTTGCACATACTTACACCAAACCAAATGGCACCAAGACATGGCATAAATAGGCATTCAAGCCAACTAAATCAAACCTAATTCATGTTAGTTCTATACCAACATCCACAATACACACAAGCCATAAAATAGACCATTCCATTTATACCAAATTCACATATACCATTCAACTAATGACACTTTCAAACATGCACTACTATGCTCATACTCACAAGCATATAACTTCTCCAATATCAACCATTTGACAACCACAATATCTATAATCCACAAGCATCATATATTCATCCATAAACTCACAACACAAGTCATATACACATATATATACACAAACATACCAACCAAATTAAGCCAACTCTCATGGCTATATACAAAACTAAAAACATTTAACATTTACAAGCCATTTCAAATGACTAAAGTCATTACCAATTCATATACCAAAATGACCAAACTCCTATACATGCCATATACTTAAAACACTTAAGTTCAAAAATACCCAAGAGATAGTAGGATAATGTGACGAAGTCTCCGACGATCCCGGAATCCGAGCTAGCTTTGATTTCACTATAAAACACGGACAAATAAACAATGTAAGCTATAAAGATTAGTAAGCTCGTATGAAAATAATAAGCAAAAATCACCATTTAGTTACCATTCAAAATATGCATATAACATACTACAAAATATATATAACCACAATGTTAACATATAGTCAATCATCTATTTAACCATGAACTCAATTCTTTCATATGTTCAATACATATTCAATTTCCGTACATACATGTATTGATACGTATCTATTTCTCACCATTTCATATCCTCGATATACTCGTTAAATCATTTGGAATAGTATAGGATACTCGGGAATTTCGCACCCTAAGTACCAATATATAGCCGAAGTTATCTCAATATCATATCTCAATAATGCTTACTCTCGAGCTATCAATGGGTCTGCTCACACAAGCTGACGGTCATGATGTAGCTACACGGTGCTGCTCATACAAGCTGATGAGAATCTGCAACACATGCTGGATAACTCAGCCACCGATAAGACGTACGGACCAGCACCCAAAACAATAATAACCCCAAATGACAGGTCATTCGTATCCTAATCTATTCCTAAGGTTCAACTAGGATTTCACACTTGCCAAATTGTCGTCAAGCATGTCCGTAGAACCGTATTCATAGTTTATGCAATATCAAAGCATTTAAAATACAATTATAACAAAGCTTATTACATACGAACTTACCTCGAATGTAAAAACGGTGAATTAAATTGATTAATCCGAAACCTTATTCTTTCCCCGATCTAAATCCATATTTTACCTTTCTTGATCTAAATGTAATCAAAATTAACTTATTTAACAATCTCTCTATTCAATTGAATCCAAAACACACATTAAAGAAATTTTACATTTTTGCCCCTAACATTTTATAAATTACTATTTTAACCTTATATATAATTCATTAAAATTACTTAATATAAGTCCATAAATGTCCACTAACATTTATAATGGTCTAATTACCACTTAAGGACCTTAACTTTAAGGTTCCATAGCTATTTGACACTTTAACTAATAGAACATAAGTTTTACACTTTACGCAATTTAGCTTTTTTTTTTATCAAATTGAGCACTCAAACGATAAGATTCCTTAATGAAACTTTTACACAATTATTCTATCATATTGTAAACATTAAAATAATAATAAAATAATTATTTGTACTTCAGATTTGTGGTCCCGAAACCACTGTCATTTGAAACATATGAATATTTTTATGGTTGTCATTTAAAACATTGGTCTAGGCGAATCGAACCAAAATTGATCGTAAGGAATGTCAATTGAACCCGTGGTGAAAAATGTGTATGTCTTTTCAAAGTGAATCAGTGGTTATTATGTATAGGTTTAAGGTCACACGGCCTCCTACACGGGCATGTAGACTACACAAGTGGACAGCACGACCATGCGCCCCTGAAAATCATAGGGTAGTTCGTCTTCCACACGACCACAATCTATTACACAACCTGCCATACAACCGTATCCTTCATGTAGAGTAAATTATCATTTTCCGCAAGACATCAAGCTGTTACACGATCAGGCCACACGGCCTGTGATCCCTATTTTACAGTTTTACCCTAAAATTTATGAATTGTTCAATTTAGTCCTTATATAGTCCTTGAATTATTTTTAGAGTTTTTATTCACTCAATTAAATTTTTATTCACTCAATTAAGTCTCTAATGTTATTTTTATTCAGGAATATGTGGTTTAATGACTGAATTGCTACTGTTATATTGTATGATATATGAATATTACATGTCTACTATCATTGTAATTTTGATAAACCGTTACTGCTATTTTTGCTTTTGCCCTACTAAGTACATGTTAAGCATGTCTACTACTACTGTTGAACTGAATACATGTTAAGCATGTCTATGATTTCTGCATTGTTCTGTTACAAGCATGTCATAATGCATTGCATGGGGTGAGATGATATGAATGAAGGAAGTAGTGACAGTTTAATAATATGCAAACACTGGTGGTTCATCCACAACATAGTGGCGGTTTATCTGCAAACTTTTTATCTGAAAAATATTGGTGATTTACCAACAATTTTTACTGACAGTTTATTTGCAAATTAGTGGTGGTTTATCCACAACGCGATGTGTAGGGATGGATGAGTTCTTGGGAACTCTTACTGTAGTGTGTAGCAGAGTTGGGTAAGATCCTTCCAGATAAACTGAAATTGCATTGCCATTCATAAGCATGTTCATGTGAACCTGTGAATTTTGAAATATTATACTGATGTGTTAATATGAAAAATTGATACTTTTAATTGCTATACGATTGTGATTATTCTAAGAATTGTTAGTTTGTATGCTTTGTCTATTGTTTTACACTGATTTTATACGATTGTGATTATTCTAATAATTGTTAGTTTGTATGCTTTGTCAACTATTTTACACTGATTTTCTTATGTAGAGACTCACATTGAGCTTCTTAAAGCTCACCCCCTTTAATTTCTATCTTTACATATAATCCTCAAGGTTAGGGCGCGAACTTGGCATTCAGAGGGCTCGACTCAGATAGTTTTTAAATAAAAGTATTTTAGACTTATTAATTGAAATTTCTATTGTTCGGAAACTGTATTATTTTATTTGAATTGTGGCATGAGACTTAGATTTTGGGTTTATTTTGGCATGCATGGCATTATAGTTGTTTAGATTTTTTGAAACTTGGATAATAAATTTATAATACATGAAATCTGGTTTTAATTAAAACTATGTCGAATATCACTTTTCCACTGCACTATTATGTAAATGAGATTTGAAAAACATAAAAATTAGAAATCAATTTTTGCATAATAATCATTAAAATCAAGCGGTTTTTTGAAAGAAATTGTACCTTTTTTATACACACTAAGTTTTTCTACTTGAGTAAACAAATGTTTTAAAAAGATTGTTTTATAAGCTCTAATAGTTTTTACTAGGCCATTTCGATGGCCAATGTAATCTTTCAATGTAATCTTTCGAATTCGATCGTAACATCTAGGTCGAGTGAGGAAGGTTACAAGATTCATAATAATATAATAATTTTTTTTATTTTATTTCCCATACTTTGATTATAAAAAAGGTACCAAATATGTTTTCATTATTGAAAAAGAAATTGTTTTATTTTCATAAACCAAACAATGTACCACATACTCACCCCGAATGATAAATATGAAATTCTCAATATTACCTTCTTTTTAAATAGCTCTTAAATATAAATCTATTATCTTAGTTTAGATCCATATTAATATATTATTTATTTCTCAATTTCCGAGTGTAAAAAAGGTAACAAATATGTTTTCATTATTGAGATAGAAATTGTTTTATTTTCATAAACCAAACAGGCTTCCCATTTTCCATTCTTCGTCAAATCTATAACGAATAAAAATGCAATCACAAATTAGTCCAACAATATATAAGATGAACAAAATAAAAAAACATAAATAATAAGAAAGTCCATATAACCTAATCAAAAATAATGAAAAAATTAGGCCTAAATCCTAAAATCAAATAAAATAAGAAACAAATAACTATAAAAATCTTAATAAAAATTTGTAAATAAACACTCAAATATATATGGTGAAATAATTAATACTTAGGTTTTTTAAAACCTCACCTTACCACCAAATAAAGGAAAATAATAATTATAGGAATCTAAAAAAAATATTTCCAAATAAACACTAAATATATATGCTTAAATAATTAATACCGATATCTTCTAAAATCTTAACTTGCCAAATATAGGGAGATATTATTTCCAAAGCAACTATAAATTCGATAATAATTTCTTAGAAGCATTCACACAATTAAATACTTAGCAAAACACAAAATTAAACAAAAAATCATGAAGAAGTCTATTGCCATTCCCATTCTTTGCACTCTTCTTTTGCTAGCTTTACTTTCTCCATCCAAAGGTATTTTTATTATTCTACAATTAAAAATTAATGAGATGAATTAATTATTCCACATTCTAGAATAAAAAGATAAGTATATTTATATTCAATATTTTAGAAATGAAATTGATCAACATAAATAAAACCAAAACAAAGAAATTGTTCTTTTTTAGAGTGTTTGTGTTTATTTTCGTTATGTTGTTGATGTTATTAGGTGTCGGATTTTGTTTGTCTTTTGTTTCACTAACCCTTATGTTAGCTCTCTTTTGGGACTTTAATAAAATACTACTTTGGGCGAGAAAAAATGGATGATAAAATTTAATTGTTATTTGATTCTGTTGACGAAATTTAGTGGAATATGCTTTGTAGGGGATCCCAAGTTTTGCCCAACAACAATGCAAATATCAGGACCATGTGGTCCCAATGGAGCTTTCGAATGTTTTGAAGCCATTAATGCAAAGTATGGAGCTTCCGCAATGGCGCAAAGGTGTTCTTGTAAAGATTTGTCTGCTAATGAACATCTCTGTCAATGTTATATTGTTTGTCAATAATTGTAATTCTCTTTGAACCTCACTTACGAGTTGCCATAATAAAATAAGTACTACAAATTAAAAATACTTTTACTCGGTTTTATTATCCAATGCCTTTTAACTAGTATTTAAAAACAATTCACAAAAATATTGTACTAAATACAGAAGTATAATAAATAATAACAGAATTAAGCTTTGAATATGACCTACTTTTAGAACTGATATACATTGGGTTTGTATTTAAGAAATTAATAATATTTAAATTCAGAAATTATCAGTGAATTAAATTAATAAATAATATATAATATATAATTTAAATAAAAATGATTAAGCTATTCAACCAATTAATATTAAGTCGATTGGTTTAGTGTGAGGCCCCAAAATCTCGAGTGTTAATTGAAATAATTAATTAAGAAATGAATTAGGCTTGATGGTTAAGTAGTTAGTGCACCTCCTTGATGTCTTAGGTTTAAGCCACTCCTCTCTTATATTTTTGTGTTTTTAGTTGTAGCAAATTAGTATAAAAATCACACAAAAATATATATTGTTAGAAGTAGAAACTAAACAAGAAATAAACCTAGGCCTAATAGTTACACGCTTGCTTCTCCCCCCTTGCATATCTGAGTTCAAATAGCCCAAATTCCCCTCTATTCCCTTTTATTTTTGGCAGTAACGGTAAATTAACATGCAGCCCCCTAAAGTTTAAAAACCCTAAGAATTTAGCCATTTTTCTATTTACATTTGAAGTCTTACTTTCTTTTCCAAACCAGTTGTACATAGATTATTAACAGTTTAATAAACTGACCAATAAGAAAAAATATCCTCTGACTAGGATAGACGACCTATTTGATCAATTCTGAGGTGCAATAGTGTTTTCTAAGATAGATTTAAGGTCGGGGTACTTACTATCAACTAAAAGTAAAGGAGGCAGATGTGCCAAAAACCGCATTCAAGACCCGATATGGCCACTATGAATTCCTTGTAATGCCTTTCGATTTAACCAATGCTTCGGCCGCCTTCATGGACTTAATGAACCGAATGTTCCTACCCTTCCTTGATCAATTCGTCGATACGTTCATCGACAACATCTTATTTTATTCTAAAACTGAAATCGACCATGACAAACACCTTAGGAAAATCTTCCAAATTTTTCGAAAAAAGAAATTATATGCCAAAATAGGTAAATGAGTATTCTAGCTTAAGGAAGTTATGTTTCTAGGACATGTGGTATTCGTAAAGGGTATCCGAGTAAATCTAAAAAACATATAGGATATCCTAGAATGGAAACAACCCAAAAATGTTTTCGAAATTTGAAGTTTCCTTGGTTTAATTGGGTACTACCATATACTCGTTTAAGGGTTCTCCTTGATAGCCGCACCATTAACTAATTTGTTAAGGAAGAATGTTCCGTTTAAGTAGAAAGATGATCAATAAGCAAGTTTTGCTAAGCTAAAGGTTATGTTAAGCTAAGCTCCCAAGTTAACACAATGGTTCGCATGCAAAATACGTTAGAGTTCATAACCATGCGAAACATTAATTTCAAACACTTAAAAATATTTATAGGTTTACAGCACACTTAAGCATTTCGTATAACATTCAAACGTAGCTCGCATACTGTAACAGTCGGATTTTAGGGCTAAACGGAACGATGGTTTCGGAACCACTAATTCGAGGTTGAAGAAATTAATTTTAATATTATTTTATGTGTTATGGCTTGATTATATGAGTGTATAAAAATTTTGGTGCATTAATTTTAGCGATTTCATGCTTAATTGCGAAAAATGACTAAATCGCATAAAGTGTGAAAGTATTGTTCTGCAAGCTAAGGGTGTCAAATAGCTATAGAATATTAAATTGGAGGTCCTTAAAGTGCAATTAGACCCTTAAGATAGAGTGGCCAGCCATAGGGGACAAGAAAATGAGATTTTTAAAGAGTAGGTGGAGTTTTGGTGACTTAATTGACTTGTAATAATAAAATAAAGAAACTAATGATATCATCCTTTCCTCTCCATCTTCTCCACCGAAAATACCAGCAAGAATTGGGGTTTGAAAGCTTAAAATTTTCAGCAACTTGTTCTCCTTGCAAGTAAGTGATTTTGGTGGGTTTTCTTGATAATTTTTGTACTTTTGGGACCCTTGTAGCATGATCTAGCTAATGATGGGACTATTTTGTCGAATCTAGGGTTTTTCCATGTGAGCATATATTTTTTTTGCTGAATTTTTATGGAAAGAAATGAATCTTGGGTGTTAAATACACAACTTTTGTGAAAGGTGTTTCCTTGAAAACACTTAAAATGACCTTTTTGTAAATGTTGTAAAATAAGTGCTAAATGTGTGTAATAATTGGTATTATGAGTTGCTATAAGAGTAATAAATGTTCATTTAGGCTTGTTAAAGGAGGAAATTTGATTAGACTCGATTTACGAGCCTAGGGGTAAAATCATAATTTTGTGAAAGTCTAAGGGCAAAACGGTAATTTTTCCAAAGTATGATTCATGAGTTATTTTAGTCAATGTGATCATTAAATAAGTGAAATTGTCATTATAGATCAAGAAACACGAAGTCCGGACCAAAACATAAGCAAGATAAGCTTCGCAACATTTTCTCACACATCTCTGAGCTAACATAGACGAAATCATGACAGGCAATTCACTCGCCTCATCTGATTCAATTCGAATGATTTCACTATTCTGGCATTTCAATCCAATAGTCTTTCATCTACAATTCACAATAGCATCATGCAATGTCAACCAATCCATGCCCAGAATTACATCAAACTCATCAAACGGTAAAAGCATCATATTTGCCAGAAAACAGTAGCCTCGAGTCATTAAAGGACAGTTCTGGCAAACTTTATCAACTAGAACATATTTTCCTAAGGGGTTCAATACTTTAATCACAAACTCATTAGACTCAATAGACAAACTCTTATTAAACACCAAATTCATACAAATATATGTATGAGTTGATTCAGGACCAATCAATGCAATTACATTAGTGTCATAGAGAGAAAATGTACAGTTGATAACATTAGGTGACGGCGCATCTTCGCGAGCGCGAATAGTGTAAGCTCTAATAGGTGCTTTGGCCTCGGATCTCACAGTGGATTCCTTTCTTGTTCCTCTACTACTAGACATAATTCCAGCACTTCGAGGTGGTTTACCCTAGGCAACTGTATTACTCGGCCTTGAAGTCTGAAGATTATCTTTCCCGGATAACTAAAGACAATCACGAATAAAGTGTTCTTGCGAACCACATCTGAAACAAGCTTTATTGTTATTATTCATCCAACAATCTCCAAAATGCCGTCGGCCACATTGTTGACACTCGGGTTTATTGTTTCTCACGCTATCAACACTCGATACTAATGTAGCTTGAGCTTTAGGATTTGAGTCTTGCTTTCCACGATCTCTGTTTAGATACCCGATTGAAGCATTCGAATGATTATACAAGCCTCTTGATTACTTTGACGAAGACTGATATGGTTTATTCATCAATCTACCATATTCATCAATCTCTTTTTCGCATCTCTAACTTCAAATTCAGCTTTTCTGTTTTCTTTGCCCAATTCTTTAGCTTTACAAGCTCTATCAACTAGCACCACAAATTATTTTCATTCTAGAATCCCAACTAACAATCTGATGTCTTCGTTTAACCCATCTTCAAATCTCTTATACATAATTGCTTCAGTTGAAACACATTCTCGAGCATACTTACTGAGTCTCACAAACTCTCGCTCATACTCTGTCACAGACATACGGCCTTGTTTCAACTCTAGAAACTCTTTGCGTTTTTTACCGATAAACCGTTAACTGATGTATTTCTTTCTGAACTCAGCTTGAAAGAATTCCTAGGTAACTCTTTCTCTCGGTACCACGGATACCAAAGTATTCCACCATTGCTATGTAGTGTCCCTTAAAAGTGATACGGCACATTTTAAACACTCAGCTGGTGTGCAAGAAAGTTCATCAAATACCCAAATAGTATTTTCAAGCCAAAACTCGGCTCTTTCGGGATCGTCGTCAATAGTAGCTCTGAACTCTTCCGCTCCGTATTTCCGAATCTTATCAACTGGTGACTTATTCAGTAGTAAAAGTTCCACACCTTGAGGAGCTACGGGAACCGGTTGGGGATTAGGTGGGGGTGGAGGTTGTTGAGCCGGATTTTTCCGAACAAATTCCGTAAACCACTCGTTCATCATTTATAAGAAGGCTTCTTTAGCCTCACCTCTTTGGCTACGTGATACGGGTCTCGATTTTGATTGCGCTACTTCGTGAACAGAGGCAAGCACATTACTTTCAACATCATCAGCTACAGCTCGATTAGGATCCATTTACTATATGAAAACACGATTTAAATTGTTAGGATATATCACACTATCATAGATTATATATGGCATGTATAGCTAGACTCTCACACACGCTACGTTAGTCTGAGAATCGACAAAACTGTAGCTCTGATACTAATAAATGTAACGCCCCTCACCCGTATTCAATGCCAAAATAGGGTTACAAAACATTACCAGACTTATAAAACAATTAAACAATTATTTCACATACATTTTCAAATTTCATGCAATCATCATTCAAACTCAATCACAATGTCCCTAATACGAGCCTACGAGGCCCTAAACATGCTTTAGAAGTGGTTCAGGACTAAACCGATATCTCAATAAATTTTTGAAACACTTAGAAAAATATTCAAATTTCAAGGGACACATGGACACACGGCCAAAAAGACGCCCGTGTCATAAGCCGTGTGGACATTCGAAATGGGATCACATGGCCGTGTCTAACCCCGTGTAACTCTTTGACTTGGGTCACACGGCTAATACACACGCCCGTGTAGCTAGCCCATGTGCCCTAAAAATGGCCATACACGCCCGTGTGCCAGGCTGTGTCAAACCTGTAGGGTATACTGACTTATGCCACACGGCCAAGTCACACACCCGTGTGCTAAGCCATCTAGAGCATACTGACTTGATTTTTAATTCAACACTAGGGGACACATGGCCGTGTAACATAACCGCATGTTACAAATGGCTGAGACACAAGCCTGTGTCTCTGCCCGTGTGGACAAAAATAGGCTATTTACCAAGCCCATTTGCCACCCAATCTTGCACACACCTACACCAAACCAAATGGCACTAAGACATGGCATAAATAGGCATTCAAACCAACTAAATCAAACCTAATTCATGTTAGTTCTATACCAACATCCACAATACACACAAGTCACAAAATAGACCACTCCATTTATACCAAATTCACATATACCACTCAACTAATTAGACACTTTCAAACATACACCATTATGCTCAAACTCGCAAGCATATAACTTTTCCAATATCAACCATTTGACAACCAAAATATCTATAATCCACAAGCATCATATATTCATCCTTAAACTCACAACACAAGTCATATACACATATATATACACAACCATACCAACCAAATTAAGCCAACTCTCATGGCTATATACAAAACTAAAAACATTTAACATTTACAAGCCATTTCAAATGACTAAAGTCATTACCAATTCATATACCAAAATGACCAAACTCTTATACATGCCATATACTTAAAACACTTAAGTTCAAAAGTACCCAAGAGATAGTAGGATAGTGTGACGAAGTCTCCAATGATCCCGGAATCCGAGCTAGCTTTGATTTCACTATAAAACACGGACAAATAAACGATGTAAGCTATAAAGCTTAGTAAGCTCGTATGTAAATAAAAAGCAAAACTCACCATTTAGTTACCATTCAAAATATGCATATAACATACTACAAAATATATATAACATATATTCAATCATCTATTTAACCATGAACTCAATTCTTTCATATGTTCAATACATATTCAATTTCTGTACATACTTGTATTGATACGTATCTATTTCTCACCATTTCATATCCTCGATATACCCGTTGAACCATTTGGAATAATACAGGATACACGAGAATCTCACACCCTAAGTGCCAATATATAGCCAAAGCTATCTCAATATCATATCTCAATAATGCTCACTCTCGAGCTATCAACGGGTCTGCTCACGCAAACTGATGGTTATGATGTAGCTATACGGTACTACTCATACAAGCTGACGAGAATCTGCAACACATGCTGGATAACTCAGTCATCGATAGGACATACGAACCAGCACCGATAATAATAATAACCATTAATGACATGTCATTCGTATCCTAATCTATTCCTAAGGTTCAACCAGGATTTCCCACTTGCCGAATTGTCGTCGAGCATGTCCGTGGAGTCGTATTCACAGTTTATGCAATATCAAAGAATTTAAAATACAATTATAACAAAGCTTATTACATACGAACTTACCTCGAATGTAAAAACGGGGAATTAAGTCGATTAATCTGAAACCTTATTCTTTCCCCGATCTAAATCTGCATTTCACCTTTCTTGATCTAAATGTAATCAAAATTAACTTATTTAACAATCTCTCTATTCAATTTAATCCAAAACACATATTAAAGAAATTTTAAAATTTTGTCCCTAACATTTCAACGTTTTACAATTCAGTCCTTATTTCATAAAATCATCAATTCATGCAATTCAACCAAAACTCATGCTAACCAAATTTCAATTAGGTCCCTGGCAACCCATATTTTTCATTTATTTCACAATTGAACCACAAAAATTACACATTTCACAATTTAATCCCTAATTGAACATTTTACTAAAAATCACTTAATAAATGTTGTTTATCTAACAACAACCATGCATTTTCTACCATTAAACATCAAAATAAATCAACATTCATCAATGTAAAAACCCTAAAATTTTAACAATTTTGCAAATTAGTCCCTAGGCTAGCTAGATTAAGCTGCAACGATCTCAAAAACATAAAAATCATTAAAAACGGGACAAAAACGAACTTACAATTGAGCTAGCAATTGACTGAATGCTTCAAGCTATTTCAGTGGCTTTCTTCACCCTAATTTTCGGTGGAAGATGATAACAAATAAAGATGATTTTATGTTTGTTTTATTTTTACCAAGTTATTTTATAAATTACTATTTTAACCTTATATATAATTAATTAAAATTACTTAATATAAGTCCATAAATGTCCAATAACATTTATAATGGTCTAGTTATCACTTAAGGACCTTAACTTTAAGGTTCCATAGCTATTTGACACCTTTAACTAATAGAACATAAGTTTTACGCTTTATGCGATTTAGTCTGTTTTATCAAATTGAGCACTCAAACGATAAATTCCTTAACGAAACTTTCACATAATTATTCTATCATACTGTAAACATTAAAATAACAATAAAATAATTATTTCTACTTCATATTTGTGGTCCCGAAACCACTGTTCTGATTTGACTAAAATCGGGCTGTTACATAGCCAATTACGCATTCTTGCTATAATTTTATAATTTTATCAATTATAAATTCGAGATGTGACACTATTATTGTACTATTTTCCTCCTTCGTTTAAAACTTTCAGGGAAGACCTTGATTTATGATAGAGATAAACTCTCGTTTGAATATGTGAAGGGTAACTTATTGAGCAAGGAAAAATGTGATAATGAGTCTAATTCGGGTAGCAAGTCTGGTAGTCAAGCCTCGATTTTGGTTGCTAGATGTAGGCAACAGTCTAAAGATTCAAGTCAGAACAAATCTAGGTCAAGATCGAAGTCAATGAATCATGACAAGAAATGTAACTACTACAAGAAGTTTGGTCACATAAAGGAAGAATGTTATAAGCTGAAAAATAAAACCATGAGGGCTGCTAGAGCGACGAAGAAAAGAAGACTGAGGGTAGTCAATGCTAGTGCGGCCGAAGACAGGGGTGATGATTGGTTGTTGGTGTCTACAACTACAAGGTTTAAACTTATGTCCAAGTGGATTCTGGATTTAAGGTGTTCTTTTCATATGTGTCCAAACAACGACTTGTTCTCTATATATAGTCCAATTGAAGGTGGAGTTGTGCTCATAAAGAATAGTTAACCCTATAAGATAATCGGTATTGGTACCATTTAGATCAGGATGCACAATGATATTATCAGGACACTGTCAGGTCTCAAGCATGTGCCTAATTTAAGGAAAAACCTCATCTCTCTAAGTAAGTTAGACTCGAACAATTGTATAATCATCATTAAGTCAAGCGTATTAAGTTATCTCATAGAGTTCTTGTTTTGATGAAAGGTCAAAAGACTGATAGTAGGTTCAATAGTGATTGGTGCGGCAACAATTTCCTCATCTTTTACGAAGTTAGAGACAACTTGGTTATGGTATATGCGACTTGGTTATATGAGCAAGAAAGGTATGACTGCTTTTGAAATAAAATTCATTCAGTTTCCAAGTTCAAGCACTGCTTAGACTTGGTTAAGTATCCTGCAAAATCAAGTTAGGCCGTTGATAGGGCTCGACAAAGAAGACTTGTAAAAATACGAGTCAAGCTAGAGATTTGTGGAGTGTGTCTCGCATTTTCAGACAGTTTTAGGCCCTTATCGCAGCATGTATCACGACAGAAGGGCTTAAATATCACAACACCAAAGTCATTCGGTGACGTCACGACAAGAAGCTTCCCAACGTTGCAACGAAGGATGACACCGTGATGATGCGAATGGGGATGTTGCAACGTGGCGATGTGTTTCCCATAAAAATTGGTTTTCTCTCATTGCTAAACTTTGTTATATTTTCGCAGTCGAACTCTGATTAGTGTAAGGATATTTTGGTCATATTAGCCCACAAATTTTAGCTTATAAAATGGACCTTAGTAACCCTAGAATTGACTCTTTGATATATCTTCATCACATTAAATTTAGAAAGAGATTTGAGAGAGCTTTAAGGGATTTTCGTGTTTTAGCCAGAGACCTTTTTTCTGGAGTTTAGGGTTTGTGTTTTGGTTATCTCCATCTTGTACTCTTTCAGATTATTTTCTCATTTAGTGAAGCCTACTTTTCTTGTGATTTTTATCCTCTTCGGAGGAGCTTTTCACAAAAAATTTGTGTTCGATCTTCCCTGCATTTTCTATTTCATTGTTTATATGGGTCGATCCCCAACAGAAGGAGATGAAAGGTTGAAGAGAACATAAGAAGCCTAACTAGGTTTATAGTAAAACTTTTTAAATTTTTTAATAATTTTTAAAATCTTTAAAAAAATCACATTCTTGAATTTTCAATAAACTTTCATTTTTTTTTATAATTTTGATTATTTTGAATTATTTTTTAAAAATTTAACCGAAAATGTCATGTCATTATTGACATGTCATGACACATTAGTAGATCCATCCACTGAGATGGTGTGTGGTACCATGTTGGACAATATTGTTGACTGTTAGTTGATTGAAAGCTTCCATTAACGTTGGCCTTATTTGAAAACTTTTTGCAACACTGTAAGTGAGATGAGAAAAAAAAAACATTAAAGGCCAAAGTGTAAAAAACCCACAAATGATAAAGGGAAATTATTTGGTGCACTACTAAAGTGTAAAATTCTCGATATTACCTTCTTTTTAAATAGCTCTTAAATATAAATCTATTATCTTGGTTTAGATCCACATTAATATAAGAATTTTTTATTTTATTTCTCATATTCCAATTATAAAAAAGGTACCAAATTGAAATCCATTTTCCTTTCTTCATCAAATCTATAACTAATGAAAATACAATCACAAATTAGTCCATTAATATATAAGATGAAAAAATAAAATAAAATAAAATAAAATAAAATAAACATAAATAATAAGAAAGTCCATATAACCTAATCAAAGCTAATGAAAAAATTAGGCCTAAATCCTAAAATCAAATAAAATAAGAAACAAATAACTATAAAAATCTTAATTAAAATTTCTAAATAAAAACTCAAATATATATGTTGAAATAATTAATATTTATATTTTTTAAAACCTCACCTTACCACCAAATAAAGGAAAATAATAACTATAGGAATCTTAAAAAAAATATTTCCAAATAAACACTAAATATATATGGTGAAATAATTAATACCGATATCTTCTAAAATCTTGTCTTGCCAAATATAGGGAGATATTATTTTCAAAGCAACTATAAATTCGATAATAATTTTTTAGAAGCATTCACACAATTAAATACTTAGCAAAACACAAAACTAAACAAAAAATCATGAAGAAGTCTATTGTCATTCCCATTCTTTGCACTCTTCTTTTGCTAGCTTTACTTTCTCCATCCAAAGGTATTTTTATTATTCTACAATTAAAAATCAATGAGATAAATTAATTATTCCACATTCTAGAATAAAAAAGAAATGTTTATTTATATTCAATATTTTAGAAATGAAATTGATCAACATAAATAAAACCAAAATAAAGAAATTGTTCTTTTTTAGAGTGTTTGTCTTTATTGTCGTTATGTTGTTGATGTTATTAGGTGTTGGATTTTGTTTGCCTTTTGTTTCACTAACCCTTTTGTTAGTTCTCTTTTGGGATTTTAATAAAATATTACTTTGGGCAAGACAAAAATGGATGATAAAATTTAATTTTTTTTGTGATTTTGTTGATGAAATTTAGTGGAATATGCTTTGCAGGGGATCCCAAGTTTTGCCCAACAACAATGCAAATAGAAGGATCATGTGGTCCCAATGGAGCTTCCGAATGTTTTGAAGCCATTAATGCAAAGTATGGAGCTTCCGCAATGGCGCAAAGGTGTTCTTGTAAAGATTTGTCTGCTAATGAACATCTCTGTCAATGTTATATTGTTTGTCAATAACTGTAATTCTTTTTGAACCTCATTTACGAGTTGCCATAATAAAATAAATACTACAATTTAAAAATACTTTTTCCCAGTTTTATTATCCAATGCCCTTTAACCTCTACTTAAAAATAATTCATAAAAATATTGTATTAAATGCAAAATTAAAATAAACAATAACATAATTAAGCTATGAATATGATATTACATTGGTTTGTATTTCAAACATTAATAATGTATAAATTCATTAATTATGAGTGAATTAAATTAATAAATAATTTAAATAAAAATGATTAACCTACTCAACCAATTAATATTAAGTAAATAGGATTAGGTTAGTTAAAATCTATAGAAATAAGTTTATATTTTTAAAGAAATATTTTGAAGTGTATCTATTTAAAGAATTAAATCACAATAATTAATGACCAAAAACAGGGTAATTTACCTAAAAATACCCAAAAATTTGAAAAATTACGGAAATAGGCCAGTTTGTAGAAAATTTATGGGAAAGGGTCATTTCCTCCCAAAAACGCATCCACGTCAGCGCGTTTTTGGGGGATAAGGGGCTAAAGCGCGTCCTACAGGGCGTGCTTTAGCCCCAACGGTCAAATTTTTTTGACCGTTGGGGGGCCAACGGTCAGGAAAAAAAAAGTATAAACCCCCCCACCCTTTATTTTTTTCACATTTCAATACTTTCTCAATATTCTTTCAATTTTCTCTCAATTTTCTCTCAATTTTCTCTCAAAGTCCTTGAAATTTACGCTCAAATTTCAAAATAGTCCTTTACTATTTACGAAAAAGCCCTTTATAATTTTTTAATATATTTTTTTTGAAAATTTTTAAATCGGATTGCAATGGCCGGGGAATTACGTCGCCTAGACAACAAACACATCTCCGTCGAGCAAATGAAAATGGTAAGTTTTAATTTTAATTTTTCAATATTATTTAATTTTTTTTTCAATTATGCAATTTTAATTAATTGTTAATTTTATAATTTTTTAAACAGTCTGTAGATCGGGTGTTCGAATGTTATATTCGCAACATGCATGATCCCCCATCGCCCTTGATCGAGAATTACCTGCGGGAAGCAGGTTTTTGGCACGTGGCCACGATAGGCCGGGGGTTCAAGTTGGAGCCACCTTTGATCAGCGCGTTGATAGAGAGGTGGAGACCCGAGACCCACACTTTCCATCTGCCATGCGGAGAGTGTACCATCACTCTAGAAGATGTGCAATTGCAGTTGGGATTACCGGTGGACGGGTCGGTAGTCACCGGGTCCGTAACATCGACCGATTGGATGGCCGTATGCTACGAGCTTCTGGGTGCCATTCCGGATAGAATTCAAGGAGCTCGGATCGATATGGTGTGGTTACGAGACACATTCCCGGAGCTGAATGAGGGTTCGACCGAAGTAGAAAGAATACGGTATGCTCGGTCATACATTCTTCAGATAATTGGAGGCTATCTGATGCCAGACCTCTCTAGAAACCTCGTCCACCTGAGATGGCTCTTGAAACTTGTTGATTTCAGAGCAGCCGGTGAATTGAGTTGGGGGTCTGCCGTGCTATCGAGGTTGTACCGGGAGATGTGCGGGGCGACGCGACCGAGTAAAGCAAAAATCGGAGGTTGCCTATCACTACTGTCATGGGCATGGTTTCGATTTCCATTTTTATGCCCTCGACTCGACCACCCATATTCATTCCCACTGATAACAAGGTAAATTTAATATTATATTTTACAATTATTTCGTAGATTTATAGTATAATTGCATGCTAAAAGTTTATTTAATTAGGTGGAACCATTCGGCGAGTCATGTTGGAATACCTAACTCGCTTGAGGATATACGGGTCCTATTGGACCAAAGGTCGGAATCACAAGTAAGTTTCGAATTTTGTTATTATAATTTAGTATTTCGTATGTAGTGTCTAGTATTATGTATATAACTAATATTTTCGTAATGTTAATATAGTTTCAATGGACACCGTACGAGGATTCGGAAATTCGGGTAGTAATTCCGGAGGAGTTCTTCCAAAATTCGAACAGGTGGCACGTTAAGGTCCCATTGATCACCTACGCAACCGTGGAGATGCACCAGGCAGATCGGGTTCTGCGGCAATTTGGATTCTGGCAACCGATTCCCGTGCCACCTGAGGTACTCGATGATGAGCACAAAGTGGACTTACGGCAGCCGCACACGGATTGGCCAAGATTTTGGTCAGGTCATATCGAGACGTGGGAGAACTGGTATGACTTTTTACCTATCCGGGAATCGATCATCGTTCCTGAGTTAGCGTGCGTGCTGGAGTACATGCCATGGTTTAGGATCCATGGCAAGCCGTATCTGTTGTCGAAAGAAGAGAGGCGACGGCAACTTCGCGACGAAGGGAACGTCGGGCCCTTTTAAATCTAAGGAGAAGGGGTGTTGAGGCAGGGCCATCATCAGCACCGACACAGTCACCGGGCCTAGCAACAGTGCCTACACAGTCACCGAGCCCATCAGTTCAGCCGACAACACCGACATCACAGTGTCTACCGTTTATGCCAGGTGCGTACCCTTCCCCTTATATGTATCCTCCTAACCCATATATGTTTCAGTTTCCCAGTCCTAGCCCAGGTTGGAGTGCATGGCTGGGTTCGAGTCCGTTCCCGACTACTCCCGCTAGCCAGCCGATGGTGAGGCCGACGTCGTATGTGGGTTCAGAGGAGGCGCCGTTGGGGAGCACTTCTTTCTACCAGGCTCCTTCTCCGTTCGGGATGCAGTCACCCCGCCGTGGTTTATACAAACACCTTCGGGGTCATTATTTTATCAGGGTGGGTCATCATCGCAACATCCAGAACCAGACCCACTGCCGGAGGAACCCGATTCCCCGCCCAAGGTTCCACGACCCCCGCCGGAAGCCAGAAGAAGGAGGAATCCAGCGCGTAACCGTCGACCGCCCCCGTGTGGCACTGGTTCCCACCGGCATCAGCCCTAAACCCTAAACCCCCTAATTTTTTATTGTAATTTAATTTTTAATTTGAGTTTAATTTTTTTTGTAACTAAGGTTTAATTTTTTTTGATATTAAGTATTAATATATGTTATAAAATATGAGTTTAATTTTTTTTGTAATTTAATTTTTTAGTTTATTGAATTTTAATACCGTTGATAAAATAGAAATAGTTTTTTTTTTTTGTAATTATGTATTAATACATTTAATAGAATTTGAGTTTAATTTTTTTTCCTTGTAATTTAATTTTTTTTAGTTTATTTAATTTTAATACCTTTGATAAAATAGAAATGGTTTAATTTTTTTGTAATTAAGTTTTAATATATTTAATAAAATTTGATTTTACTTTTTTTAATTTATTTAATTTTAATACCTTTGATAAAATAGAAATGGTTTAATTTTTTTTGTAATTAAGTTTTAATATATTTAATAAAATTTGATTTTACTTTTTTTTAATTTATTTAATTTTAATACCTTTGATAAAATAGAAATGGTTTAATTTTTTTTGTAATTAAGTTTTTAATATATTTAATAAAATTTGATTTTACTTTTTTTAATTTATTTAATTTTAATACCTTTGATAAAATAGAAATGGTTTAATTTTTTTTGTAATTAAGTTTTAATAAATTTAATAAAATTTGATTTTAATTTTTTCCTTGTAATTTAATTTCTTTAATTTATTTAAAATTTTTTAATAAAATAAAAGTTATTGTACAAAAGTTCACTGTTTTCCTCCAAAAAAATAGATATTACATAGCCGCCATGAGACAAAAGACCTAAGAACACGATCAACTATTCCGATTTGGACACGAGTGAGATGTATGGCCCAGATTCCTACACCATCCGCACAGCCGACTTTGGTTGCTCGTTTCTCGGATATCCATATTGTTGCGTATTCTAGTCGAGCAAGGTCGACCTTTTGGTTTGCGCCTCAATTGTCTATCCGGCAACAGCTTATACGGTGCAACCGATACCGACGGCCACTTACGTTCATCTGGGACTGGTGGGAATACGTGTCTCCACACGTTGTACATGTTTTCTAATTTATACACTTCGTCGACATATCTCATTGGATCAAGACGGAGATTCTGACAAGCCGCAAGTACATGGGCGCATGGGTAACGAAGTGCATCAAATATCCCACAGTCACAGGTCTTATTTGTCAAGTGTACACGATAATGGCCGCCAACAATACCTTGGTTCGGTTTGTCAAACTCCGTGACACGAAACCATAGGCTGTCACGATCGTGACACACTGTGTGCATGGTGTTGGCCCGTGCCTTCCCACGGTTTATTTCTTGCAAGACCTTCGGGCTCCATACATGGCCTCCTTGCATCTGCCCTCTATAACTCGCTGCTCTCTTCCAAAATAGTGCCACTAATCGAAAATATGTCTCTCGCACAACCGATGTAATCGGCAGATGACGGGTTCCTTTCAGAACAAAATTTATGCATTCGGCCAGGTTTGTGGTCATATGACCATATCGTAGGCCGTCGTCATATGCTTGTGTCTATTGTTCAAAAGGAATATTGCACAGATAGCTTGCGCCTTCGGCGTTATCTGAGCGTAAACTAGCCAGCATCTCGTGAAAACGGTCTTTATTAATCTCATACCCTGCCAATATACGTTAATAGCGAATATTACATACCACTCTTCAATTGAGAATAAATTGAATATTACAAACGAAATTATATTAATAGACATTTTATACCCATATCGGTCACTTGCTGTTTCTGTCTTTTAGATCGATGTTGCCCATAGTAGTTTGATGAAACATGCCTCAGGCAATATCGATGGTGTGTGCGATGCCACATGCTTCCCTGGCGTTCTGTTGCCGCAAGTATTCCAGGGTCCCGATCCGATATAACGCATATGTCAGGTTGGGGGCAAACATGCCTCCTTAACCTAGATAGGAAGAAGTCCCAGTCATCAGCTAACTCCCTCGGTGTTATTGCGAACGCAATCGGAAGGATTCTCCCACAGCCGTCTTATGCCACAGCTAGCAATAGCCGATGCGTATATCTACCATACATAAAGGTACCGTCAATTTGTACCAATGGCTTGCAGTATATAAAGGCATCTCGGCATTGCTTAAATGTCCAGAACAGACGCTTGAACACTGCGCATCCATGGAGCAGACGGTCGTTGTAGTACGCAGGTTCCGTTTCAAGGTCTGTCGTGCTGCCTGTGACATATCTCTCCAGCACCTGACACCACTGCCACACTTCATTATATGAAGTGTCCCACCCACCGTGTAACTTTTCTAACGCCTTCTACTTGGCTATCCAAGCCTTTCTGTAAGAGGGCGTGTACCCCAATTGGCTACGAATATTGCCAATTAAGGCCGGCACCGTAGTCTGGGGATCGGCCTTCACCGTTGGGATTATTAGGTCAGCCAACATGTCTGAATCCATCTTCGGATGATCTTGTGTTACACCTGTCAACGAAGTACGTTAAACAATGCAACATTACATATTATTAGTGTTATTCGAAATCATTGAACACATAGTGGTACTGTACCGGCAAGACATGTATGTCGACCTTTGTACTTTTTTATCTCCCACAACCCTGTCCTTTTCCTCAACGACGCCATGGTTTTCCATGAACATGTGCCGTCTTGCACTGCACACTTCGCCTTAAACTTATCGAGCTTGGATTTAACCACATTGTAGTTAACCCCGTTCTTAATGTTGTATTGTTTCAATGCAGCAAGAAAAGTATTCTTGTTGGAAAACTGGTTACCAACTTCTAATTGGTCCGAATCCAACGAAGAATCTGTATGGTCACGTGTCCGGTGTGGTAGTTCAGGAAACTCCAATGCATCATCTTGAGATAGATCGACATTATGCATGTGGGCTGGAGGCGAGTACGCCCTGAATAGCGGATCTTCTTCTTCTTCGTCTGAACCACCCTCAATGTCTTCTGGTACAATTGGAACGGGCTCCGGTTCAGAAAATAATCCAACTTCTGCACCGTCGGGCCCTGGCTCCCGAGGTAGATCCACATCGGATTCATCGTCCGACCCTCCATAACCTGCAACAAATGAGGGCCCCTCGCCAGTGGATGTCGTCGGGAGTACATCATCCCTCCTTAAACATCTTTCGTAAAGATTCCAATCATATGTGGATTGCCAACCACTAGAAGTTGACGACGTCCCCCAATACGTATTTCTATCATCGGACGTCGAATGATGTGCATGTCCCATCCACTAACCGAGTGTCGTGCAGGGGTTATGTTTTCCATACTACCATCGCACACGGGCACTTCTGTGTTTTGCCTCCCACTTACAGAATGTCGGCTTGGGGTCGTGTATTCCCCTCGAACGGCAGTAGATGTCGAGGTCGCAGAAAGATCACTTGGAGATGAAAATTCTACATATACCTCGATATAGGGTGATCCACTGGCAAGATGAGTCTCCACCATTGCCTCAAAGCCCCGAGCACCTTTGATGTCGAACGACTCATATCTAACCGGATCAACCGAGGCGCAAAATCTATACTTAATACACTGAACTTTCATTGGCGTTGTTCCGAATATTTTACGCCTAATTCTTTTGCGAAGTTCCGATAAGAAAACAATGCCATTTTTGGTGTCACGAACTTCACCGTCGTAGTAAATAACGGTATTAATACGTTCACTCATTTTCAGTTTTTTTCCTTTTGCCTCAATTACCCTTATGCAACCTGAGAATGAAATTCAGCTGATTTATAGCCTAATTTTGCTGGAGACTACTGTAGCAAAAGCGCGTCCACGTGGGAGCATTTTTTAGTACTCCTGCTGACAGTGCACCCTGCTGGAAGCATTTTTGGCCACTGTTTGTTCAGAAACATCTCCTCAAATTAATTTTGCCGGAGACTACTGTAGCAAAAGCGCGTCCACGTGGGAGCACTTTTCAATATGCATGCTGACAGTGCACCCTGCTGGAAGCGTTTTTGGCCACTGTTTGTTCAGAAACGTCTCCTCAAATTAATTTTATCGGAGACTACTGTAGCAAAAGCGCGTCCACGTAGGAGCACTTTTCAGTATGCATGCTGACAGTGCACCCTGCTGGAAGCGTTTTTGGCCACTGTTTGTTCAGAAACATCTCAAATTAATTTTGCAGGAGACTATTGGGCCAAAAATTCAATAAATTTTTCATAGCACAAACGCGTCCACGTCAGCGCGTTTTTGGGGGAAACTGACTAAAAGCGCGCCCTTGGGGACGCGTTTTTGTCCACCTCAGCAAAATCGCGCCTACGTGGATGCGTTTTTGCTGAGGTAGACAAAAACGCCTCCAAAGGGGCGCGCTTTTAGTCAGTTTCCCCCAAAAACGCGCTGACATGGACGCGTTTTTCGGGGAAATGGCCCTTTCCCGTAAATTTTCTACAAACTGGCCCATTTCCATATATAATCAGATTTTTTGGTATATTTTGGATATTTGCCCCCCAAAACATCCATCATACTCTCACATCAAATCAATGTTTTTTATGATGACCACCGATTTGAGAAGTGGGATGTAACCTACAATTTTGTAATGGTATAGCAAATTAGCAATAGCAAAAGTGAAGGGCATTTATTTTCACAGTTAAATACTAAATATTTTTTATAAAATAAAATAATTACACATTAATCATTGTATCTAAATCTGGATGTAGAGTTCTTTTTTCGTAATTTTATCCGTTACCATTAAAGGAATATTTTGAAAAACATGTAGACCAATAGGAAATTACTTCATCAAGTCGGTAAGAGTATGTGCAGTCGTATTAGCCTCCCTTGAGATATATTGGATCTCTACCTTCCATTATTTTCAACACAATTCAATAATTGTTGTAGCTAAGTTTCTATTCAATTAACCTTGAAATCTACCTTAAATAGATTCAATAGCAAGAGCACAATCAATTTCTATGATGACGTTTTTTCATTTTACGTTTTATGCATATTGAAGGCCATCATAAATAGCCCATAATTTGACCTGTTCAATGTTACATCTCTCAATGTTTCTTCCGACTCCCTAAATTGAACTGTCGAAGTCATCCCTAATCACAGCCGCCGGCAACGCTAACCTCGAATAAGGATTATTAATTTTTTATAATTGAATTGTTGATTTTTGTTGAATCAATTTAATTATTAGTTCGACAATAATTAAATAACAATTAAAAATTCATAAAATTTATTTAAAAATTTATAAAATGATTTAACGGTTGTTTTTTTTTTCCTTCATTCCCGATTTTTTATCAAATAATATTTTTAATATATAAAAAATGGGTTTCCATAGGGCTGTATATTCTGCCTATATATCTATATACCTATATATAAATAGAAGGTCTAAAAGGACGTTCCTGCTTTAACACGTGCCCTTCCATTAATCCATTTTTATTTACATTATGTTAGCAATGGTTAAATTAGAATTTTGCTCCCTCTATTTTTAGGTTATAATTCTCCCTCTTTTTTGCATTTTACCAAAATGGTTAAATTTTAGTTTTCACCTCTCTAATATGTCTAAATTTGAGATTTTTTTTTCTCTATACTTTAATTTTTAGTATAAATTGGTCTCTATATTTTTATAATATTATTAATTAGTCCAAATAGTAAATATATTTACTTTTCAATTAAAACATTACGTTGTCTATATAACTATGGGTTTTTAAAAAATAAAAAATTAAGTTATATACATAAATATATTAAAAATCATGTAACAATAAACTAAATTAAAATAGATAATGAAAATATATTATTTTCAAATTTTAAACCTAAAGATTGTGCAATTTTTAAAATTTAAATAAGAAAAAAGAAGAGTTATGAATGATCTAAAACTCTAAAAAGTTTCTATGAAAAGAAAGATATGAAAATACAAATAACTATGAGAAGAATACCGACCTCAAAAGAATTTCAAGCAAAATACCTATTAAACAATGCCAATAGAATTTAAATTTCAAAATGCAAAAACTCAAACCCAATAGTACTATTGTCTTGATCTCTTATATATATATATATATATATATATATATATATCATGGCGGAGGAGGTCAGTGTTGGTAGTGGTGGAGGCTCATCTTCGGGCAAATAAAGAGAGATCAATATAAGAGTAGGATTAACCTTAAGGGATTCGTTAAAATTTCAAATATTTTAAATATTAAAAATTATTAAAATTATTGATTCAATATTTTAAAATTTTAAAAAAGTAATTAAATATTGACATGTCATCCACATAGCAACCCAAGTGTATTGTCAGCAAAGTTAACAAATGTTAACTTTTCCCTTCATTTTTGAGTAATTTAACAAAAAATGTAAGTTCAAGAGCTAAAAAAGATGATAATTAAATGAATGGTTAAAATGATATATACACTTGTATTTTTCAAACAAATTGATTTAAAAATATCCATTAATTACATTAATACCCTTTGTATATTGTTCTCAATGTTTTTCGTATGCAAAGCAAAATAGAAGAAAATATTGGCTCACTAGTTATCTAATGTTTAACTAATACTAAGCGGTATTAAGTGACCGGATCGTAAGATGACCTTAAAAATGTTTTTAGTCTAATCGAAAATGAGCAAACCGGTTGAAACACTGATATGTTATCTATCAAGTCCAATTGGAGAGATGCTTTTTCTTGAGCATCAGAGTGTATGAATCCCAGAAGATAGAGACATAGATGTGACTGACTGGACTGACAGTACATCGGACAGGACTTAAATAGAATAAATCCTGAACCCATTTATGCATTTATTCACTTGTGACGTTCATAGTGTGGCGTACATTAATCCTAAGTGGATGATGGACTCCACATGCATGGCTCGTATGCATTGATGTAAGTAAAAGTCTGAATTCAAACAGATAAAGAACTGAAAGCTAGTGCATTAGGTATACGACTTCTGCAGTATGTTGGGTAATTCACAATAGTGGAATTCATAGTCCAAGAAATAGGTAAATGATATCCTTTAATTGGTGTTACATGATAGATGAAAAGTAAATGTGGTCATGAATCATTCGTCTTCGTAATTAATGACTTATTTACTATTTGATAGTAACTGACTTTTCCTGAAGGAAGATGTAATGATTACCATGGGATAAAAAAGATTATACTGGGAGAACGAATTTATCCCAAAGAGATTAAGTATATCCTACGAGGTTAACATGCTTATGACAAGGTCATTGGATGAGCACTGATTGAGTAGCTTTTGTAATGAAATCTAATTAGAGAGAGCTCAATTACGATACTATAGTGGAATGACTTCGTGACTAAATGAGTTTATAATTAATAGGTGAAAAGTTGGAATATAGTTATAGATCATTTGAGCCTTAATTATATATGTCCAACCGGTCCCTGATATTATGTTTATTCGGGAATCTGTGATTTAATGACTGAATTGCTATTATTATATTGTATGATATGTGAATGTTACATGTCTATTGTCACCGTAATTCTAATAAATTGTTACTGCTAGTACTATTTCTGCCCTATTGAGTACATATTAAGCATGTCTGTTGCTATTGTTTAACTGAATACATTTTAAGCATGTCTACTATTTCTGCATTTTTCTGTTACAAGCATGTCATAATGCATTGCATGGGGTGAAATGATATGAACAGATGAAATAGTGTCAGTTTAATAATCTACAAACACTCGTGGTTCATCCACAACTTAGTGGCGGTTTATCTGTAATCTTTTTATCTGAAAATATTAGTGGTTTAGCCACAATTTTTACTGATTGTTTATCTGTAAATTAGTGGTGGTTTATCCACAATGCGGCGTGTAGGGATGGATGAGTTATTGGGAGCTCTTACTATAGTGTGTAGCGGAGTTAGGTAGGATCCTTCCAGATAAACTGTAATTGCATTGTCATTCACAAGCATGTTCATGCAAAATTGTGAATTTTGAAATATTATATTGATGTGTTGATCCTAAAAACCGATACTCTAAATTGTTATACGATTGTGAATATTCTAAGAATTGTTAGTTCGTATGCTATGTCTACTATTTTACACTGATTTTCTTGTGAAGAGACTGACACAGAGCTTCTTAAAGCTCACCCCCTTTAATTTCTATCTTTACAGATAATCCTCAAGGTTAAGGAGCGAACTTGGCATCCGGAGGGCTCAGGTTGGATAATTTTTAAATAAAAGTATTTTAGAATTATTAATTGAAATTTCTGATATTCATAAATTGTATTATTTTATTTGAATTGTGGCTTGGGATTTAGGTTTTGGGGTTATTTTGGCATTGCATAGAGTTATAGTTGTTTAGATTTTTGAAACTTGGATAATAAATTTATGATACATGAAATCTGGTTTTTAATTAAAATCAATCAGTTTTTTGAAAGAAACTATACTTTTGGAAACACAATAAGTTTTCCTACTTGAGTAGACAAATGTTTTAAAAAGACTATTTTATAAACTCTGATAGTTTTTACTAGGTCATTTCGGTGACCAATGTGATCTTCTGAATTTAACCATAACGTCTAGGCCGGGTGAGGGATGTTACATTTGGTGGTATTAGAGTCAAGTTTTTCAAAACCCGAACTGTGGAATTTTGAATGAGTCTGTATGCTTGGCTTGAAAAGGGTATTTTGGGATAAATTATACCACAAACTTTTGAAAAATTAAAATTATTTAAAGAAATTAAATCCGAGACTCTGATGATGATCCTGGCTTAGTTACTGTTATATCGAAAAACTATAGACAAACTCTCAGGAAGAATAATTGATGTTTGTATCTTTTTGGAAATTGTTAGTGAAGTTATTGTAGTTAGTCCTTTGGGATATTCTGTGGTAGTGAGTAGGATTTTCAAGAGAAGCTCAGTGGAGGTTTAAGGTTAAGTATTATCTAGAACTGCATTGGAATTAAAGTTGTGTAGCGAAAGCATGGTGGTTGGTTTGAAAAGAGGGATAGCGAATTTTGTGGCTAAGTGATTGGCATGTCAGCAAGGAAATTTCAAGGACGGATTTTATTTTTAGAAGGGGAGAGTTGTCACATCCCAAATATCAAGTTAGTAGAATTGGGTTTGTGAAATCGAGAGTAGTCACACCCCGATTTATAAGGTTATCATTGTACGTTTGTTAAAAAAGAAAGTTATTTTCCTAATGGTTAAGAGTTAATCTCCTTTCCTAGAGATCTAGGTTCGAGCCGCCTCCCTCTTATATTTTTATTATTTTTGACAGCCCAGTTGTCACACCCCCAAAATATATGTACAGTTTAGTGTCTAAATTAAGCAAGAAATGAACTTAAGGTTTATTGGTTATGTGTTAGTGCCCTTTTCTTAGAAGTCACAAGTTCAAGCCCCTCATTCCCCTTTGATTTTTGTGAATTCGGCAAGCCTTGGGGTAAATTGTATGTGCCGCCCCTAGGGTTTACAAACCCTAGGTATTAAACCAATTCTTTCCTAATTAGATTCTACATCTTGCCTCTTTTCAAATTCTAATAGAAATTGCTCTCCATCTTCTTTTTGCTTTTCTTTTTCCTCCTCTTTGAACCGTATTTTTCATCATTAGGCTATTAATTATTTTTCTTTTCCCTACCAGATCATTCTTCATTCATTTAATTTCTATTGGTATTTAGAATCATCATCAATAAACACTCGTTACCTTTGCCAAGAATCGATAAGTACACTTCCTCTCAATTAATAGATCTCGTATATCCATTTAACTGATTTCTTTCAGATTTTGGCAAAATCCCTACCGTTGAATTTAACATATGAATATTTGTATGGTTGTCATTTGAAACATCGGTCTAGGTGAATCGGACCAAAATTGATCGTAAGGAATGTCAATCGAACCTGTGGTGAAAGGTGTATATGCCTTTTCCAAGTGAATCAGTGGTTATTATGTGTAGGTTTAAGATCACACGGCCTCCTACACGGGCATGTAGACTACACAGGTGGACTGCACAACCATGCTTCCCTGAAAGTCATAGGGTAGTTCGTCTTCCACACGACTTCAGTCTATTACACAGCCTACCACACAACTATATCCTTCATGTACAGTAAATTATCATTATCCACAAGACATCAAGTTGTTACACGGTCAGGCCACACGGCCGTGTGATCCCTATTTTACAGTTTTACCCTAAAATTTATGAATTTTTCAATTTAGTCCTTATATAGTCCTTGAATTATTTATAGAGTTTTTATTCACTCAATTAAGTCTCTAATGTTATTTTTATTCGGGAATATATGGTTTAATGACTGAATTGCTACTGTTATATTGTATGATATATGAATATTACATGTTTACTATCATTGTAATTTTGATAAACTGTTACTACTATTGTTGCTTTTGCCCTAATAAGTACATGTTAAGCATGTCTACTACTACTGTTGAACTGAATACATGTTAAGCATGTCTGTGATTTCTGCATTGTTCTGTTACAAGCATGTCATAAATGCATTGCATGGGGTGAGATGATATGAACGAAGGAAGTAGTGACAATTTAATAATATGCAAACACTGGTGGTTCATCCACAACTTAGTGGCGGTTTATCTGTAAACTTTTTATCTGAAAAATATTAGTGGTTTACCAACAATTTTTACTAACAGTTTATCTGCAAATTAGTGGTGGTTTATCCACAACGCGATGTGTAGGGATGGATGGGTTCTTTGGAACTCTTACTATTGTGTGTAGCAGAGTTGGGTAGGATCCTTCCGGATAAACTGAAATTGCATTGCCATTCATAAGCATGTTCATGTAAAACTGTGAATTTTGAAATATTATACTGATGTGTTAATATGAAAAACGAATACTCTGAATTGCTATACAATTGTGATTATTCTAAGAATTTTTAGTTCATATGCTTTGTCTACTATTTTACACTGATTTTCTTACGTAGAGACTCACATTGAGCTTCTTAAAGCTCACCCCCTTTAATTTCTATCTTTACAGATAATCCTCAAGGTCAGGGTGCGAACTTGGCATTCGGAGGGCTCGACTCAGATAGTTTTTAAATAAAAGTATTTTAGACTTATTAATTGAAATTTCTATTATTCGGAAATTGTATTATTTTATTTGAATTGTGGCATGAGACTTAGATTTTAGGTTTATTTTGGCATGCATGGCATTATACTTGTTTAGATTTTTAAAACTTGGATAATAAATTTATAATACATGAAATCTGGTTTTAATTAAAACTATGTCGAATATCACTTTTCCGCTGCACTATTATGTAAATGAGATTTGAAAAACATATAAAATTAGAAATCAATTTTTGCAAAATAATCATTAAAATCAAGCGGTTTTTTTGAAAGAAATTGTACCTTTTTTACACACACTAAGTTTTTCTACTTGAGTAAACAAATGTTTTAAAAAGATTGTTTTATAAGCTCTGCTAGTTTTTACTAGGCCATTTCGATGACCAATGTAATCTTTCGAATTCGATCGTAACATCTAGGTCGAGTGAGGAAGGTTACAAGATTCATAATAATATAAGATTTTTTTTATTGTATTTCTCAAACTTTGATTATAAAAAAGGTACCAAATATGTTTTCATTATTGAAAAAGAAATATTTTTTTTTTATTTTCATAAACCAAACAATGTACCAAATACTCACCCCAAATGATAAATATGAAATTCTCAATATTACCTTCTTTTTAAATAGCTCTTAAATATAAATCTATTATCTTAGTTTAGATCCATATTAATATATTATTTTATTTCTCATTTTCCGAGTATCAAAAGGTACCAAATATGTTTTCATTATTGAAATAGAAATTATTTTATTTTCATAAACCAAACAGGCTTCCCATTTTCCATTCTTCATCAAATCTATAACGAATAAAAATGCAATCACAAATTAGTCCAATAATATATAAGATGAACAAGATAAATAAAAAAACATAAAAAATAAGAAAGTCCATATAACCTAATCAAAACTAATGAAAAAATTAGGCCTAAATCTTAAAATCAAATAAAATAAGAAACAAATAACTCTAAAAATCTTAATTAAAAATTCTAAATAAACACTCAAATATTTATGGTGAAATAATTAATACTTATATTTTTTAAAACCTCACCTTACCACTAAATAAAGGAAAATAATAACTATAGGAATCTTAAAAAAAATATTTCCAAATAAACACTAAATATATATGATGAAATAATTAATACTGATATCTTCTAAAATCTTTTCTTGCCAAATATAGGGAGATATTATTTCCAAAGCAACTATAAATTCGATAATAATTTCTTAGAAGCATTCACACAATTAAATACTTAGCAAAACACAAAATTAAACAAAAAATCATGAAGAAGTCTATTGCCATTTCCATTCTTTGCACTCTTCTTTTGGTAGCTTTACTTTCTCCATCCAAAGGTATTTTTATTATTCTACAATTAAAAATTAGTGAGATGAATTAATTATTCCACATTCTAGAATAAAAAGATAAGCATATTTATATTCAGTATTTTAGAAATGAAATTGATCAACATAAATAAAACCAAAACAAAGAAATTGTTCTTTTTTAGAGTGTTTGTGTCTATTTTCGTTAAGTTGTTGATGTTATTAGGTGTTGGATTATGTTTGTCTTTTGTTTCACTAACCCTTCTATTTTATTAGGTGTTGGATTATCTTTGTCTTTTGTTTCATTAACCTTTCTGTTAGTTCTCTTTTGGGACATTAATAAAATATTACTTTGGGGGAGAAAAAAATGGATGATAAAGTTTAATTGTTATTTGAT
Source organism: Gossypium australe (assembly GCA_005393395.2). Classification (NCBI taxonomy): domain Eukaryota; kingdom Viridiplantae; phylum Streptophyta; class Magnoliopsida; order Malvales; family Malvaceae; genus Gossypium; species Gossypium australe. The sequence continues at coordinate 40,039,821 of CM016626.1, read as the reverse complement.
TTTGTTGACGAAATTTAGTAGAATATACTTTGTAGGGGATCCCAAGTTTTGCCCAACAACAATGCAAATATCAGGACCATGTGGTCCCAATGGAGCTTTCGAATGTTTTGAAGCCATTAATGCAAAGTATGGAGCTTCCGCAATGGCGCAAAGGTGTTCTTGTAAAGATTTGTCTGCTAATGAACATCTCTGTCAATGTTATATTGTTTGTCAATAATTGTAATTCTCTTTGAACCTCACTTACGAGTTGCCATAATAAAATAAGTACTACAAATTAAAAATACTTTTACTCGGTTTTATTATCCAATGCCTTTTAACTAGTATTTAAAAATAATTCACAAAAATATTGTATTAAATATAAAAGTATAATAAATAATAACAGAATTAAGCTATGAATATGACCTACTTTTAGAACCGATATACATTGTTTGTATTTAAGACATTAATAATATTTAAATTCAGAAATTACAGTGAATTAAATTAATAAATAACATATAATATATAATTTAAATAAAAATGATTAAGCTATTCAACCAATTAATATTAAGTCGATTGGTTTAGTGTGAGGCCCCAAAATCTTGAGTGTTAATTGAAATAATTAATTAAGAAATGAATTAGGCTTGATGGTTAAGTAGTTAGTGCACCTCCTTGATGTCTTAGGTTTAAGCTACTCCTCTCTTATATTTTTGTCTTTTTAGTTGCAGGAAATTAGTATAAAAAATCACACAAAAATATATATTGTTAGAAGTAGAAATTAAACAAGAAATAGACCTAGGCCTAATAGTTACACTCTTGCTTCTCCCCCCTTACATACCTAAGTTCAAATAGCCCAAATTCCCCCCTATTCCCTTTTATTTTTTGCAATAATGGTAAATTAACATGCAGCCCCCTAAAGTTTGAAAACCCTAAGTATTTAGCCCTTTTCCTAATTACATTTGAAGTCTTTTCCAAATCAGTTGTACATAGATTATTAACAGTTTAATAAACTGACCAATAAGAAAAAAATATCCTCTGCCTAGGATAAACGACCTATTTGATCATTTTTGAGGTGCAATAGTGTTTTCTAAGATAGATTTAAGGTCAGGGTACTTACTATCAACTAAAAGTAAAGGAGGCAGATGTGCCCAAAACCGCATTCAAGACCCGATATGGCCATTATGAATTCCTTGTAATGCCTTTCGATTTAACCAATGCTTTGGCCGCCTTCATGGACTTAATGAACTGAGTGTTCCTACCCTTCCTTGATCAATTCGTCAATACGTTCATCAACGACATCTTATTTTATTCTAAAACTGAAATCGACCATGACAAACACCTTAGGAAAATCTTCCAAATTTTTCGAGAAAAGAAATTATATGCAAAACTAGGTAAATGAGTATTCTAGCTTAAAAAAGTTATGTTTCTAGGACATGTGGTATTAGTAAAGGGTATCCGAGTAAATCCAAAAAAGATATAGGCTATCCTAGAATGGAAACAACCCAAAAATGTTTCCAAAATTTGAAGTTTCCTTGGTTTAGTTAGGTACTACCGTATACTCGTTGAAGGGTTCTCCTTGATAGCCGCACCACTAACTAAGTTGTTAAGGAAGAATGTTCCGTTTAAGTAGAAAGATGATCAATAAGCAAGCTTTGATAAGCTAAAGGTTGTGTTAACCCAAGCTCACATGTTAACACAATGGTTCGCATGCAAAATACATTAGAGTTCACAACCATGCGAAACATTAATTTCAAACACTTAAAAATATTTATAGGTTTGCAACACACTTAAGAACTTCGTATAACATTCAAACGTAGCTCGCATACTGTAACAGCCCGATTTTGGGGCTAGACAGAACAATGGTTTCAGAACCACTAATCTGAGGTTGGAGAAATTAGTTTTAATATTATTTTATGTGTTATGACATGATTATATAAGTGTATAAAAATTTTGGTGCATTAATTTTAGCGATTTCATGCTTAATTGCTAAAAACGACTAAATCGCATAAAGTGCGAAAGTATTGTTCTGCAAGCTAAGGGTGTCAAATAGCTATAGAATATTAAATTGGAGGCCCTTAAAGTGCAATTAGACCCTTAAGATAGAGTGTTCGACCATAGGGGACAAGAAAATGAGATTTTTCAAGAGTAGGTGGAGTTTTGGTGACTTAATTGACTTGTAATAATAAAATAAAGAAAAGAATGATATCATCCTTTCATCTCCATATTCTCCACCGAAAATACCAGCATGAATTGGGGTTTGAAAGCTTAAAATTTTTAGCAATTTGTCCTCCTTGCAAGTAAGTGATTTTGGTGGTTTTTCTTGATAATTTTTGTACTTTTGAGACTCTTGTAGCATGATCTAGCTAATGAGGGGATTATTTTGTAAAATGGTTAAGAGTCTAGGGTTTTTCCATGTGAGCATATATGTTGTTTTCTGAATTTTTATGGAAAGAAATGAATCTTAGGTGTTAAATACACAACTTTTGTGAAAGGTGTTTCCATTGTAACAGCCCGATTGTGGGGCTAGTCGAAATGGTGGTTTCAGAACCACTAATTCAAGGTTGGATAAATTATTTTTAATATTATTTTATATGTTATGGCATAATTATATAGGTGTATGAAAATTTTGGTGCATTAATTTTGGTGATTGCATGCTTAATTGCGAAAAAGGACTTAATCGCATAAAGTGCGAAAGTTCTATTTTACAAGCTAGAGGTGTCTAATAGCTATAGAATATTAAATTGGAGGTCCTGATAATGCAATTAGCCCATTGGGAAAGTGATGGTTGGCCATAGGAGACAAACCAGAGGCATAGTCAATGGTTAGGTGAGTTGGTGACAAAATTGAATAAAATAAGAGAAAAATAAAGAGTTATCATCTTTCACTATTTTCATTTCTTTTTAGACCGAAAATTCAAGTAAGAATAGGGGTTTTTGAAGCTCAAACTTTCAGCCAAGCTATCCTCTTGCAAGTAAGTGATTTTAAAGGTCTTTCTTGATAATTTTTGTACTTTTGGAACCCCTAAAGCTTAAGCTAGCTAATGAGGGGACTATTTTACAAAATGGTTGAAAGTTTAGGGATTTTCCATGTGAGTTCTTATGTTGTTTGCTGAGTTTTTAGGGAAGAAAATGAATTATGTTTGTTAAATAAACAACTTCTGTGAAAGGTGTTTCCATGAAAAAACCTAAAAGGACCTTTTTGTAAAGGTTGTAAATTGAGTAGTAAATGCATGAAATGATTGGTATTGTGAATTGATATAAGAGTAATAAATGTTCAGCTAGGCTTGTTTAATGGGAAAATTTGATGAAAAACGATTTACGAGCCTATGGGCAAAATCGTAATTTTGCCAAAGTATAAGGGCAAAACGGTTATTTTTGCCAAAGTAGAAATTCTGAAGTGTCTTGATTTATGTAGTGATTAAATGAGTAAATTTTATTATTCTAGATCAAGAAGAATACGGAATCAACCTTGACCGGGGAAAAGGCAAGGTTTTGGACTAAACTGCAAATTAACATATTTTGCATTAAGGTAAGTTTATGTGTAAACGAAACATCCCTATTACATATGTTTTAACTATTAATGTATTTTGTGGATGTAATTGATTGTTGGTGATAATTATTGAAATAGTAAAAAATGTGAAAACTCTCGAATGAACCTTCGGAAGAGAAATATCGGTACGGATAAATATCCGTAAATATGTAAATGTTGGTGGGCTATGTGTGATACCACCTTATTATTTATTAACGATGGGCTATGCGCGATACCATCATATTTATTATCATTTTGGTGGGCTATGTGCGATACCACCGTAATTATCATTTTGGTAGACTACATGCGATACCACCGTAATTATCATTGTTGGTGGGTTGTGTGCGATACCACCCTATTATTGATTAATGGTGAGCTGTGTGCGAAACCACCGGGTATCTAGTACCATTCCGAAGGGTTCATCGAGAAACTTGTTTAAGTAAATATTTCATGTGGCTTTGTGGTGATAAGTGCAGGGTATATGTGCAAGTAAATGTGAGCAATGTTTATGATATGTGGTTGGGATGTGGTAAGGGCTGAAAAGAGTAAGCATGATTATGAGGATATAGTTTTTTTTTTTTACAAAGCATGTAATTTCTGACTGATGATTATGCGGTATGGTGTTTATTGTTTACATATAGACTTACTAAGCTTAAAGCTTACTCCTTTCTCTTTTCCCTTGTTTTATAGTGTCAAAGAGCCAGCCCGGAATACGGAGATAATCAAAGGATCACCCACACTATCAGCACATCTTGGTATAGTTAGACTTAGCATTTTGAGTATGACATGTATAGGGACTAGACTTAGTTGAATGTCATATCGTTTTGGCCAAATGTGTTGGCTCATTCAAAGATGAACTCTTTTGTATAAAGTCATAGTTGAGGGCTCTTTCTTATTGATTTATGAAAAGATGGGGTTATTTATGAATATGCAAGTTGCATGATTGGTTTTTTTAGTTTAATTATGCATGAATAGGTTGAAGGTTTGATGTGAATTATGTTCGTATGAGTTGGGGTGATAGAAAGAGCTTGGCAAATAGCCTTGTCCTTGTCCACACGGGTAGACACACGGGTCTGTGTCTAGGCCGTGTGTGACACATGGTTAGCCTCATGGGCGTGTGTTTAGGTCATGTGTCCCCTTGCATGCTAGGTTTTCAAGTCATTATGCTCAGTAGTAAACACACGGGCGGAGGCACGGCCGTGTGCCTCAATCGTGTGGGAGACACAACCATGGACATGGACATGTGCCCAGGCCGTGTGAAGTCTGCACCTGAGATTAGAAATTTAATTCACCACATGGCAAAAGGACACGGGCATGTGCCTTGGCCGTGTGACATTTATGTGGTGATGACGTCAGAAATAGAATACCAAGGTTTTTGCACACGAGCTAAGATAAGGGCATGTCATGGCCGTGTAGGGAACACGGGCGTGTGCCCGGCCGTGTGAAAACCCCTGTAGTTTCGAATTGGGAAATAATTCCACACGGGTGTGGAACACGGGCATGTGATATGCCATACGGGTATGTCCCTTCCTCCACACAGGCATGTGGATTGTTTGATGAAAAAAATCTAAGTTTTTCTATAGATCTTTTTAAGGGTCCAATTTGATCCCGAACCATTCCTAAAGTGTGATTTAGGCCTCGTAGGCTTGTTTAAGAGGTGTTACAAAAAGGTTTAAATTGGAGTTGAAATTCAGGCCTCAGTATTGTATAATTGTTTGTGTATAAGTCTAGTAGTGCCTCGTACCCTGTTCCGGCGTCGAATACGGGTAAGGGGTGTTACATCCATGAAAACACCTAAGAGGACTTTTTTTGTAAAGGTTGTAAAATAGGTGGTAAATGTGTGTAATAATTGGTATTGTGAGTTTCTGTAAGAGTAATAAATGTTCATTTAGGCTTATTAAATGAGGAAATTTGATTAGACTCGATTTACGATAGGGGTAAAATTGTAATTTTGTGAAAGTCTAAGGGCAAATCGATAATTTTGCCAAAGTATCATTCATGAGTTATTTTAGTCAATGTGATCATTAAATAAGTGAAATTTTCATTATAGATTAAGAAACACGAAGTCCGGACCAAAACCAAGGAAAGAACAATGTGGTGGACTAAATTGAATAACTACATATATTTTGGTATCGAGGTAAGTTTGTATGAAACTAAAGCTACATAATGCTGTTATATTCTTAATTGCTTGATATCATGAGAAATGTATATTATTTCTATGAAATTGATTAATGATGCATCGATGAAAGTATAATGATATTATGTTAAGTCAAAGTCCTGGTTGAATATTAGGAATAGCAAGGATACCATTGTCATAACATGAGATAAGGAAGGTCCCGTATAAGACCATGTCTGGGACATGGCATTGGCATCGATATACGATCTCGTATAAGACCGTATCTGGGATATGGCATCGACATTAAGATATGAGATCCCGTGTAAGACCATATCTGGGATATGGCATCGGCATCGAGATATGATCCCATGTAAGACCATATCTGGGATATGGCGTTGGCATCGTGTTACATATATGATGAGATTGAGTATCCTTCGATATTCCAAGTAGTTCAACGGGTAAATAACTAAGTTTATGTTGAAGATATCAAAGAGCTAAGTCTATGTTCAAGAGAATAAAAGTGCTAAAGTTATGTGATGAAGTGATACAGGAACCCATGAGTAACTTACGAGTAATGAATGCAAAATGTGATATGTGATTTGGTAAGAGTAAGCATGAGTAAGTTAGTGTGATGAATGGATGTTATCATGAACCTTTATGTTGCTATTTATTTCATGAAAACTTACTAAGTTTTATTCTTACCCCTCTCTTTTCCCTATTCCTTGTAGTATCGCCAAGCTAGCTCAGGGATCGAAGGAAGTCGGAGTTTGATTCAAACTATCAACTATTCTTTTAGTATAGTAAAGTTGATTAATTTTGGGTATGACATGCATAGGAACTTGGTTATTTTGTGATATGTTATATTTTTTAGCCAATGTGTTGGCTATTAATGCTACTCATTCATTTTGTAAATGGCCATTAGAATTGGCCAATACTTGTTAAGTTTTTATATAATCAATAATGATGAAATTCATGAAGTACAAGTTGTGCAATTGAATGAGTTATGAATGAAGTATGTGCATGATGAAGTAGTTTGTTAATAAGGTGTAGATGTTTTGATTTTAGATACTAAAGGTGTCTTATTGTCATGTTGTGTGTTGCATTGAAATGGAATAAGTGTGGTTGCTTTTGGGTGGCAATTGGCTTGGTAGATTATAACAGTCCGGTTTCGACCCTAATCAGAACAGTGGTTTCGAGACCGCAAATCTGAGTCAAAAATATTTAAATATTATTATCTGTCTTTATACTATGTGAATTTATATCTGTGAAATTTTTGTGATTTAATTTTATCGTCTGAGTATCCGATTTAATAAAAGGATTTAATCTTGTAAATGGTAAAAGTTGCTAACTATTTGTTAAAGTGCTAAATTGCTTTGTTCTTTTAATGGGAGGTGTTTATGTTGCAATTATACCATGTATTATAATGATGGACGGTTATGTACTTTGTATATAAAATGTGTATATTAAATTATAAAGGTTAATATGGTAATTTAGCAAATTAATGTAATATAATAAAACATTAATGAAATGTTTGTATGTTCATCTTTCTAATTGTCGAAAGTGGAGAAGAAAATAAAGCTTTGAATGTGGTTTTAGGTCCGACACTCATTAGGCTCAATTAAGGTATATAATTTGTTCGGTTTTTGATAATTTCTACGTTTTTATGATCATTGCTTCGAGTACTACAAAGCCCATGTCCTAATTTTTGAATTTGATGATGATTTTGTGTTTTTTCATTGATGATAGCTTGTGATTTTTGTTGTTTGATGATAAAATATTAAAGATATGTGATAGATTAAAATGTTTTGTATTAGAAATTTTGATGATTTTGAGTAATTAGGGCTAAATTATAAAAATAATAAATTGAGGGACTAAAATGTGAAATAAATGAAATATATCGACTTGTATGATCATAGGGTAGATTCGGCCTAGGCATGGGACTATGAAATTTTGCATATTTTGTGTTTTATGCAATAGGGACTAAATTGTGAAAAGTGTAAAATGTTAGGGGTAAAATGGTAATTTTCCTTTTTATGTGTTTTTAGACTAAATTGAATTAAATGGTGTTCAAATAAGCTTAGTTTGAATATGTTTAGATCAAGAACTAAAGAAAACGGATTCGGATCGGGGAAAAAAAATCGAATAGTCGTTTATTTCAGCCCGTCGATATCCCATGTAAGTTTATAAGCATTTAAATGTTGTTAATTTTGAATATTTGTAAATTTTATATGATGAATTGAATTCTTGATAAATACATATGTGATGGCCGAATATCACTAAGCTTGGGAGCTATATTTACGAGTTTGATTCGATCGAGTTACGATGTCCGAAAGTCCCGTACAAGCCTTAGGAATAGTTGGGATACATATGTCATGATTCCGTTATTTGTTATCGTGTAAGACCACGTCTAGGACGTTGGCATCGACTTGTGTTTTACGTGTAAGACCCTGTCTGGGACAATGGCATCATTATGTGATTACATGTAAGACCACGTCTGGGACGTTGGCATTGTACGATATGTTCGATTATCCAAATATCCTTTTTAATTCTGAATGGTTCAACGGGCAATGATAAGTTAAGATTGAGTATAAAATCGAGTTAGAAAGGCTCAGGTATGTATTCATGCTAAGTTATAAAAATAAGGTAAGTTGGATATTTGAATTCATGATATAAAGTTATATGTAATATGAATTATGTGATGGTATATTTGAACATATATGTATTCGGCCTATTGATGTATACGGATTGTAGAAAGTAAAGGTTAGTTATACTAATGTTTGAATGAGTATTCGGAAAAAGTAGATTTTATGCAAAACTTATATGTTTTGATATATGAGATTAAGTTGGAAATGTACATGAGTTAATAATGATTTAATCCGGATTGACTAAATAAATTTTTGTATATGATTAAATGTTTTAAATGCTTATGACTTACTAAGCTGTGAAAGCTTATTGTGTGTATGTTTGCTCTTTGTTTTATAGATTTTGGAAGTTGGTTACGAGCTCAGGGATCGTCAGAGAAGTTTATCACACTATCGACTTTTTTCGGTATTTTGTTAAGTTTGAATTCGAACTTATGGCATGTATAGACTAGTTATTATACTTGATTTTGGGGTATGTAAATTTGAGCCATGCAAAAATGGCTTATTCATTATGTTTAAGCTTGGTTTCATATGTTCTTGGTTAAATGCTTAATGTGTTTGATTTCCATGCTTGAGTTCGATTTTAATTGTTTATGGTTTAAGTTTATTTGGGAAGTAATATCATGCATGTAAAATATGATGTAATGAATGTGTTTCGGTTGTGGCTTATTATTGAATCATTTGTAATGAATAATTTGTCTTGTGAATAGGCTTGAAAGTGATAAATGATGTGCAGTTATATTCATCTAGTGATGGGTAAAACAAATAGATATACCTATGACATGTTTAATAGTGGTTCGTTATTTAAAGGTTCATTGATTGATTACAAATGTGCTAAAATATGTGGAAGTAAATTCGGTCTTAGTATTTGGTTCATTTTGATAAGCATGTGATTTTGATATTGGTATATATTTGAATGGTTGGCATATGAGGTTTAAATTTGATATTTTGTATGTGAAATAGATATGTTTGAATTGTTAAGTGTGCTAAAAAAGGGTAAATTTTATTTTGATGAAATGGGTATAAATTTTATAGGTAATTTGATAGATGAATAGATGGAGTGATGAATGGTTTGATACATGAAATTTTGGATCGGTTATTGAGCATGTGACACCCCAAACTCGGCCTAGATGTTATGGCCGAATCTGGCAATGTCACATGATAGTGCTTTTAGAAAACTTAACTACATTAAATCCATTTGTAAATATCCTAGGCTTTCGTCAAAACGTGTTGTTTAATCACTTTATTGACCATTTTCAAAACATTATACGTTGCGGAAGCTTTTTAAAAGTAATTTGTGAATTCGTGTGTTTTTGATAATACATTTGTTTACTTTGAAAACTCGAGTCGTGTCCTACTGCTAGTAGTTCATAAAATAATAATCCCATATTTAAGTGAAAATTCGTAAAGGCCTTATTACAAGAAATATACCCAAAAATAACCAAATCGTAATTAAAAATAAACCGTAAATAAGTGTCCAGAATCGTGGTCACCGTCGAGTCCTCTGCTGCACCGATCCCTCTACTGTTGGGGGATTACCTGAACAGATTAAACAGAAAAGGGTCTGAGCCCATTACAGAAACAGTGTGGACTTTAGCCCACTCAGATGCAGAATTAGATATGGTTTAGGGCCTTAGCCCATTTCAGTCATAATAAATAGAACAAACAGAATAGCAGAATCCTACCCACAAGCCTCTACACACCAACTCCGTCCAACCCTACACACCATGTGGGGATAAAATCAACCCACCCATCCCTACACACCATGCTGTATCGAATGCGACACATAATTAGAAAGTTGCAGTTGGGCTGCCAGATAACAGGCTTGAGAGCCTATCAGATACTTCCTTCGAATCATCAACCCACCCCGATGCAATGCAACATACATAAAATGTCATGCAATTATCCAAACACAGTTCATACATTCAAATATCAGAATTCATGTTTGGTACAGAAATCAGAAAGTCAAGTCACATAATTAGGGGTTTAGGTAAAGCTTACCGGTCCTACTTAGGACCACAGTCGACTAGGGCGACCCGTGCAACCCTACAGAACATTACAGAAAAATGGGCTCACTGTAACAACTTGATTTAGGGGCTAATCATAACAGTGATCTTAGGATCACTAATCCGATGTTAGGGAAAATTTATTTTCATGTTATTTTATGTGTTAGAGCATGATTCCAGAAGTACATGAAAATTTTGGTACTTTAATTTTAGCGATTTCTTGCTTAATCGCAAAAAAGGACTAAATTGCATTAAGTGTGAAAGTTCCATTTTATAAGTTAAAGTTACCAAATAGCCATAGATTGTTAATTTCAGGTTTTTAAAAGGCAATTTAGCCCTTGTAAATGCTTGGCCAGCCATAGACTAGCTTAGGAGACAAATTTGTTAATGTTGGTCAATGTTGGTGATAGTAGGTGGATTAAATTGATAGTTTAATATTAAAATAAATAAAAGATGGTGTCCATCTTTCTTTCTTATCTCTTCCACTGAAAATCGGCAGCGAAATAGGGGATAAAATATTCAAAAATTTCAGCACACTCTTCTCTTCACAAGTAAGTGTTCTAGGGATCATTTCTTGATAAAAGTTGTACTTTTGAGACCCCTAAAGCTTAAGCTTTCAAATGAGGGGACTATTGTGCAATATGGTGAAAAGTTTAGAGTTTTTCCATGAGAGCTTACATTGTTATTTGCTGCATTTTTATGGAAGAAATTAAGTCTTAGTTATTAGATGAACAACTTTTGTGAAAGGTGTTGTCTTGAAAACACCTAATTGGACCATGATGAAAAGGTTATAAATTTGTAGTAATTATGTGAAATGTTGGGTTTTGATGATAGCTATAAGAGTATTAAATGCTCACCTAGGCTTGCTGAAGGTAGAATTGTGATTAGAATTAATTTCCGTGCCTAGGGGCAAAATGGTTATTTTGCCAAAGTCTGAAGGCAAAATTGTAATTTTGCCCAAAATGTGAATTATGAGTCGATGTGGTCAATGTGTGAATTTAACAAGTTAAATTGTTATTATAAATCAAGAAATACGAAGCCCGGATCGAAACCGAGGCAAGAACAAAGTCGAGGACTAACTTACATCTCTACATACATTTTGAATAACGAGGTAAGTTTGTATGAATTAAGGCTTTACATGTATTTTCATTCAATTACTTATTATGTTGTATAATTTACATTATTTCTATGAAGTTAAAATTATTGATGTTATGATGAGAAAAATAAATGAGAATATGTATGAGAAAGTCCCGGTTGAAGTCTCGAAATAATGAGGATACTAATATCACAACATGAGACAAGGAAAGTCAGTGTAAGACCATGTCAAGACATGGCATTGGCATAAGGCAAGGATATCATATAAGTCCATGACGAGTCATGGAATTGAAAGATTATTATGAGGCAAAGGTCTCATGTAAGTCCAAGCTAAGGCATGGCATTGAAGAATTTATAAGGCAAGGATGTCATGTAAGTCCATGTCAAGACATGGCATTGATAAGTTTCATAAGGCAAGGATAGCATGTAAGACCATATCAAGACATGGCAATGGTAAATTTCTTAATGAAACACACAAGAAAGGTCTCGTATAAGACCATGCCTGGGACATGGCATCGACACCAAGTTAAGAGATCCCATGTAAGACCATATTTGGGATATGGCATTGGCATCATGAGGCGATCCCATGTAAGACCGTATCTGGGATATGGCATTGGCATCATGAGGCGATCCCATGGTAATTGTTATATGAATTTCATGCAAACTTACTAAGCTGTATGCTTACTTCTCTCTCTTCTTCTTTCCTTATAGTCTCGCTAAGCTAACTCGTGGATCATTGACGTCGGAGCTCGGAGCACACTACCAATCACTATTTTGGTATAGCCAAGTTGTTTTTATTAAGTATGGCATGTATAGGAATCATTTCCTCTTGATATAAATCCTAAGAGGCGCCAAAGTGTTGGCTATTAAGGTTATTATTCCTTTTGTATATGGTTAAAGAGATTGGCCAATATTTACTAAGTTTATACATCAATTAATGATGAGTTATGCATTATTGTTCATGTTTTGATGAAGTATTTGAGTAGTTGGATTGGGTATATGAATGATCTTCATTTCAGGGTGGCAATTGGCTTGGAAAATATCCTTTAAGTGTCCATACGGGTAGACACACGGGCGTGTGTCTAGGTCATGTGTGACACACGGTCAACCCATATGGGTGTGTTAATAGGCCGTATGTCCCCTGCATGTTAGTGTTTTAAGTCAGTGTCGACCATGGGCTAGCCACACGGGCGTGTGCCTATGCCGTGTGTTCCTTAAGGGGTTGCTGACGTCATAAACAGAATACCCCTAGTTTTTCACACGGGTGAGAACACGGGCGTGTCTAGGCTGTGTGAAGGACACGGGCCATCACATGGGCGTGTGTCCGGCCGTGTGTCTGGCCGTGTGAAAACCCCTGTAGGTTTGAAATAAAAATAAATTGTACATGGGCGTGTGACCCTTGTTCAGGCAAAAATTTTCAAAGAGTGTAAAAGTTTCCGTTGTACCTCGAAATCTTCCAGATGTATGTTTAAGGCCTCGTAGACCCATGAGATGTATGTTATGACTAAGAAAGAAAATATTTTAAATCGAAACAAAATTTTATAGCCCATTTTTACATGTTTAAGCAAGATTAAGCATGGTAATGCCTCGTATCCAATCCCGGTGTCAGACACGGGTAAAGGGTGTTACATTTAGTGGTTTTAGTGCTACGGTATAGTCGATTTTAGGACTAACGTAGTGTAAGCATGAGATTAGCTATAAAAGCCATACATAAGAGTACTTTTATAATGATAGTGTGATGACTCTTGACGACTTAAATTATGTTTTCATATAGTAAATGGATCCCGAAAGAGCTGTGGCGGATGATGTAGAAATTAACGCGTCAGCTCCCGCTGAAGGGATGGTGCCAAATGAGAGTGAGGATAGACCTATGACAGTAAGTCAGAGAGGAAGAGAAGAGGCTAGAGAAGCCTTTCTCCACATGATGAATACATGGTATACGTAGTTCGTTCGTACTAACCCGAATGCATAACTCCCTCTACCCCCGCCTATTCCTCAGCCTACCTCTGTACCCCCTTAAATGGTAGAAGTAGTAAGAAGAGAAAAACCTTCGGTTGATAGGATCCGGAAACAAGGAGTAGAGGAATTTCGGGCTAGTAAAGATGACGATCCTGAAAAGGCAGATTTTGGCTTGAAAATACCATCAGGCTATTTGATGAGTTATCGTGCACATCTAAAGAGTGCATGAAGTGCGTGGTTTCCCTTCTGAGAGATTCTGCTTACCATTGGTGGAATACCCTTGTGTCGATTGTACCAAGGGAAAAAATTACATGGGAATTTTTCCAAGAAGAATTTAAGAAGAAGTACATTAGTCAAAGATTCATAGATCAAAAGAGAAAAGAATTCTTGGAGTTGAAGCAAGGTAAGATGTCAGTAACTGAGTATGAGCATTAGTTTGTAAGACCCAATAAATACGCTCGAGAATGTGTACCCACTGAAGCCATCATGTGTAAGAGATTTGAGGACGGATTAAATGAGGACATTAAATTGTTTGTTGATGTTGTAGAGTTGAAAGAATTTGTTGTGTTGGTGGATCGGGCTTGTAAAGCCGAAGAACTAGTTAAAGAGAAAAGAAAGGCTGAAATGGAGTCTCGTAACTCAAGAAAGAGACAGTGGAGTAAGTCATTCCAGTCCTCGTCCAATAAATCAAGAGACTTCTCCACTCGAACAGCTACTTCCTCTGGGTTTTCAAGCAGAAGCAAGGGTAAGCAATCTTCGGAGAATAAGGCTCAGACTACTTCAGCCGCTAATGTTGGGAACACTCGATCTAATAGACCAGAATGCCCATACTGTGGTAGACGTCACCCTGGTGAATGCCAAGTATATGAGAATGCTTGTTTAAAGTGTGGTTCCCAAGACCACTTTATAACAGAATGTCCTGAGATGATGAAATAAGAGAAAACTCAGAATGCGAGATCTGAGAGCATTGTTAGAGGAAGACCACAAAGAAAATCGGGAAGTGGGGCAAGTAGTAAGAGTAACCCCAGAGAGCTGACTACGAGACCCGAGAGCAGGGCGCCTGCGAGGACTTAGCCATTCGCGCTCGCGAAAAGGCATCGTCTCCTGATGTGATTACGGGTACATTTTCCCTTCATGATGCTAATGTAGTTGCTTTAATTGATCCCGATCTACCCACTCATATATTTGCATGAAATTAGTATCTAGTATGAGTATGCCTATAGAGTCCACAGAGTTTATGATAAAGGTATCTAATCCGCTAGGCAAAAGTGTTTTAGTTGATAAAGTATGCAAAGATTGTCCCTTGATGATTAGGGGTCATTACTTTAAGGCCAACCTCATGTTATTACCATTTGATGAATTTGACATTAATCTTGGCATGGATTGGTTAACCACTCACAAAGTGATAGTAAATTGTGGAAAGAAATATATTGAGCTGAGATGTGAAAACGGGGATATCCTTCATGTTGAATCAGATGAACAAGACAGGTTGCCGGTAGTGATTTCTCACATGACGACTTAGAGGTATGTAAGACAAGGGTATGAGGCGTATCTTGCCTTGGTGATGAATGCTAAGGAAACTGAGTTAAAGATTGAGGCAGTGCCGATAGTATATGAGTACCCAGATGTTTTTCCCCAGGAATTGCCAGGATTGCCTCCGGTTAGAGAGGTTGAATTTGGCATCGAGTTAGCTTCTGGTACTGTACCGATAATAATTGCTCCTTATAGGATGGCTCCAACTGAGTTGAAAGAATTAAAGGTGCAGTTGCAAGATTTAATGGACAAAGGTTTTGCCAGACCGAGTTGTTCTCTATGGGGTGATCCAGTGCTATTTGTGAAAAAGAAAGATGGCTCTAGAAGATTGTGCATAGATTACCGACAACTCAATAAGGTAATAGTGAAGAACAAGTATCCATTGCCAAGAATCGACGATTTTTTCGATCAATTGAAGGGGACCACTGTGTTCTCCAAGATAGACTTGAGGTCGGGATACTATCAGTTGAGAGTAAAAGACTCAGATGTGCCTTAGACGGCTTTTCGAACGAGGTATGGGCACTATGAATTTTTAGTCATGCCTTTTGGTTTAACAAATGCTCCTGCGATGTTTATGGATTTGATGAACCGCATTTTTCGGTCGTACCTAAATAAGTTTGTGGTTGTGTTCATTGATGATATACTGATATATTCCCATGATGAAAGTGAGCATGCATAGCACTTAAGGACAATTTTACAGATTTTACAGGAAAATCAGCTGTATGCCAAGTTTAGCAAAAGTGAGTTTTGGCTCAATGAGGTTGGGTTCTTGGGACATATTGTCTCGGGAGATGGAGTCTGAGTTGACCCAAGTAAAATTTCAGCTATTGTTGATGGGAAACCGCTGAAAAATGTAACTGAAGTTAGAAGTTTTTTGGGCTTAGCTGGGTACTATAGGCGGTTTGTTAAAGGATTTTCCATGATAGCGACTCCAATGACGAAACTGTTGCAGAAAAATGTAAAGTTTGAATGGACAGAAAAGTGCCAGCAGAGTTTTGAGAAAGTAAAGACAATGTTGACAGAGGCTCCAGTTTTAGTACAACCTGAGTCTAGAAAAGAGTTCGTGATCTACAGCGATGCATCCTTAAATGGATTGGGCTGTGTACTTATGCAAGAAGGCAAAGTGATAGCATATGCATACAGACAGCTAAAGCCACATGAGAAGAATTACCCGACGCATGATTTAGAGTTTGCAGCTATTGTTTTTGCATTAAAGATTTGGAGACACCATTTATATGGTGAAAAATGTCAAATTTTCACAGATCACAAAAGTTTAAAGTATTTGATGACTCAAAAGGAACTGAACTTAAGGCAACGAAGATGGCTAGAGTTGATAAAAGATTATGAGCTGGTCATCGATTACCATCCAGGAAAGGTGAACGTAGTCACCGATGCTTTAAGTAGGAAGTCCCTATTTACATTGAAGGCCTTGAATACACAGATGACCTTGTTCGACGGTGGTTTTATTCTGGCTGAGTTGAAGGCTAGACTGATGTTTCTTCAAGAGGTTTATGAGGCTCAGAAAGATGACATTGATTTACAAGCTAAGAGAGTTCAGTGCGAGTCGGGTGTTGAGTCCGATTTTCGAATAAATTTTGATGGATGTCTGATGTTTTGAGACAGAATTTGTGTACCGAGGAATGATAAGTTTATTAGGAAGATTTTGTATGAGGCACATAACGGATGTTTATCTGTACACCCGGGTAGCACCAAGATGTATAATGATCTGAAGAAATGGTATTGGTGGCCGAGCATGAAGAAAGATATTTCTGATTTTGCTTCAAGATGCTTGATTTGGCAGAAAATAAAGGCTGAACACCAAGTACCCTCGGATTTACTTCAACTTATTATGGTGCCCTGTAACATCCCGATTTTGGGCCTAGTCGGAATAGTGGTGCGAGACCACAAATCCGAGGTTCATGTAAGAGTTTTTGAAGTTTATGCTATGTTTGCATGTTAGAGTGAAAGTTTCATGAAGCAATTTTGTTAAATTGTGGTTGAATTGTCTTATAGGACTAAATTGCAAAAGTTGCAAAATGTGAGATTCTAGAAGCTATTTGTATGAAATAGCTTTAGATTATTAATTAGAAGTCTTTAAATAGTAATTTTCCCAATTTCTAATTTTTGGACAAAATTGGGCATGAATGGGTTGAAATTGAAAGTTTGACAAAAAGGGCATTTTGGTCATTTGTCAAATAAGTGATTAAAAAGAAAAAGAAAAGATGACGAAATTTCATTCATCTTCTTCTCCAAGCTGCCGAAATTTGAAGGGAGCCATTTTTAGCGTTCTTCAATTTTTTCAAGCTTGCTAGTAAGTGTATCCTAGCCCAGTTTTTGATATTCTTCGTATTTTTGAAGTCCTCGTAACATGAATAAGCTATTTCTAGCTATATGTTGAGCTAGGATGGATGTTCAAAAATGTACCCATGTATGACATGCATGTATTTTAATGTTTTATGGAAGAATATGAAAGCTTGATGTAGTAGAAACATCTTTTGCTAAGTGAATTCCATGAAAAAAAATGCATGTAGGGACTAGTTTGTGAAAGTCTTGAGTTTGGTCATATATGTGTGATTTAGTGAGAATTGATGATTGCTTTAGTTGAGTAAATGATTCGGCTAGGCATGAAATGTTGGAAAGTTGAATGAAAATCACTTTACGAGCCTTGGGGCAAAAGTGTAAATATGAGAAAGTTTAGGGGCAAAATAGTAATTTTGCTAAAGTATGAGATAAAGATCGATTTAGTCAATGTGTGTATTGAACGGGTTGATTAATCATTATAGATCAAGAAAGACGAAGCCTGGATCAAAATCGAGGCAAGAGCAAAATAGTGGACTAAATTGCATGTCTCCATACTTTTGAGTACCGAGGTAAGTTTATGCGTAAATAATTCATTTATACTTACACATTGTTAATGCTAGATAGTGTGTAGCATGAATGAGAATGATTGAGAACCTATATGGTTCAAGTGGAATGAATGTGGTAGATATTGCGAATGAATGAATGAGTAAGTAGAGATGTGAATGTGTAGTGATAATGCTTGATGGTGGGCTAAGTGCGATACCACCCTAATACTTAACAACGATGAGCTGGGCTGTGTGTGATGCTATCGTTAAGTATATTGTTTAGTGGGCTATGTGCGAAACCACTATGATTACCTTTGTTGGTAATCTAAGTGCGATACTACTCTTTTATTTGATTGAGATGGGCTAAGTGCGAAACCACCGAGAAATTTAGCTATGTGGATGTATTATTGAGTAAATGTGATATTGAGTGCAGGGGTGCATGTCAATGATTATGAGTATGTAACTCGTAATGTGTTGGAATGTGGTAAGGGATAGAATGAGTAAGCATAGTTGTGGATGTCAATTATATGTTAGTATAATGCTAATTGTTGTTTAGCTTATACTAGTATGCTTAAATTGTTTATGTGTAAACTTACTAAGCTCAAAGCTTATTCCCTTTCTTTTCCCTTGTCTTATAGAGAAAGAGGGTAGATTCAAGATACGTGGATTAATCGGAAGATTGCCCACACTATCAGCACACTCTGGTACAGTAGACTTAGTGTTTTGTATATGGCATGTATAGAAGCTAGACAAGTTAGTGAATTTTGTTGTAATGGTTAAGATGTGTTGGCCTTTAGATGGATAATCTATTTTGTATAATGTCATGGATGATGGCTACCTTATTATATAAAAAGATGTAGTTATCCATGTAAGATTATGTTTCAATATGAGTTGATTATTGATGTATTGAATGAGTATATGATGTGTGTGCTAGAGGGGTGAGAAGAGCTTAGCAAATAGCTTTGTTCTTGTCCATGTGGATAGACACACGGGCGTGTGTCTAGGCCATGTGTGACCCACGGCCAACCCATGGGCGTGTGACTTGGCCCTGTGTCCCCAACAGATTCAGGCAGTGTAGGCCACGGACTAGTCACACGGGCGTGTGCCTAGACCGTGTAAAAGAGTCAGTGTTCACCACGATTGGAGAGCATGGGCGTGTGCCCTAGCCGTGGGACTTTGGTAGAATGGTTGAGTTTTGTGCACAGTCCGTGTATATGGGCATGTGTGACTACACACGAGCGTGTGTAATCTAACATGGCCGTGTAGTCCCTATCTAGATTGAGAAAATTTTTAAGTTCGTATGAGTTTCAGATATGGTCTCGAGAGCCATCGTGTGTATGAGTGAGGCCTCGTAAGTTGAGAATGAGGTTGTTTTGGTGACAG
This sequence comes from Gossypium australe, assembly GCA_005393395.2. NCBI lineage: Eukaryota > Viridiplantae > Streptophyta > Magnoliopsida > Malvales > Malvaceae > Gossypium > Gossypium australe. The sequence goes on along the minus strand of CM016626.1, from coordinate 40,020,737 downwards.
AAAGAGAGTAGTCACGTTGAGCATAAGTGTCGATTAAGTGGTTTTACTCTGATAGTGCCTCGGGTCCAGTTCTGGCGTAGAATACGGGTAAGGGGTGTTACATGCCCGAGTGGAAGTGGGACCAAATTACCATGGACTTTGCAACAGGGCTGCCGTTGACACCAAGCAAGAAAGATGTTGTATGGGTTGTACCGATAGACTTACGAAGTCAGCCCATTTCATACCGGTGCGTGTCGACTATTCACTGGATAAGTTGGTAAACTTGTATATCTCTAAAATTGTGAGGCTACATGGAGTGCCCTTATCGATTATATCGGACAGAGATCCAAGATTCATATCCAGATTTTGGAAGAAGTTGCAAGAGGCATTGGGCACAAAGTTAAATTTTGGTACAGCTTTCCACCCCCAAACCAACGATCAGTCGGAGAGGTTAATCCAAGTTCTTGAAGACATGCTCAGGTGTTGTGTTCTTGAACTCCAAGGCAGCTGGGAAAAATACCTACCGTTGGTGGAACTCGCCTACAACAATAGTTTTCAGTCAAGTTTAAAGATGGCGCCTTATGAAGCCCTATATGGGCGTAAGTGCCGAACGCCTTTATATTGGACTGAGCTTAAGGAAAACCAGATTCACAGAGTTGATTTGGTTAAAGAAACTAAGAGAAGGTAAAGGTGATTCGAGAATGTTTAAAAGCTGCTTCTAACAGACAAAAATCATATTCAGATTTAAAAAGTAAAGAAATTGAGTATCAAGTTGGTGATAAAGTATTTTTGAAAGTGTCACCATGGAGAAAAGTTCTTAGATTTAGCAAAAAGGGCAAATTGAGTCCGCGTTTTATCGGACCTTATGAAGTTACCGAAAGGATAGGATCGGTAGCTTATCGGTTGGCGTTGCCACCTGAGCTGGAAAAGATTCATGACGTCTTTCACGTATCCATGTTGCGACGCTACCGTTCAGACCCTTCACATGTCATAGTACCAACAGAGGTAGAGATACAACTGGACTTGACTTATGGTGAAGAGCCGGTTAAAATTTTGGCGCGAGAGGTCAAATAGTTAAGAAACAAAAGCATAGCCTTAGTGAAAGTTTTATGGTAAAGGCACGGAATAGAAGAGGCTACATGGGAGCCCGAGGATACGATGAGGAACCAATATCTCACCCTTTTCACCGGTAAGATTTTTGGGGACGAAAATCCTTAAGGGAGGAGAATTGTAACAGCCCAATTTAGGGGCTAGTCAGAATAGTGATCTCAAGATCACTAATCCGAGGTTAGGGAAAATTATTTTCATGTTATTTTATGTGTTAGAGCATGATTCCAGAAGTACATGAAATTTTTGGTACTTTAATTTTAGCGATTTCTTGCTTAATAGCAAAAAATGACTAAATTGCATAAAGTGCGAAAGTTCCATTTTATAAGTTAAAGGTACCAAATAGCCATAGATTGTTAATTTCAGGTTTTTAAAAGGCAATTTAGCCCCTTGTAAATGCTTGGCCAGCCATAGACTAGCATAGGAGACAAATTTGTCAATGTTGGTCAATGTTGGTGATAGTAGGTGGATTAAATTGATAGTTTAATATTAAAATAAAGAAAAGATGATGTGCATTTTCTTGCTCATCTCTTCCACCGAAAATTGGCAGCCAAATAGGGGTTAAAAGCTTCAAAAATTTCAGCACACTCTTCTCTTAAGAAGTAAGTTTTCTAGGGATCATTTCTTGATAAAACTTGTACTTTTGAGACCCCTAAAGCTTAAGCTTTCAAATGAGGGGACTATTGTGCAATATGGTGAAAAGTTTAGAGTTTTGCCATGAGAGCTTACATTGTTATTTGCTACATTTTTATGGAAGAAATTGAGTCTTAGTTGTTAGATGAACAACTTTTGTGAAAGGTGTTGTCTTGAAAACACCTAATTGGACCATGATGAAAAGGTTATAAGTTTGTAGTAATTATGTGAAATGTTGAGTTTTGATGATATCTATAAGAGTATCAAATGTTCACCTAGGCTTTTGAAGGTAGAAATGTGATTAGAATTAATTTCCGAGCCTAGGGGCAAAATGGTCATTTTGCCAAAGTCTGGGGGCAAAATTATAATTTTGCCCAAAATGTGAATTATGAGTCGATGTGGTCAATGTGTGAATTTGACAAGTTAAATTGTTATTATAGATCAAGAAATACGAAGCTCGGATCGAAATCGAGGCAAGAACAAAGTCGAGGACTAACTTACATCTCTACATACATTTTGAATAACGAGGTAAGTTTGTATGAATTAAGGCTTTACATGTATTTTCATCAATTACTTATTATGTTGTATAATGTACATTATTTCTACGAAGTTAAAATTATTGATATTATGATGAGAAAAGTAAATGAGAATATGTATGAGAAAGTCCCAGTTGAAGTCTCGGAATAATGAGGATACTAATATCACAACATGAGACAAGGAAAGTCCATGTAAGACCATGTCAAGACATGGCATCGGCATAAGGCAAGGATATCATGTAAGTCCATGAAAAGTCATGGCATTGAAAGATTATTATGAGGCAAAGGTCCCATGTAAGTCCAAGACAAGGCATGGCATTAGAGAATTTAAAAGGCAAGGATGTCATGTAAGTCCATGTCAAGACATGGCATTGATAAGTTTCATAAGGCAAGGATACCACGTAAGACCATGTCAAGACATGGCAATGGTAAATTTCTTAATGAAACACAGAAGGAAGGTCTCGTATAAGACCATGTTTGGGACATGGCATCGACACCAAGTTAAGAGATCCCATGTAAGACCATATCTGGGATATGGCATTGGCATTATGAGGCGATCCCATGTAAGACCATGTTTTAAAAAGATTGTTTTATAAGCTCTAATAGTTTTTACTAGGCCATTTCGATGGCCAATGTAATCTTTCAATGTAATCTTTCGAATTCGATCGTAACATCTAGGTCGAGTGATGAAGGTTACAAGATTCATAATAATATAATAAATTTTTTTATTTTATTTCCCATACTTTGATTATAAAAAAGGTAACAAATATGTTTTCATTATTGAAAAAGAAATTGTTTTATGTTCATAAACCAAATAATGTACCACATACTCACCCCGAATGATAAATATGAAATTCTCAATATTACCTTCTTTTTAAATAGCTCTTAAATATAAATCTATTATCTTAGTTTAGATCCATATTAATATATTATTTTATTTCTTAATTTCCGAGTGTAAAAAAGGTAACAAATATGTTTTCATTATTGAAATAGAAACTGTTTTATTTTCATAAGCCAAACAGGCTTCCCATTTTCCATTCTTCGTCAAATCTATAACGAATAAAAATGCAATCACAAATTAGTCCAACAATATATAAGATGAACAAAATAAAAAAAAACATAAATAATAAGAAAGTCCATATAACCTAATCAAAACTAATGAAAAAATTAGGCCTAAATCCTAAAATCAAATAAAATAAGAAACAAATAACTATAAAAATCTTAATAAAAATTTCTAAATAAACACTCAAATATATATGGAGAAATAATTAATACTTAGGTTTTTTAAAACCTCACCTTACCACCAAATAAAGGAAAATAATTATAGGAATCTAGAAAAAATATTTCCAAATAAACACTAAATATATATGCTTAAATAATTAATACCGATATCTTCTAAAATCTTAACTTGCCAAATATAGGGAGATATTATTTCCAAAGCAACTATAAATTCGATAATAATTTCTTAGAAGCATTCACACAATTAAATACTTAGCAAAACACAAAATTAAACAAAAAATCATGAAGAAGTCTATTGCCATTCCCATTCTTTGCACTCTTCTTTTGCTAGCTTTACTTTCTCCATCCAAAGGTATTTTTATTATTCTACAATTAAAAATTAATGAGATGAATTAATTATTCCACATTCTAGAATAAAAAGATAAGTATATTTATATTCAATATTTTAGAAATGAAATTGATCAACATAAATAAAACCAAAACAAAGAAATTGTTCTTTTTTAGAGTGTTTGTGTTTATTTTCGTTATGTTGTTGATGTTATTAAGTATCGGATTTTGTTTGTCTTTTGTTTCACTAACCCTTCTGTTAGTTCTCTTTTGGGCCTTTAATAAAATACTACTTTGGGCAAGAAAAAATGGATGATAAAATTTAATTGTTATTTGATTTTGTTGATGAAATTTAGTGGAATATGCTTTGTAGGGGATCCTAAGTTTTGCCCAACAACAATGCAAATATCAGGACCATGTGGTCCCAATGGAGCTTTCGAATGTTTTGAAGCCATTAATGCAAAGTATGGAGCTTCCGCAATGGCGCAAAGGTGTTCTTGTAAAGATTTGTCTGCTAATGAACATCTCTGTCAATGTTATATTGTTTGTCAATAATTGTAATTCTCTTTGAACCTCACTTACGAGTTGCCATAATAAAATAAGTACTACAAATTAAAAATACTTTTACTCGGCTTTATTATCCAATGCCTTTTAACTAGTATTTAAAAATAATTCACAAAAATATTGTACTAAATACAAAAGTATAATAACTAATAACAGAATTAAGCTATGAATATGACCTGCTTTTAGAACCGATATACATTGGGTTTGTATTTAAGAAATTGATAATATTTAAATTCAAAAATTATCAGTGAATTAAATTAATAAATAATATATAATATATAATTTAAATAAAAATGATTAAGCTATTCAACCAATTAATATTAAGTCGATTGGTTTAGTGTGAGGCCCCAAAATCTCGAGTGTTAATTGAAATAATTAATTAAGAAATGAATTAGGCTTGATGGTTAAGTAGTTAGTGCACCTCCTTGATGTCTTAGGTTTAAGCCACTCCTCTCTTATATTTTTATGTTTTTACTTGCAGCAAATTAGTATAAAAATCACACAAAAATATATATTATTAGAAGTAGAAACTAAACAATAAATGGACCTAGGCCTAATAGTTACACGCTTGCTTATCACCCCTTGCATACCTGAGTTCAAATAGCCCAAATTCCCCTCTATTCCCTTTTATTTTTGGCAGTAACGGTAAATTAACATGCAGCCCCCTAAAGTTTGAAAACCCTAAGTATTTATCCATTCTTCTATTTACATTTGAAGTCTTACTTTCTTTTCCAAACCAGTTGTACATAGATTATTAACAATTTAATAAACTGACCAATAAGAAAAAATATCCTCTGCCTAGGATAGACGACCTATTTGAGCAATTCTGAGGTGCAATAGTGTTTTCTAAGATAGATTTAAAGTCAGGGTACTTACTAACAACTAAAAGTAAAGGAGGCAGATGTGCCAAAAATCGCATTCAAGACCCGATATGGCCACTATGAATTCCTTGTAATGCCTTTCAATTTAACCAATGCTTCAGCCGCCTTCATGGAATTAATGAACCGAGTGTTCCTACCCTTCCTTGATCAATTTGTCGATACGTTCATCGACGACATCTTATTTTTATTCTAAAACTAAAATCGACCATGACAAACACCTTAGGAAAATCTTCCAAATTTTCCGAAAAATGAAATTATATGCCAAAATAGGTAAATGAGTATTCTAGCTTAAGGAAGTTATGTTTCTAGGACATGTGGTATTCGTAAAGGGTATCCGAGTAAATCTGAAAATGATATAGGATATCCTAGAATGGAAACAACCCAAAAATGTTTCCGAAATTTGAAGTTTCCTTGGTTTAATTGGGTACTACCATATACTCGTTTAAGGGTTCTCCTTGATAGCCGCACCATTAACTAATTTGTTAAGGAAGAATGTTCCGTTTAAGTAGAAAGATGATCAATAAGCAAGCTTTGCTAAGCTAAAGGTTATGTTAACCTAAGCTGCTAAGTTAACACAATGGTTTGCATGCAAAATACATTAGAGTTTACAACCATGAGAAACATTAATTTCAAACACTTAAAAATATTTATAGGTTTGCAACACACTTAAGCAGTTCGTATAACATTCAAACGTAGCTCGCATACTGTAATAGTCGGATTTTAGGGCTAAAAGGAACGATGGTTTCAGAACCACTAATTCGAGGTTGGAGAAATTAATTTTAATATTATTTTATGTGTTATGGCTTGATTATATGAGTATAAAAATTTTGGTGCATTAATTTTAGCGATTTCATGCTTAATTGCGAAAAAGGACTAAATCGCATAAAGTGTGAAAGTATTGTTCTGCAAGCTAAGGGTGTCAAATAGCTATAGAATATTAAATTGGAGGTCCTAAAGTGCAATTATACCCTTAAGATAGAGTGGCCAGCCATAGGGGACAAGAAAATGAGATTTTTCAAGAGTAGGTGGAGTTTTGGTGACTTAATTGACTTGTAATAATAAAATAAAGAAAATAATGATATCATCCTTTCCTCTCCATTTTCTCCATCAAAAATAACAGCAAGAATTGGGGTTTGAAAGCTTCAGCAACTTGTTCTCCTTGCAAGTAAGTGATTTTGGTGGGTTTTCTTGATAATATTTGTACTTTTGGGACCCTTGTAGCATGATCTAGCTAATGAGGGGACTATTTTGTCGAATCTAGGGTTTTTCCATGTGAGCATATATTTTTTTTGCTGAATTTTTATGGAAAGAAATGAATCTTGGGTGTTAAATACACAACTTTTGTGAAAGGTGTTTCCTTGAAAACACTTAAAATGACCTTTTTGTAAATGTTGTAAAATAGGTGGTAATGTGTGTAATAATTGGTATTGTGAGTTGCTATAAGAGTAATAAATGTTCATTTAGGCTTGTTAAACGAGGAAATTTGATTAGACTCGATTTACGAGCCTAGGGGTAAAATCATAATTTTGTGAAAGTCTAAGGGCAAAACGGTAATTTTTCCAAAGTATGATTCATGAGTTATTTTAGTAAATGTGATCATTAAATAAGTGAAATTGTCATTATAGATCAAGAAACACGAAGTCCGGACCAAAACATAAGCAAGATAAGCTTCGCAACCTTTTCTCACACATCTCTGAGCTAACATAGATGAAATCACGACAGGCAATTCACTCACCTCATCTGATTCAATTCGAATGATTTCACTATTCTGGCATTTCAATCCAATAGTCTTTCATCTACAATTCACAACAGCATCATGCAATGTCAACCAATCCATACCCAGAATTACATCAAACTCATCAAACGGTAAAAGCATCATATTTGCCAGAAAACAGTAGCCTCGAGTCATTAAAGGACAGTTCTGGCAAACTTTATCAACTAGAACATATTTTCCTAAGGGGTTCAATACTTTAATCACAAACTCAGTAGATTCAATAGACAAACTCTTACTAAACACCAAATTCATACAAATATATGAATGAATTGATTCAGAACCAATCAATGCAATTACATTAGTGTCATAGAGAGAAAATGTACCGGTGATAACATTAGGTGACGGCGCATCTTCGCGAGCTCGAATAGTGTAAGCTCTAATAGGTGCTTTGGCCTCGGATCTCACAGTGGATTCCTTTGTTGTTCCTCTACTACTAGACATAATTCCAGCACTTCGAGGTGGTTTACCCCAGGCAACTGTATTACTCGGCCTTGAAGTCTGAAGATTATCTTTCCCGGATAACTGAGGACAATCACGAATAAAGTGTTCTTGCGAACCACATCTGAAACAAGCTTTATTGTTATTATTCATCCAACAATCTCCAAAATGTCGTCGGCCACATTGTTGACACTCGGGTTTATTGTTTCTCATGCTATCAACACTCGATACTGATGTAGCTTGAGCTTTAGGATTTGAGTCTTGCTTTCCACGATCTCTGTTTAGATACCCGATTGAAGCATTTGAATGATTATACAAGCCTCTTGATTACTTTGACGAAGACTGATATGGTTTATTCATCGATCTCTTTCTCGCATCTCTAACTTCGAATTCAGCTTTTCTCTTTTCTTTGCCCAATTCTTTAGCTTTACAAGCTCTATCAACTAGCACCACAAATTATTTTCATTCTAGAATCCCAACTAACAATCTGATGTCTTCGTTTAACCCATCTTCAAATCTCTTATACATAATTGCTTCAGTTGAAACACATTCCCGAGCATACTTACTGAGTCTCACAAACTCTCGCTCATAGTCTGTCACAGACATACGGCCTTGTTTCAACTCTAGAAACTCTTTGCGTTTTTTATCGATAAACCGTTAACTGATGTATTTCTTTCTGAACTCAACTTGAAAGAATTCCTAGGTAACTCTTTCTCTCGGTACCACGGATACCAAGGTATTCCACCATTGCTATGCAGTGTCCCTTAAAAGTGATACGTCACATTTTAAACACTCAGCTGGTGTGCAAGAAAGTTCATCAAATACCCAAATAGTATTTTCAAGCCAAAACTCGGCTCTTTCAGGATCGTCGTCAATAGTAGCTATGTACTCTTCGGCTCCGTATTTCTGAATATTATCAACTGGTGACTTATTCAGTAGTAAAAGTTCCACATCTTGAGGAGCTACGGGAACCGGTTGGGGATTAGGTGGGGGTGGAGGTTGTTGAGCAGCCGGATTTTTCCGAACAAATCCCGTGAACCACTCGTTCATCATTTATAAGAAGGCTTCTTTAGCCTCACCTCTTGGCTACCCGATACGGGTCTCGATTCTGATTGCGCTACTTCGTGAACAGAGGCAAGTACATTACTTTCAACATCATCAGCTACAGCTCGATTAGGATCCATTTACTATATGAAAACACGATTTAAATTATTAGGAGATATCACACTATCATAGATTATATATGACATGTATAGCTAGACTCTCACACACGCTACGTTAGTCTGAGAATCGACTAAACTGTAGCTCTGATACTAATAAATGTAACACCCCTCACCCTATTCAATGCCAAAATAGGGTTACGAAGCATTTCCAGACTTATAAAACAATTAAACAATTATTTCACATGCATTTTCAAATTTCATGCAATCATCATTCAAACTCAATCACAATGTCCCTAATACGAGCCTACGAGGCCTTAAACATGCTTTAGAAGTGGTTCGGGACTAAACCGATATCTCAAGAAATTTTTGAAACACTTAGAAAAATATTCAAATTTTAAGGGACACATGGACACACGGCCAAAAAAAACCCGTGTCATAAGCCGTGTGGACATTCGAAATGGGATCACATGGCCGTGTCTAACCCCGTGTAACTCTTTGACTTGGGTCACACGACCAATACACATGCCCGTGTAGCTAGCCCATGTGCCCTAAAAATGGCCATACACGCCCGTGTGCCAGGCTGTGTCAAACCTGTAGGGTATACTGACTTATGCCACACGGCCAAGTCACACACCCGTGTGCTAAGCCATCTAGAGCATACTGACTTGATTTTTAATTCAACACTAGGGGACACATGGCCGTGTAACATAACCGTGTGTCACAAATGGCTGAGACACAAGCCCGTGTCTCTGCCCGTGTGGACAAAAATAGGCTATTTACCAAGCCAATTTGCCACCCAATCTTGCACACACGTACACCAAACCAAATGGCACCAAGACATGGCATAAATAGGCATTCAAACCAACTAAATCAAACCTAATTCATGTTAGTTCTATACCAACATCCACAATACACACAAGTCACAAAATAGACCACTCCATTTATACCAAATTCACATATACCACTCAACTAATTAGACACTTTCAAACATGCACCATTATGCTCAAACTCGCAAGCATATAACTTTTCCAATATCAACCATTTGACAACCAAAATATCTATAATCCACAAGCATCATATATTCATCCATAAACTCACAACACAAGTCATATACACATATATACACAACCATACCAACCAAATTAAGCCAACTCTCATGGTTATATACAAAACTAAAAACATTTAACATTTACAAGCCATTTCAAATGACTAAAGTCATTACCAATTCATATACCAAAATGACCAAACTCTTATACATGCCATATACTTAAAACACTTAAGTTCAAAAGTACCCAAGAGATAGTAGGATAGTGTGACGAAGTCTCCGATGATCCCGGAATCTGAGCTAGCTTTGATTTCACTATAAAACACGGACAAATAAACGATGTAAACTATAAAGCTTAGTAAGCTCGTATGTAAATAAAAAGCAAAACTCACCATTTAGTTACCATTCAAAATATGCATATAACATACTACAAAATATATATAACCACAATGTTAACATATATTCAATCATCTATTTAACCATGAACTCAATTCTTTCATATGTTCAATACATATTCAATTTCCGTACATACTTGTATTGATACGTATCTACTTCTCACCATTTCATATCCTCGATATACCCGTTGAACCATTTGGAATAATACAGGATACACGAGAATCTTGCACCCTAAGTGCCAATATATAGCCAAAGCTATCTCAATATCATATCTCAATAATGCTCACTCTCGAGCTATCAACGAGTCTGCTCACGCAAGCTGACGGTTATGATGTAGCTATACGGTACTACTCATACAAGCTGACGAGAATCTGCAACACATGCTGGATAACTCAGTCATCGATAGGACGTACGAACCAGCACCGATAACAATAATAACCCCTAATGACATGTCATTCGTATCCTAATCTATTCCTAAGGTTTAACCAGGATTTCGCACTTGCCGAATTATCGTCGAGCATGTCCGTAGAGTCGTATTCACAGTTTATGCAATATCAAAGAATTTAAAATACAATTATAACAAAGCTTATTACATACGAACTTACCTCGAATGTAAAAACAGGGAATTAAGTCGATTAATCTGAAACCTTATTCTTTCCCCGATCTAAATCTGTATTTCACCTTTCTTGATCTAAATGTAATCAAAATTAACTTATTTAACAATCTCTCTATTCAATTTAATCCAAAACACACATTAAAGAAATTTTGAAAATTTTGTCCTTAACATTTCAACATTTTACAATTCAGTCATTATTTCATAAAATCATCAATTCATGCAATTCAACCAAAACTCATGCTAACCGAATTTCAATTAGGTCACTGGCAACCCATATTTTTCATTTATTTCACAATTGAACCACAGACTTACACATTTCACAATTTAATCCCTAATTGAACATTTTACTAAAAATCACTTAATACATGTTGTTTATCTAACAACAACCCTGCATTTTCTACCATTAAACATCAAAATAAATCAACATTCATCAATGTAAAAACCCTAAAGTTTTAACAATTTTGCAAATTAGTCCCTAGGCTAGCTAGATTAAGCTGCAACGATCTCAAAAACATAAAAATCATTAAAAACAGGACAAAAACGAACTTACAATTGAGCTAGCAATTGACCGAATGCTTCAAGCTATTTCAATGGCTTTCTTCACCCTAATTTTTGGTGGAAGATGATAACAAATAAAGATGATTTTATGTTTGTTTTATTTTTACCAAGTTATTTTATAAATTACTATTTTAACCTTATATATAATTAATTAAAATCACTTAATATAAGTCCATAAATGTCCAATAACATTCATAATGATCTAATTACCACTTAAGGACCTTAACTTTAAGGTTCCATTGTAACACCCCAAACCCGGCCTAGACGTTAAGCCCGGATCTGGTGTGTCACATGGAAGTTTTTTTTTTTTTTCAAACCATCTTTGAGATTGTTAAAAACTTGTTTGAGAATTACAGCCTCTTTGTTAAAACCCAAAACACTTAAGCAATTGTTATTTACTTGAAAACGTAATTTTCTTTAAAAACCTTTTTGGTTGTGAAAATATATTTAAAATAAACAATTTACGAAAATGGGACGTTTAGGAATAGAGTTGTAGAAGCATTTTGAAAGAAAATTCGAGGCTTGATTACAACATTTAACCCAAAATAGTAGAGTAATAAAATAAACAAGAAAGTAGTCTGAAGTCCAAATAAACCATTTCTAAAGTATGGTCTCCATCGAGTCATCCAAGGCCCAAGTCCACGTCACTGAGCATTACCTGAAAAGGTTAAGAGAAAGTGGGGTGAGTTACAAGAACTCAGTATGTAATCCCCTTACCATCATCCACTGGGTCGGAACACACATAGCAATATTTTGGGCCTAAGCCCATTTACAATTATAACATAATAACATGTATATAATATGCATATGATATGCAAATCCCAAACCAAACCTAATTTCCATCCGCTACACACCACCCGTACCAACCAGCACACCTGTGGGGATCAAGTCAACCCACCCCGCCAACACACCAATCGCAGGCATAAAGCCATTTAAAATGTTTGTGGCAGAGCCACCGAACTAGATTGTGATAGAGTCACCGAACTAGATTGTGGCAGAGCCACCAAACTGGATTGTGACAGAGTCACCGAACTAGATTGTGGCAGAGCCACCGAACTAGATTGTGACAGAGACACTGAACTAGATTGTGGCAGAGCCACTAGCACTTCTCTTCAATTTTATCCCAACCCATGCAATCATGTATGCATATACAAAGCATAACAATATTCATAGAATAATTTCATCATAAGGCCCATAATACAAGTTGGTCCATTAAGCAATCTAGCAATTTGGCCCATTAATCAATCTTAACAATTTGGCCCATTAAGCGATCTAGCAAACTTTGGCCCATCAATCGATCTAGCAAATTTTGGCCCATTAATCGATCTAACAAATTTTGGCCCATTAATCGATCTAGCAAATTTTGGCCCATTAATCGATCTAGCAAATTTTGGCCCATTAATCGATCTAACAAATTTTGGCCCATTAATCGATCTAGCAAATTTTGGCCCATTAATCGATCTAACAAATTTTGGCCCATTAATCGATCTAGCAAATTTTGGCCCATTAATCGATCTAGCAAATTTTGGCCCATTAATCACATGAGGCCTTTTTTTTTTCAAATTTCACACTTGGCCAATTTATCAAAATAATTCATATGGCCCAAAATATCACTTTTTAACAAAATAACCCATTAAGGGCAAATCCGTAATTCCCACAACCTTAATACCAGTTTCATGCATTTACACAAAAAGTGTTATTATACCGTATTTTCTGATTTTACAAATTTTACGATTTATTCTAATGCTTACGGTATAATATCTAACCCATCAGATAAGTGTGAAATTACACACTCTGGCCCATATCACAACTATCAAACTGCCCATATATCAAATATCACATTTGGCCCATAAAGGGTATTTTCGTAATTCAGTCCATAGGGACATTTCGTAATTCGGCCCATTAGGGGCATTTTCGTAATTCAGCCCGTAAGGGCATTTTCATAATTCAGTAACCGTACCCACTAAGGGTAATTCGGTAATTTACTCTCTAAGGGAAATTCAGAAATTTTACCCACCAAGGGTATTTCGGTAATTTTGCAACCCAGGGGTATTTCAGTAATTTACCCTCTAAGGGTATTTCGGTAATTTTGCAACCTAGGGTTATTTCGGTAATTTACCCTCTAAGGGTATTTCGGTAATTTTACAACCCAGGGGTATTTCAGTAATTGCACAACCCAGGGGTATTTCGGTAATTTGCCCTCTAAGGGTAATTCAGTAGTTTTACCCACCAAGGGTAATTCGGAAATTTACCTTCCAAGGGTAAATTTGGTAGTTTTACCCACCAAGGGTAATTCGGTAATTTACCTTCCAAGGGTAAATTCGGTAGTTTTACCCACCAAGGGTAATTCGGTAATTTACCCTCCAAGGGTAATTTTGGTAATTTCATATTCAACGGTGTTTCCGAAGGCCTACTATCGCCTCGAGTGGCACAGAATTCTATCTGGGTCTCTTCGGAACTATTGGGTCAAAAATCCATTTTAGGCCCAAACGGGAATTCTGGACTTAACTACTAATTTGGGCATAAAAATTTAAAACTGTCCATCTGCGTCATACTGAATAAATTGATTATAACTCGAGTTAGGAAACTCGAAATTTAGCTTTGTAAAATGTCCTTGAAACTAGACTCATATATCTTTGTACTGTAAATTTTTCAGAATTTTTTTCCTAGCCATTTAGTACATTTTATTCCTTAAAGTTTCCCTTGTTTCACTGTCCAATGATTCTGACCTCTCTTACCTTAATTTCAAATATCTCACTGTACGGTTTTCATATATTGTTCCAACTTATTTCTATTGAAAATAGGCTCACTAAGGAATCCATACATATAAATTATAACCCATAATTCATTTTGTACAATTTTATATGATTTTTCCAAAACAGATCAGTGAACCCCGAAGTTAATCAAAACCAGTCTCACTAAAATTAAGATATCTCAGAATATAAAATTTATTTTCCTTCTCCGTTTCTTCCATATTAAAATAGACACAATAAGATTTAATTTGATATCTTATTTACTTTTTAATTACTTTTCTCCTATTTTTAGTGATTTTTCAAAAACATATCACTGCTTCTAACCGAAACAGTTTTATTACAAAATACGGTTACCACAATGATCATACGCACGCCCGAGTGGTTACGGATGTCGGTTTTTGGTTTTCTTCGGTATTTCAACCGATTAACAACATATTTCATACAAATTTTCAGAGAAGTGTGAGATTGCACAACATTTCAGATATGTATATGGAAGGGTATGAGATTACACACCTTATTCGGAATCCGTAACGCGATGCTCTCCACGGCACCAAAAATCTGAATAACTTCTTACGAGGGATAGGTTTTCGATTGACCCTTTGATAAAGTACTTCTAGACCTTGCAACCAGCATAAACTCTCTCATGGCAAGTCCCTAGACTCTCAACCATGTTACAAATTAGTCCCCTCATTAGCTAGCTTAAGCTTTAGGGATTCCAAAAGTACAATTTTTATCAAGAAAGATCACCAAAATCACTTACTTGCTATAGGATTTGTTTGCTGAAATTTTTGAGCTCTCCAACCCTTCTTTGCTGCCAATTTTTTTTTGTGTGGTGATGAAGAGAAGAAAAGATGATACTTCTATTTTCTTTATTTTTCTCTTATTCTATTCATTTCTCACCTAACACACCAATTCATTTCTCACCTAACACACCAAAACATTGACTAATTTAATGATCTAACACCTATGGCTGGCCATCACTCCACCCATGGCCTATTTGTACTTTAAGGACCTCCAATTAATATTCCTTAGTCAATTTACACCTCTAGCAATTAAAATTAAACTTTAGTACTTTATGCGATTTAGTCCTTTTTTCGAAATTAAGCCCTCAGTCGCTAAAATTGAGACACCAAAAATTTCATGCATGTTTATAAACATGTTATACACATAGAATAACATGAAAATAATTTTCTCTATCCTCGGTTTAGTGATTCTGAGATCACTGTTCCGACTATCCCTTAAATCGGGCTATTACACCCTCCATGCATTTTTTTTTCACCTACCCCATTCTTTTCAAGTCTCATCATTATATTTTTTTTCACCTACTCCATTATTTCAAATTCCATCATTATTATTTTCCCACTTCTTTATTATCCTTTTTCTTTTATTTTTTTCCTTTCATTTTCCTTGTTTTCCTCCTTACCTTATCTTTTTAGTCATCATTTCATTTTTCTTTTATTTCTTTCCTTTAATAATGTCATGGTTGACACTTGGAAGAGCACACAAAAATAAATCCAAAATTTGCAAAAGATGGGATTTGAACCTCTTCCCTCTAGGTACTTCACTTGATGCCAAAACCTCATTGCCATATGCTCATTTATGCTAGCAATTTAGTCTTTTATTTCCATAAGCCTTGATGTCACTTACTATCTCTCCTTAATAGGCTTAAACACAAACTTTTACTAAGGCCCAACTTGAACTCGAACCTTCATAGAACCCCGTAACTTTCTAAAATCATCTTCTTAATAAGTCCAACTTGAAATAATGCCATTCTCTTGTTCTCAAAATTTTTAAACACTCCTACGCCCAAGGCCCAATGGGCCCAATCCTACTAGGCCCAATTTAGGGATGTTACATCCATAGCTATTTGACACCTTTAACTAATAGAATATAAGTTTTACGCTTTATGCGATTTAGTCTTTTTTATCAAATTGAGCACTCAAACGATAAATTCCTTAACGAAACTTTCACACAATTATTCTATCATACTGTAAACATTAAAATAATAATAAAATAATTATTTCTACTTTAGATTTGTGGTCCCGAAACCACTGTTCTAATTTGACTAAAATTGGACTGTTACATAGCCAATTACGCATTCTTGCTATAATTTTATAATTTTATCAATTATAAATTCGAGATGTGACACTATTATTGTACTATTTTCCTCCTTCGTTTAAAACTTTCAGGGAAGACCTTGATTTATGATAGAGATAAACTCTCGTTTGAATATGTGAAGGGTAACTTGTTGAGCAAGGAAAAATGTGATAATGAGTCTAGTTCGGGTAGCAAGTCTAGTGGTCAAGCCTCGATTTTGATTGCTAGATGTAGGCAACAGTCTAAAGATTCAAGTCAGAATAAATCTAGGTCAAGATCGAAGTCAATGAATCATGACAAGAAATGTAACTACTACAAGAAGTTTGGTCACATAAAGGAAGAATGTTATAAGCTGAAAAATAAAACCATGAGGGCTGCTAGAGCAACGAAGAAAAGAAGACTGAGGGTAGTCAATGCTAGTGTGGCCGAAGACAGGGGTGATGATTGGTTGTTGGTGTCTACAACTACAAGGTTTAAACTTATGTCCAAGTGGATTCTGGATTTAAGGTGCTCTTTTCATATGTGTCCAAACAACGACTTGTTCTCTATATATAGTCCAATTGAGGGTGGATGTAACATCCTAGATTAGGGGTTATGCGTTCGTGCATAATTCATGAGTAGTAGGTTTTGGCAGTGTTTGGAAGTGAATTAAGGGTTTTTAAAATCCTAGGATGGAAGAGAAAGCTTTGGACAATTATTGGTTTTTAAGTTAAAAAGAGGGAGCTAGGCTAAGGTAGCCTTAAGAAAAGTTTTGGGGAGTTTAGGACACAAGAAGTGATGTGGAAAAGTGGCAAGGGACGCCATCTAAGGTGCAAGGGTTATGGCATCAAGTGAAGTACTTTTAGGGAAGAATCCCATTGTGTGCATTTTTGCTTAATTTTATGAAATAGCATGTTTACTGTGATATGGATGTGTGGTGTGCATTATTAAATGTATGGAAATGTATGGAAATGTATGGAAATGTATGGAAATGTATGGAAATGTGTGGAAATGTATGGAAATGTAAGGCAATGTATGGAAATGTAAGGAAATGTAAGGAAATGCTTTGGAAACGTTAAGTTTAAAAGAGGAAAGTGAACATTTTTGGAAACTAGGGGATGTAAGAAAAAGATTTAGAAATGATTCAAAAGAGGAAAGTAAACATTTCTGGAAACTTGGAAATGTAAGGAAATGTCAAGTTTAAAGAGCCAAACGAAAATTTTTGGAAACTTGGAAATGTAAAGAAATGTCAAGTTTTAAGGCTTAAAAAGAGAAAACTAAGGCAAGGTGGCCTTAAGAAAAATAATAGGAGGAATTTGACACACAAACAGGCTTGGAAAAGTGGCCTGGAAATGCCACTTAATGCCCAGGTAAGTGACGCCACCTACATGAGCAAGTGGGCCTGAGTTCGAGTCACATGGGAAGCAAATAAAAGAAATTTTATTTTGCTTCCAGAAGAAGTGAGGTGGACGGCACATGGCTATACATTAGGAGCTTTTATTCTTTTATTTTTAAGAGATAAAGGGTGGATAAATAAGGGATAAATAATGGATTTATTTTAGATTATTTTCAAGAGATAAATGGTGGATAATTATTGTTATTTTTATTAGGAGATAAGAGATAAATATTGGATTAAGTTTTGTTGATAATTAAAGTGATAAATCAAGGGATAAAGTTATCAAAATAGAAGAGTGGTGGCCAAGTAAGGGACTCTAGCTTAGTAAATTCGGCTATAAAAGGAAAGGAGATGCCATTCTGCATTATTTTCTGTTCTTTGAAAGCCTCTGCCGAATTCTCTTCACCAAATCCTCTTCTTCTTTTATTTTTGCCAAGCCGAAATAGCTTGTGTTCTAGCCGAATCCTCCATCTTTATTCTTCCTTCTCTTTTCTTTCTAATCCCTCCAAAAGCCGAAAGTTGTGAGAGCATCATTTAGCCATAGCCGAATCTCTGAAGGTTGAAGTGAAGGTGCAATCGATTTCTTCAAATAAGGGTAAGATCCAAGTTTGGTTTCCATTCTTTTCTTTTAGATTAGCCGAGAGATAATCTAACCCCATACATATTTTGGTTGCCGAATATGGAAGGATATTTCGAGATTTACTAAGTGTAGACTACAAGGAAGGAGAAGTTCTTTTCCCGAAGGTACACCATAAGCTGCGTGTTCCCTAGTTATTCGGTGAATTTTGGGATTTAAAATCCACAAGGTAAGTCATATTTAACATTCAGCTAAGGGTTATTTGTTATGAATAAATGTTAGAAATTGATCTAACATGAAGTTATAGGGATTTCGACAGACATATAAGGCAAGGAATACTTTCAGGATTTGGAAATTGCAAGGTAAGTTTTAGTGTACTAATCCTACTAGGATTTGGATTTATGGCCGAATGGTTCTTTACTAAGTATTGAATGATTGATTAAATGTAGAGATCTAAGATTTAAGGCATTAGATCAAGCTTCTCGGGATTTGGATTGGAAACCCTAAGCAAATCAGGTGTGTACCCCACACTACTTTATAATATGTATTATGGCTATGTTTATTAAAACATGTGTTAATAAGAATATGAAAGTGGCTAAGGTACCATGTTATGGTACTAAGTACTCAGGTACGTTTCCTACTCCTACTAGGATTATGAAATATGTTAATTATAACATGAGAATAAGAATAAGAATGTGAACTCTGGCATATCCATGCATATTGTTATTATATGGGGCATATGGGTTTGTTTGAAAGGGGAAGTGAATGTGGTGACCTAAGACCACGAACACGGTGACCTAAGACCGTGATATCTGAAAAGTGGTGACCTAAGACCACAGTAATCTGAAAGTGGTGACCTAAGACCACAGTATGCGGTGACCTAAGACCGCAAATTTGGAGTGTAGCGGAAGGAGGGTCGACTTAGTAGTCCCCACGGTGTGACTGGTAGGTACGGGGGTGTGTAGCGGATGGACAAATAGGTTTGGGTTTGGGAATGCATCATTAAATGTATTCTATGATTTGAATGTGTATCATATGTATGCCTGATTCTATTATGACTTAGTGTTGTGTACACATTGAGTCTGTTTGACTCACCCCGTTGTGGGACCATGTTTTAGGTGATGAACAGTGATGGACCGGGATGGCAGTACTTGTGGTGGCCATGCTCAACATGAAGTTTATATTTTTATGGACTCTTGAATTTATTTTAGTACTTTGAAATATTTTGGAAACTATTTGATGTAATAAGGCCATAAGGCCATGATGAACGATTTTTATTTCTACTTGTTGTTTTATTGTGTTACAAATTTTGATTAGGTTAAAGACTAAGTATTTTATTTTAAAATATACTCGATATGTTTATTACTTAAAATTAAAAAAAAGGTTTTCTAATATAAAAATCCAGTTTGTTTTCAACACAAGCCCAACCCAAACAATATTTTTTTTAAAATCACACAAGTTTTTCTCTAAGTAACAAAAGAATTTGAAAACCGGTTTACTTGAGGAACATACCAAATCTGGTCAAAGCTCGTGGGCCGGGTTTGGGGTGTTTCAGTGGAGTTGTGCTCATAAAGAATAGTTAACCCTATAAGATAATCGGTATTGGTACCATTCAGATCAGAATGCATAATGAGATTATCAGGACACTGTCAGGTCTCAAGCATGTGCCTAATTTAAGGAAAAACCTCATCTCCCTGAGTAAGTTAGACTCGAACAATCGTATAATCATCATTAAGTCAAGCGTATTAAGTTATCTCATAGAGTTCTTGTTTTGATGAAAGGTCAAAAGACTGATAGTAGGTTCAGTAGTGATTGGTGCGGCAGCAATTTCCTCATCTTTTACGAAGTTAGAGACAACTTGGTTATGGTATATGCGACTTGGTCATATGAGCAAGAAAGGTATGACTGCTTTTGAAATAAAATTCATTCAGTTTCCAAGTTCAAGCACTGCTTAGACTTGGTTAAGTATCTTGCAAAATCAAGTTAGGCCGTTGATGGGGCTCGACAAAGAAGACTTGTAAAAATACGAGTCAAGGTGGAGATTTGTGGAGTGTGTCTCGCATTTTCAAACAATTTTAGGCCTTTATCGCAGCATGTATCACGACAGACGGACTTAAATATCACAACACCAAAGTCATTCGGTGACATCACGACAAGAAGCTTCCCAACATTGCAACGAAGGATGACACCGTGATGATGCGAATGGGGATGTTGCGACGTGGCGATGTGTTTCCCATAAAAATTGGTTTTCTCTCCTTGCTAAACTTTGTTATATTTTCGCAGTCGAACTTTGATTAGTCTAAGGATATTTTAGTCATATTAGCCCACAAATTTCAGCTTATAAAACGGGCCTTAGTAACCCTAGAATTGACTCTTCGATATATCTTCATCACATTAAATTTAGAAAGAAGATTAAGAGAGATTTGAGAGAGCTTTAAGGGATTTTTGTGTTTTAGCCAGAGAGCTTTTTTCTGGAGTTTAGGGTTTGTGTTTTGGTTATCTCCATCTTGTACTCTTTCAGATTATTTGCTCATTTAGTGAAGCCTACTTTTCTTGTGATTTTTATCCTCTTCGGAGGAGCTTTTCACAAAAAATTTGTGTTCGATGTTCTCTACATTTTCTATTTCATTGTTTATATGGGTCGATCCCCAACAGAAGGAGATGAAAGGTTAAAGAGAACATAAGAAAGCCTAACTAGGTTTATAGTAAAACTTTTTAAATTTTTTAATAATTTTTAAAATCTTTAAAAAAAATCACATTTTTGAATTTTCAATAAACTTTCATTTTTTTTATAATTTTGATTATTTTGAATTATTTTTTAAAAATTTAACCGAAAATGTCATGTCATTATTGATGTGTCATGACACATTAGCAGATCCATCAACTGAGATGGTGTGTGGTACCATGTTGGACAATATTGTTGACTGTTAGTTGATTGAAAGCTTCCATTAACGTTGGCCTTATTTGAAAACTTTTTGCAACACTATAAGTGAGATGAGAAAAAAAAAATTAAAGGCCAAACTGTAAAAAACCCACAAATGATAAAGGGAAATTATTTGGTGCACTACTAAAGTGTAAAATTCTCGATATTACCTTCTTTTTAAATAGCTCTTAAATATAAAGCTATTATCTTAGTTTAGATCCACATTAATATAAGAATTTTTTATTTTATTTCTCATATTCCAGTTATAAAAAAAGGTACCAAATTGAAATTGTTTTATTTTCATAAACCATACAACTTTCCATTTTCCTTCCTTCATCAAATCTATAACTAATGAAAATACAATCACAAATTAGTCCATTTAATATATAAGATGAAAAAAATAAAATAAAATAAAAAAACATAAATAATAAGAAAATCCATATAACCTAATCAAAGCTAATGAAAAAATTAGGCCTAAATCCTAAAATCAAATAAAATAAGAAACAAATAACTATAAAAATCTTAATTAAAATTTCTAAATAAACACTCAAATATATATGGTGAAATAATTAATACTTATATTTTTTAAAACCTCACCTTACCACCAAATAAAGGAAAATAATAACTATAGGAATCTTAAAAAAATATTTCCAAATAAGCACTAAATATATATTGTGAAATAATTAATACCGATATCTTCTAAAATCTTGTCTTGCCAAATATAGGGAGATATTATTTTCAAAGCAACTATAAATTCGATAATAATTTCTTAGAAGCATTCACACAATTAAATACTTAGCAAAACACAAAATTAAACAAAAAATCATGAAGAAGTCTATTGTCATTCCCATTCTTTGCACTCTTCTTTTGCTAGGTTTACTTTCTCCATCCAAAGGTATTTTTATTATTCTACAATTAAAAATTAATGAGATAAATTAATTATTCCACATTCTAGAATAAAAAAGAAATGTTTATCTATATTCAATATTTTAGAAATGAAATTGATCAACATAAATAAAACCAAAATAAAGAAATTGTTCTTTTTTAGAGTGTTTGTCTTTATTGTCATAATGTTGTTGATGTTATTAGGTGTTGGATTTTGTTTGCCTTTTGTTTCACTAACCCTTTTGTTAGTTCTCTTTTGGGATTTTAATAAAATATTACTTTGGGCAAGACAAAAATGGATGATAAAATTTAATTTTTTTGTGATTTTGTTGATGAAATTTAGTGGAATATGCTTTGCAGGGGATCCCAAGTTTTGCCCAACAACAATGCAAATAGAAGGATCATGTAGTCCCAATGGAGCTTTCGAATGTTTTGAAGCCATTAATGCAAAGTATGGAGCTTCCGCAATGGCGCAAAGGTGTTTTTGTAAAGATTTGTCTGCTAATGAACATCTCTGTCAATGTTATATTGTTTGTCAATAATTGTAATTCTCTTTGAACCTCATTTACGATTTGCCATAATAAAATAAATACTACAATTTAAAAATACTTTTTTCTCAGTTTTATTATCCAATGCCCTTTAACCTCTACTTAAAAATAATTCATAAAAATATTGTATTAAATGCAAAATTAAAATAAACAATAACATAATTAAGCTATGAATATGATATTACATTGGTTTGTATTTCAAACATTAATAATGTATAAATTCATTAATTATGAGTGAATTAAATTAATAAATAATTTAAATAAAAATGATTAACCTACTCAACCAATTAATATTAAGTAAATAGGATTAGGTTAGTTAAAATCTATAGAAATAAATTTTATTTTTAAAGAAATATTTTGAAGTGTATCTATTTAAAGAATTAAATCACAATAATTAACGACCAAAAACATCCATCATACTCTCACATCAAATCAATGTTTTTTATGATGACCACCGATTTGAGAAGTGGGATGTAATGTAACCTACAATTTTGTAATGGTATAGCAAATTAGCAATAGCAAAAGCGAAGGGCATTTATTTTCACAGTTAAATACTAAATATTTTTTTATAAAATAAAATAATTACACATTAATCATTGTATCTAAATCTGGATGTAGAGTTCTTTTTTCGTAATTTTATCCGTTACCATTAAAGGAATATTTTGAAAAACATGTAGACCAATAGGAAATTACTTCATCAAATCGGTAAGAGGATGTGCAGTCGTATTAGCCTCCCTTGAGATATATTGGATCTCTACCTTCCGTTATTTTCAATACAATTCAATAATTTTTGTAACTAAGTTTCTATTCAATTGACCTTAAAATATACCTTAAATAGATTCAATAGCAAGAACACAATCTATTTCTATGATGATGTTTTTTCATTTTGCCTTCTATGCATATTGAAGGCCATCATAAATAGCCCATAATTTGACCTGTTCAATGTTACATCTCTTAATGTTTCTTCCGACTCCCTAAATTGAATTGTCGAAGTCATCCCTAATCACAGCTGCCGGCAACGCTAACCCCGAATAAGGATATTTAATTTTTTATAATTGAATTGTTGATTTTTGTTGAATCAATTTATTTATTAGTTCGACAATAATTAAATAATAATTAAAAATTCATAAAATTTATTTAAAAATTTATAAAATGATTTAACGGTTGTTTTTTTTTTTTCCTTCATTCCCGATTTTTTTATCAAATAATATTTTTTAATATATAAAAAATGGGTTTCCATAGGGCTGTATATTCTGCCTATATATCTATATACCTATATATAAATAGAAGGTCTAAAAGGACGTTCCTGCTTTAACACGTGCCCTTCCATTAATCCATTTTTATTTACATTATGTTAGCAATGGTTAAATTAGAATTTTGCTCCCTCTATTTTTAGGTTATAATTCTCCCTCTTTTTTGCATTTTACCAAAATGGTTAAATTTTAGTTTTCACCTCTCTAATATGTCTAAATTTGAGATTTTTTTCTCTATACTTTAATTTTTAGTATAAATTGGTCCCTATATTTTTATAATGTAATTAATTAGTCCAAATAGTAAATATATTTACTTTTCAATTAAAACATTACGTTGTCTATATAACTATGGGTTTTTAAAAAATAAAAAATTAAGTTATATACATAAATATATTAAAAATCATGTAACAATAAACTAAATTAAAATAGATAATGAAAATATATTATTTTTCAAATTTTAAACCTAAAGATTGTGCAATTTTTAAAATTTAAATAAGAAAAAAAGAAGAGTTATGAGTGATTTAAAACTCTAAAAAGTTTCTATGAAAAGAAAGATATGAAAATACAAATAATTTATGAGAAGAATACCGACCTCAAAAGAATTTCAAGCAAAATACCTATTAAACAATGCCAATAGAATTTAAATTTCAAAATGCAAAAACTCAAACCCTAAATTCACTTTTCTTTTTAATTTTATAGTACTATTGTCTTGATCTCTTTTATATATATATATATATATATATATATATATGGCGGAGGAGGTCAGTGTTGGTAGTGGTGGAGGCTCATCTTCGGGCAACTAAAGAGAGATCAATATAAGAGTAGGATTAACCTTGAGGGATTCGTTAAAATTTCAAATATTTTAAATATTAAAAATTATTAAAATTATTGATTCAATATTTTAAAATTTTAAAAAAGTAATTAAATTTTGACATGTCATCCACATAGCAACCCAAGTGTACTGTCAGCAAAGTTAACAAATGTTAACTTTTCCCTTCATTTTTGAGTAATTTAACAAAAAATGTAAGTTCAAGAGCTAAAAAAGATGATAATTAAATGAATGGTTAAAATGATATATACACTTGTATTTTTCAAACAAATTGATTTAAAAATATCCATTAATTATATTAATACCCTTTGTATATTGTCCTCAATGTTTTTCGTATGCAAAGCAAAATAGAAGAAAATATTGGCTCACTAGTTATCTAATGTTTAACTAATACTAAGCGGTATTAAGTGATCGGATCGTAAGATGACCTTAAAAATGTTTTTAGTCTAATTGAAAATGAGCAAACCGGTTGAAACACTGATATGTTATCTATCAAGTCCAATTGGAGAGATGCTTTTTCTTGAGCATCAGAGTGTATGACTCCCAGAAGATAGAGACATAGATGTGACTGACTGGACTGACAGTACATCGGACAGGACTTAAATAGAATAAATCTTGAACCCATTTATGCATTTATTCACTTGTGACGTTCATAGTGTGGCATACATTAATCCTAAGTGGATGATGGACTCCACATGCATGGCTCATATGCATTGATGTAAGTAAAAGTCTGAATTCAAACAGATAAGGAACTGAAAGCTAGTGCATTAGGTATACGACTTCTACAGTATGTTGGGTAATTCACAATAGTGGAATTCATAGTCCAATAAATAGGTAAATGATATCCTTTCATTGGTGTTACATGATAGATGAAAAGTAAACGTGGTCATGAATCATTCGTCTTCGTAATTAATGACTTATTTACTAT
This sequence comes from Gossypium australe, assembly GCA_005393395.2. Classification (NCBI taxonomy): domain Eukaryota; kingdom Viridiplantae; phylum Streptophyta; class Magnoliopsida; order Malvales; family Malvaceae; genus Gossypium; species Gossypium australe. Next base: position 39,995,313 of record CM016626.1, on the reverse strand, counting down.
TTGATAGTAACTGACTTTTCCTGAAGGAAGATGTAATGATTACCATGAGTTAAAAAAGATTATACTGGGAGAACAAATTTATCCCAAAGAGATTAAGTATATCCTAAGAGGTTAACATGCTTATGACAAGGTCATTGGATGAGCACTGATTGAGTAGCTTTTGTAATGAAATCTAATTAGAGAGAGCCCAATTACGACACTATAGTGGAATGACTTCGTGACTAAATGAGTTTATAATTAATAGGTGAAAAGTTGGAATATAGTTATAGATCATTTGAGCCTTAATTATTATGTCCAACCGGTCCCTGATATTATGTTTATTCGGGAATCTGTGATTTAATGACTGAATTGCTATTATTATATTGTATGATATGTGAATGTTACATGTCTATTGTCACCGTAATTCTAATAAATTGTTACTGCTATTACTATTTCTGCCCTATTGAGTACATATTAAGCATGTCTGCTGCTATTGTTTAACTGAATACATGTTAAACATGTCTACTATTTCTGCACTTTTCTGTTACAAGCATGTCATAATGCATTGCATGGGGTGAAATGATATGAACGGATGAAATAGTGACAGTTTAATAATCTACAAACACTAGTGGTTCATCCACAACTTAGTGGCGGTTTATCTGTAATCTTTTTATCTGAAAATATTAGTGGTTTACCCATAATTTTTACCGATAGTTTATCTGTAAAGTAGTGGTGGTTCATCCAAAATGCGGCGTGTAGGGATGGATGAGTTATTGGGAACTCTTACTGTAGTGTGTAGCGGAGTTAGGTAGGATCCTTCCAGATAAACTGTAATTGCATTGTCATTCATAAGCATGTTCATGCAAAATTGTGAATTTTGAAATATTATATTGATGTGTTGATCCTAAAAACCGATACTCTAAATTGTTATACGATTGTGAATATTCTAAGAATTGTTAGTTCGTATGCTATGTCTACTATTTTACACTGATTTTCTTGTGAAGAGACTAACACAGAGCTTCTTAAAGCTCACCCCTTTCAATTTCTATCTTTACAGATAATCCTCAAGGTTAAGGAGCAAACTTGGCATCTGGAGGGCTCAGGTTGGATAATTTTTAAATAAAAGTACTTTAGAATTATTAATTGAAATTTCTTATATTCATAACTTGTATTATTTTATTTGAATTGTGGCATGGGATTTAGGTTTTGGGGTTATTTTGGCATTACATAGAGTTATAGTTGTTTAGATTTTTGAAACTTGGATAATAAATTTATGATACATGAAATCTGGTTTTTAATTAAAATCAATCGGTTTTTTGAAAGAAACTATACTTTTGGAAACACAATAAGTTTTCCTACTTAAGTAGACAAATGTTTTAAAAAGACTATTTTATAAACTCTGATAGTTTTTACTAGGTCATTTCGGTGACCAATGTGATCTTCTGAATTCAACCATAACGTCTAGGCCGGGTGAGGGATGTTACATTTGGTGGTATTAGAGTCAAGTTTTTCAAAACCCGAACTGTGGAATTTTGAATGAGTCTGCATGCTTGTCTTGAAAAGGGTATTTTGGGATAAATTATGCCACAAACTTTTGAAAAATTAAAATTATTTAAAGAAATTAAATTCGAGACTCTAATGATGATCCTGGCTTAGTTACTGTTATATCGAAAAACTGTAGACAAACTCTCATGAAGAATAATTGATGTTTGTATCTTTTTGGAAATTGTTAGTGAAGTTATTGTAGTTAGTCCTTTGGGATATTCTGTTGTAGTGAGTAGGATTTTCAAGAGAAGCTCATTGGAGGTTTAAGGTTAAGTATTATCTAGAACTGCATTGGAATTAGAGTTGTGTAGCGAAAGCATGGTGGTTGGTTTGAAAAGAGGGATAACTAATTTTGTGGCTAAGTGATTGGCATGTCAGCAAGGAAATTTCAGGGACGAATTTTATTTTTAGAAGGGGAGAGTTGTCACATCCCAAATAACGAGTTAGTAGAATTGGGTTTGTGAAATCGAGAGTAGTCACGCCCCGATTTATAAGGTTATCATTGTACGTTTGTTAAAAAAGAAAGTTATTTTCCTAATAGTTAAGAGTTAATCTCCTTTCCTAGAGATTTAGGTTCGAGCCGCCTCCCTCTTATATTTTTATTATTTTTGACAGCCCAGTTGTCACACCCTCAAAATATATGTACAGTTTAGTGTCTAAATTAAGTAAGAAATGAACTTAAGGTTTATTGGTTAAGTGTTAGTGCCCTTTCTTAGAAGTCACAAGTTCAAGCCCCTCATTCCCCTTTGATTTTTGTGAATTCGGCAAGCCTTGGGGTAAATTTTATGTGCCGCCGCTAGGGTTTACAAACCCTAGGTATTAAACCAATTCTTTCCTAATTAGATTCTACATCTTGCCTCTTTTCAAATTCTAATAGAAATTGCTCTCCATCTTCTTTTTGCTTTTCTTTTTCCTCCTCTTTGAACCGTATTTTTCATCATTAGGCTATTAATTATTGTTCTTTTCCCTACCGGATCATTCTTCATTCATTTAATTTCTATTGGTATTTAGAATCATCATCAATAAACACTCGTTACCTTTTCCAAGAATCGATAAGTACACTTCCTCTCAATTAATAGATCTCGTATATCCATTTAACTGATTTCTTTTAGATTTTGGCAAAATCCCTACCGTTGAATTTAACATATGAATATTTGTATGGTTGTCATTTGAAACATCGGTCTAGGCGAATCAGACCAAAATTGATCGTAAGGAATGTCAATCGAACCTGTGGTGAAAGGTGTATATGCCTTTTCCAAGTGAATCAGTGGTTATTATGTGTAGGTTTAAGATCACACGGCCTCCTACACGGGCATGTAGACTACACAGTTGGACTGCACAACCATGCACCCCTGAAAGTCATAGGGTAGTTCGTCTTCCACACGACTTCAATCTATTACACAGCCTGCCACACAACTATATCCTTCATGTACAGTAAATTATCATTATCCACAAGACATCAAGTTGTTACACGGTCAGGCCACACGGCCGTGTGATCCCTATTTTATAGTTTTACCCTAAAATTTATGAATTTTTCAATTTAGTCCTTATATAGTCCTTGAATTATTTTTAGAGTTTTTATTCACTCAATTAAGTCTCTAATGTTATTTTTATTCGGGAATATATGGTTTAATGACTGAATTGCTACTGTTATATTGTATGATATATGAATATTACATGTTTACTATCATTGTAATTTTGATAAACCGTTACTACTATTGTTTCTTTTGCCCTAATAAGTACATGTTAAGCATGTCTACTACTACTGTTGAACTGAATACATGTTAAGCATGTCTACGATTTCTGCATTGTTCTGTTACAAGCATGTCATAATGCATTGTATGGGGTGAGATGATATGAATGAAGGGAGTAGTGACAATTTAATAATATGCAAACACTGGTGGTTCATCCACAACTTAGTGGCGGTTTATCTGCAAACTTTTTATCTAAAAAATATTAGTGGTTTACCAACAATTTTTACTAACAGTTTATTTGCAAATTAGTGGTGGTTTATCCACAACGCGATGTGTAGGGATGGATGAGTTCTTTGGAACTTTTACTATTGTGTGTAGCAGAGTTGGGTAGGATCCTTCCGGATAAATTGAAATTGCATTGCCATTCATAAGCATGTTCATGTAAAACTGTGAATTTTGAAATATTATACTGATGTATTAATATGAAAAACTGATACTCTGAATTGCTATACAATTGTGATTATTCTAAGAATTTTTAGTTCATATGCTTTGTCTACTATTTTACACTGATTTTCTTACGCAGAGACTCACATTGAGCTTCTTAAAGCTCACCCCTTTTAATTTCTATCTTTGCAGATAATCCTCAAGGTCAGGGCGCGAACTTGGCATTCGGAGGGCTCAACTCAGATAGTTTTTAAATAAAAGTATTTTAGACTTATTAATTGAAATTTCTATTATTCGGAAATTGTATTATTTTATTTGAATTGTGGCATGAGACTTAGATTTTGGGTTTATTTTGGCATGCATGGCATTATACTTGTTTAGATTTTTAAAACTTGGATAATAAATTTATAATACATGAAATCTGGTTTTAATTAAAACTTTGTCGAATGTCACTTTTCCGCTGCACTATTATGTAAATGAGATTTGAAAAACATATAAAATTAGAAATCAATTTTTGCAAAATAATCATTAAAATCAAGCGGTTTTTTGAAAGAAATTGTACCTTTTTTATACACACTAAGTTTTTCTACTTGAGTAAACAAATGTTTTAAAAAGATTGTTTTATAAGCTGTGATAGTTTTTACTAAGCCATTTCGATGACCAATGTAATCTTTCGAATTCGATCGTAACATCTAGGTCGAGTGAGGAAGGTTACAAGATTCATAATAATATAAGAATTTTTTTTATTGTATTTCTCAAACTTTGATTATAAAAAAGGTACCAAATATGTTTTCATTATTGAAAAAGAAATTTTTTTTTATTTTCATAAACCAAACAATGTACCAAATACTCACCCCAAATGATAAATATGAAATTCTCAATATTACCTTCTTTTTAAAAAGCTCTTAAATATAAATCTATTATCTTAGTTTAGATCCATATTAATATATTATTTTATTTCTCATTTTTCGAGTATCAAAAGGTACCAAATATGTTTTCATTATTGAAATAGAAATTTTTTTATTTTCATAAACCAAACAGGCTTCCCATTTTCCATTCTTCATCAAATCTATAACGAATAAAAATGCAATCACAAATTAGTCCAATAATATATAAGATGAACAAGATAAATAAAAAAAAACATAAAAAATAAGAAAGTCCATATAACCTAATCAAAACTAATGAAAAAATTAGGCCTAAATCCTAAAATAAAATAAAATAAGAAACAAATAACTATAAAAATCTTAATTAAAAATTTTAAATAAACACTCAAATATTTATGGTGAAATAATTAATACTTATGTTTTTTAAAACCTCACCTTACCACTAAATAAAGGAAAATAATAACTATAGGAATTTTAAAAAAAATATTTCCAAATAAACATTAAATATATATGATTGTAATCACCAATTTTGGCCCGGGTCATTAACCCAGGGCCCATTACAAGCAAATTAAACCTAAAACCCAAATTCGACCCGGGCCCATTAAATCGAGCCCAAAGCCTAGCAAATTCACAGCCTAAATTAAGCCAAAACAAAACAAAAATCCAAAACAAACTTTTAACAACCAAGCCCAATACCCATATAAAAAGCCCAAATACAGACAAAATTAACAGTCCAATAAAAGTCCATTTACAATAAGCCCAAAACCAAATTCCCTAACCCAAACTTAACCTAACAGTCCAAAACTACAAAGCCCAATTAACCCAAACCTAATCCTAACCCAATAAGCCCAAAACCAAAAAACTTTCAGCCAACCAAACCCTAATCCCCTAACCCTTGCGCCGCTCGTCCACTACAACTGCCCCTCCACTAGGCGCCGCAACTCGCAGCATTCACGCGCACGATCGTCGCTCCATATCTCCCTGCTTTCGGCCACTATCGCACCTGCAAGAACAAGACAAGAATAACAGCGAACAAACCACAAACAACGAATAAACTAAGGATGATTGTTTATTTTCCAATCGGCTATAAAGCCAAGAAAAGAAACTGTAACGAGGGAGGAATTTTTTTTGAATATTCATTTTCATTCGAAACCAAGAAAAAACAGATTCAAATACAATCGCAACAGAAATCCCAAAGGCGAGATCTAGAACACGAATCTATCTAGGTATTTTTCGAAATATTTTCATTTTTTTTTTTTAGTTCTATTCCGAAAGATATACATATATATATATATATAATATAAAATAAAAATAAGTAAAACATAAACAAAAAGGGAAGAAAGGAGAAAACTTTACCCCTTCCGGCCACCGCGCGAGGTGGCCGGAGCGACGAAGAGCGACGGGCGACTCCCTCCCCCTAGATCTGACTTGCATAGAGAATGAGAGGGTGAGGTTTTTTTTTTTAGGGTGGAGGGGAAATGAATTTTTTTTAGAATTTTGGCCTTTAAATAGCCCAGTAAACGACGTCGTTTTGAGCTAAGGGGATTGTCCCGAAACGGCGCCGTTTCACGGCGACCCGCGTGCGCGACCCGACCCGGTCTGAGGGTCCGCGCGTCTCTGTCAAAGGGGCTAATTGCCCTACCGGTCCCTCCGCTCTTTCGTGACTGTGTAATCAAGTATTTCATTTTCTCGATTTCGGCCCAATAATTTTCCACGACTCCAAATTAAGCCCCCCCAACGCACCGTTTCAATAAAAGGATTTATTTCTATTTTGGACCATCCAGGTTTCGCACGCGTTACAAATAACCCCTTTTTCTTTCATTTTATTTCGAATTTACCCCCCAAATCTCATTTTAAAACGCAATTCGGTCCCTTTTAGTTATTTTTAATCTTCTTAGTCTTTTATTATACTATTATTATATTACTATTATTATTATATTTTCCATTATTATTATTATTACTATTGCTATATTTATTTTTATTATTAATACTATTAATATTATTATTATTATTATCTTGTACATATTTTTGCATTATTATAATTATTATTATCATTATTACTATACTATTATATTATTATTATAGTATTTACTATTATTATATTATATTGTCATTATTATCGTTATATTTTCTGTATTACTATTATTTTTATTATTTTTATTATTATTATTGTTATTAGTATATTGTGTATATTATGTGTTGTTTTCATTATTATTACGATATTTATATTATTATATTGGACATATAGCGTATTCACTACTATTATTAATCTATTATTATTATTGTCACGTTTATATTTACATGTTGTATATACTGCATATTGTTATTATCATTATTATATTTATATTATCATTTTGTATATATTTCGTGTTATCATCATTATTATTATTATTATTACTATACTATTTACTATTATTATCATTATTATTATCATTATTATTATCAGTATTCTTATTATTATTATATGTGCTACACTATCATTATTATTGTATATATTATTGTCACTATCGTTACTAACATTTTTATTTTTATTCATCGTTATTATTTTTGTCTTTTTACTTTCGTTTCATTATTGCACCTTCTTATTACCATGTTTTTCTAATCTTCTCGCTTTCGTCATTTTATCGTAATCCAATAATCCATCTCCTACCATATTTTATATATTTTTTTTAATTCCTGAAAATGAGTTTTCATAAGAGTAATATTCATGAGTTTGGGAATTCAAAACTTCGTGCCCAATCGTGCTGGGTGTGACTTTTCGTTTGACTGAGCAAGTGGATAACCTTTCAAATTTTGTTTCTATTTTCAAATAAGGTGATATTTGTGCGTTTGAAAGTTCGAAAAGATCGTGCCCAATCGTGCTGGGTGTGTATTCTTTCGTACGCCTAAATGAGCAAATACCCTTTCCAAAAAAGGTGCTTGGAGAATCTTAGAGACGATCTTGGATTCAAGGACTTAGATTATCGCGTCCAATCGCGCTGGATGTGAAATTCTATTCCTTCGAAACAAGGGAATATCATTATTTAATCAAGTCGTTTAAAAACAATAAAAAGAGCAAGATTTCAAAAATCATTTCAAACTTTTCGACATTAGGACATCGATTAATCAATTTGGTACCAATTTTGGGCGTTGCGAGGGTGCTAATCCTTCCTCGCACGTAACCGACTCTCGAACCTATTTTCTCGAATATTCGTAGACCTAAAAACACTGTTTTAGTAAATCAAATGTTTTATTAAAACAAAGGTGATCCGATCACACCTAATAAAAGGTCGGTGGCGACTCCCTTTTTACCCATTTTAAAACCCAAGTTCGATTCCCGTTTTTGTCAAAAAAATGGTTACGACAGCTTGGCGACTCCACTGGGGACGATTCGAGAGTTAGGCCGTAAAATTGATTATTCTTTGTCCTTTTGTCAAGATTTGGAAAATTATTTTGAAAAATCATGTTTCTTTTGACGCATCTGTTGGTACTATGATTGCAATATAGTCGAGTCTCCTAGGATGTCTCTGCATTCATCTTTGCATGACTGTTGTGTCACACCCTTAAGTGGGAGCGAGAAGCTATGCCTTCGTGAGGTTTTCACCTCCGCATGGGCTAGGGGACCGCTTCCGGAATACATCCGTACCTATGGTTTCGTGAGGTTTTCACCTCCGCATGGCCATAGGGAAATGTATTCCCCCGAACTGAACTCGATCTGTATGAGCCTATAATGGGTGAGGATTGAGGAATCTGCCGGTTCGGGTACCTCTCTTTAGAACTAAACCACATGTAGAGAAACCTAGGAACCCATCTTGGACAGAACCACGCTAAACCCATAGTAGTCACCCCAATAAGTGTTTGCTTATTTCTCTTATACTAATTTTTTTTTTTCTTTTTCCGCTTATCTTCTCTTGCATTAACATTTTCTCTTGTTTTGATTGCATTGCATGTCATATTCACATTAAAAGGTGTCGATCTCCGTTCGGTTACTAAGATAGAAGCTTGTTATGGGGGACGGATTCCTTGATAAAGTAGAGGATAACGCGGCCGTGCGTATATGGTCAGAGAAGATACAACTCGAGAAAGGGGATAGTCTAGCCGAGGGATATACATCAGAGTTAGGGGATTTTACTCGCATCAGTATGACACAGAATGAGTTACAAGAATTAAAAGATATGTGGGCTCATTGGGATGAGGGGACTAAGCAGCTTTTCTACCTTAATTATGGCGATCTACCCTATTTGCTTGACATCAGAGTGGACAAACACTTGTTTCGGGCCATAACCCAATATTGGAATCCCGCATATAGCTGCTTCCCATTCGGGAAAGTGGATCTGGTACCTACCATAGAAGAATACACGGCTTTACTGCGTAATCAAAGGGCTCAGGTCGATAAAGTCTACTTTAGGGCCGGCAATGCACCAACCTTGGTAAAGAAACTGATGAACATCATTGGAATGAGTGAACAATGGGTCGTGGCGCGTATTCAGCAAAAAGGTGAAGGGAAATGCATTCCATGGGTAAACTTAAGGGACTTGATATTGACACATCCCGATGCCAAGAGGAAGGTTGACATCTTCGCCTTAAGTATCTATGGCCTAGTAATTTTCCCGAGAGCTTTGAGGCATGTGGACGAAGCAGTTGTTGACTTATTCGATCGTCTTGACAAAGGAGTTACGCCAGTACCAGCCATTCTTGCCGAAACGTTTAGATCTTTAAATGCGTGCCGGAGAGCGGGCGAGGGTAGATTCATGGGATGTGCGCAATTATTGCTAGTTTGGTTCCATAGCCATTTCTGGAAAGTAGATAGAGCTTTTTGTCGAGTTCACTATGAAAATTATTCCCCATTAAAGGAGTTGGTGGATAAGCCCAAGAGAGATGACATATCAGAAGAAAATTGGATCGCACTCCTTCAAAATCTCCAAGAAAAAGACATTGAATGGAGAGCCCCTTGGTTTGTTCCCGATGAAATTATCTACCGTTGTGGGAATTATGATTGGGTCCCTCTGCTAGGAATTTGGGGAGCCATTGGGTATGCTCCTTTGCTTGTACTAAGGCAATACTACTCAAGACAGTTTATACCAACGACTTACGGCCTAGCTCAGTTTGAGTTTTCGTATAAAGGGAATAATTCCAAGAAGAAGGTTCGGGAGATCGCCGATGCTTGGAAACAAGTTTTCCGGATGAAAAGAATTGCTGTAGGTCCAATGGTAACCCTCGAGTATAATGCCTGGCGGAGTAAGAGAATAAACGATAACGTCCCTGAACCGACACACGATGATACTCAACCGATAGAGAAATACTTACAAGTAGTCCCTTCCGAGACGGAGATTATGAAGCAGGATTTTGAAAATAAAAATTCAGAGTTGAAAAAGAGGATAGAGCAACTAGAAGAAGAAAAGATGTATTTGATGTTGGATATGGATGTCCAAAATTCGGAGGTTGAGAGATTGAAGAAAGGAAAGAGAAAGGCCGAAGAAGATCTGGAGGGCTTGAAGACGGATTATAGAAAGCTGCGTCTGTCAATGAGGACTGCCGGATTGGGTAAAACTTCAGAACAATGGCGTCAAGAAATTCGAGAAGAGAAAGCCAAGGTTGATCAGTGGAGGGAAAAGTTCCAAGAGGTTCAAGCACAAAGAGATGTTCTAAAGAAAACTGCAAGTGAGAACCGAAGGGAGAATGAGACACTGAAAGCTCTATTAATAGAACAAGAAAAGACGTTTGACCGAAGACACGACTCTATGGTGAAGCTAAAATCAAGCCTAAACCAGATTGAGGAGTTAAAAGGGAAATTAGTAGAGCTTGAAATGGCGCTAGAAAATAGTGAGTTCCGGTTCCAACAATCTCAGAATCAGGTTAAAGAAAGGGATTATGTCATGGGTGAAGCAATAACACAGATACGGGAAGTGGCTGAACATCTACAATCCTTAGCGGTCCAAGCCGACGTATTAAGCATATTGTATGAATCAAAATCAGACCAGGGTCGAGAATTAGCCTCGCTCCTCGAGAAGGTTAAAATTCTAGGCGTAAGGGCTAGGTCGCTTATATGACTCAATTTTATGTAAAGGATTTTGTTCCTTAAACAAGCTTTCTATAAGAAATTGAATGAAGAATCGACTTTTTTTCATGCATTTGCATTGCATTTCACCCATTCGCATACATCACATCATTTGCATCAAAAAGGAGCCTAATTAGTTAAAATCGTAACAGAGGTTACCCTGGAAACCGACGAGAATCAACCTATCGTACATTACTACAACACTCGTCGTAAGGCAAAAGTAATGGACCAAAGATACGAACAATTCCAGAAGGACATGGAAGACCAGATGAAAAAGTTTCAGCAAGAATTAAAAGACCAGATGGCAGAAGCTCAAAAGGATATGGTGGCCCAAATGACTCAATTAATGAATGGGATAACAAACAAAGGAAAAGACCCTACAACTAGTACCGGGAAAGAAAGCGAAGGCCATCCTCCAGGATTTACTCCACCCCATGGAGTCTGGCCTCAAAAGGAATTTACAGGCCTAGAACACCCACCTATATTTCCACCTGCCCATCTAGGACAAGGAGTATTTGCATCAAGTCATGGAACTAACCCAGCTGACCCTATTGTCCCAGATTTAGATGATCCTGTGGAATTAGCCAAGCTAAAAATGAAGGAACAAGACGCTCAAGACAAGTACAAGGATTTGGAAGAAAGGCTCAGAGCGGTGGAAGGAACTAGAGTCTCTTTAGCAATGAGTGTCAAAAAGCTCAGTTTGGTTCCTGGTCTGGTTTTGCCTCCAAAATTTAAAACACCAGACTTTGAAAAATACGATGGAACAAGGTGCCCAAAGGCACATATCACCATGTTTTGTCGAAAGATGGCTGGTCATGAAGATGAAGACAAGCTGCTGATACACTGCTTTCAGGAAAGCTTAATCGGGTCGGCCCTCCGATGGTACAATCAGCTAGGAAGAGAGAGGATCCGATCATGGGATGACTTAGCTGCGGCATTCTGCGAACAATATAGGCACGTCTCCGACATAGCACCTGATCGCCTAACGTTGCAGATGATGGAAAAGAAGCCATCTGAGACCTTTAGGCAATATGCTCAGAGGTGGAAAGACGTCTCGATTCAAGTGGAACCTCCACTAACCAAAACAGAGATCACAGTTCTTTTTATCAACACTTTAAAAGCACCATTCTATGACAAGCTAGTGGGGAATGCCACAAAGGATTTCGCAGATGTTGTAATATCTGGAGAGCTCATCGAAAATGGCATCAAGAACGGGAGAATGGAAGGGTTTGAAAGCTCTAAAAGGCCATTAAAAAAGGAGCCTGAAACGCATATGGTAGGTACCGAGAATCACTACGCTCCTAATCCATACCCTATCCAACCACGACCTCAATTCCGCCCACCTCCAAACCTCTATTTTCCTCCTCAGAACCCCTATTATCAAACCCCTCCTCCTTATCCCGTCTATACCGCTGATACCCAAAAACCACTCACCATCTTCTCACCAAATACCCCAACCGCTCCGAGCCAACCCAGAAATGAACCGAGGCAAACAAGGCCCAACCCCGAAAGGCCTCAATTTGCCCCTATCCCCATGACATACGGAGAACTGTGCCCAAAGTTGCTCGAGAAACAATTAATAGCACCGCATTACATAGCACCTTTGAAACCTCCCTACCCTAAATGGTACGATCCTAATGCTAGCTGCATGTACCATGCCGGAAACCGGGGGCATTCCATAAATAATTGCCTAGCCTTCAAAAGAAAGGTTCAAAGTCTGATTGACGCGGGCATTCTACGATTTGATGGGGTCAGTAATTTGGCTGGGAATCCACTCCCTAACCATCCCAGAGGGAACATAAGTGTGGTGGCACAGGAAGATACGTGGCGAGCCAAAAGTCATGTCTCCGAGATAAGAACACCTTTAGGGAAAATATTAGAAGTAATGACTGAAAAGGGTTTGCTTACCAGAAGGTTTAAGAAGGAAATCATAGAAAGTCCAAGTTTTTGCGCTTTTCACGGCATGGAAGGACACCATATCCAATCTTGCAAGGAATTTAAAGAACTGCTTCAAGGCATGATGGATAATAAGGAGGTTGCGATTTGTAGTAAGAAGGAAGGGTTCGACGAAAAGGATGTATATGCTTCCGAGGGCCAATCATCAGGTCCCCTTTATAGTGTTGACCGACCCTTGGTAATCTATTATGAAGCAAAGAGGGAGGAGGTGAAACCAAAGATGATAATTAAGATGCCAACTCCGTTCCCTTACAAAGAGGACAAAGCAGTGCCTTGGGAATATGATGTCAACATTACCCTGCCAGAAGCTACGAATGGAAGCGTTAGCGAAGTAGGACATTTTACCCGTAGCGGGAGGTGCTATTCTCCCGAGGTGTCAGAACCAAAAAAGAAAGGCATCGACTCAAGCCAAAAAGGAAAAGCACCAATGCGTGAGGCGGTGGTCGAGAATGAAATCCCATCCGAACAGGTGAACGAGGACGAAGCGCATGAATTTCTAAGGTTTATCAAGCATAGCGAGTATAATATCGTGGAGCAATTAAACAAGCAACCGGCAAAGATCTCGGTGTTATCTCTACTGTTGAGCTCAGAACCACACCGAAATGCCTTATTGAGAGTGTTAAACCAAGCATATGTGCCGAGCAATGTACCCGTTGAAAAGCTTGATAGATGGGCGAACAACTTGAATGCGGATAATTTCATCTCTTTCAGTGATGATGAAATATCGCCGAACGGTAGAGGCTCTATTAAAGCTTTGCACATCACCACCTATTGTAAGGGTTACATAGTGCCGAGTGTGCTCATTGATAACGGGTCTGCGCTTAATGTCATGCCTTTATCCACACTATCCAGAATGCCAATAGATATGTCTTATCTAAGGCCTTGTCATTCTACAGTAAGGGCATTCGATGGGACAAGACGAGTGGTTATGGGGAAGATTGAAATTCCTCTGGATGTGGGCCCGTGTACATACAACGTAGAATTCCAAGTTATGGATATCTCACCTTCATACAATTGCCTCTTAGGGAGACCTTGGATCCATTCTGCTGGGGCAGTCCCTTCATCTCTCCACCAGAAAATGAAGTTTATCATGGATGATCGCTTGATCACAGTCGCTGGTGAGGAAGACATCGTCGCGTCTATCTCCGCTGATGCACCCTACATCGAAGTGAACAAAGATGCAGTAGAATGTTCCTTCTGCTCCTTTGAATTCATCAATGCTACTTTTGTCGCTGAAGGAAGTAAAGCTCCCACGCCCAAGTTGTCAAAGAATATCAGGATGGGAATCAAACTAACGGTTGGAAAGGGAGCCCGAGCAAGGAAAGGCTTGGGGAAATACCAGCAAGGGGTGGCTAGAGCGCTAAAACCGGTACCCCACAAGGCTCGATACGGCTTAGGATTTAAGCCCGACATGCAGCAAAGAAGGAAACAATTGCAAAGGGAACAAGAAAGAAGGATCGCAAGAGTCACAGGTCGAGAATTAGAGTGGGAGCCCATAACATATCCGCCTCTGTCAAAAACGTTTACCTCAGTTGGAATTATATTCTCGGGAAGAGATAACCCACAAAGCATGGTGTCATGGGTAGAAAAGGGTCTACGGGACTTCAGCATAAATGTCATTGGCAAAGGGAATAATGCAATGGAAGGCGTCTCAACGATACGCCCTTGCCCCCCGGGATTCACTCCTAACAATTGGACTGCTGTGGATCTTCTCGTAATTTCCAAGCCTCCCCCAAAGTAATGCTCAATGTTGTTTTTTGTATGCCCCTAAGCTGTGGGGGAATCCGTTATGAGAGTTCATTTTGTCTATCTAGCTTTTAAATGAAACATGAATAAAGATGCATTTTGTCGTGTTCTTTTCATTCTCATCGGCTCCATATTTATTTCCTCCTTTATCTGTCCCTATATACCCCATATCATCATATCACGTTCATAGGATCCGATACCTTGATGCCCCTCTATAGTTTTCTTCTTCGTTTACTTTTCAGGTGCTCAGATATCGACGACGCGAACAATCCTGTTACGAGTCCTAAAATCGACTTCGAGAAGGCTATTTTTGTAGGAGAATTCGAGGCTAAAGAAGATGCCGAAGACTATACTTCTTCCCCAGACCTACTAAAAATGGTAGAACAAGAGGATAAACAAATTCTGCCCTATCAAGAATCGGTCGAGACAGTGAATTTAGGAAATGAAGAAAAGAAACAAGAGGTAAAAGTCGGGACCTCCATATCTGAAGACACCAAACATGATCTAATCACCTTGCTTCATGAGTACAAAGACGTGTTCGCATGGTCGTATCAAGATATGCCAGGTTTGAACGAAGATATAGCAGTCCATAGACTCCCACTGAAATCCGAATGCAAGCCTATCCAACAAAAGTTAAGGCGGATGAGGCCAGAAATGCTCTTAAAGATAAAGGAAGAAGTAAAGAAACAATTTGATGCTGGATTCCTGCAAGTCTCTAGATATCCAGAATGGGTAGCTAATATAGTCCTAGTACCGAAGAAAGATGGCAAAGTACGAATGTGTGTGGATTACCGTGATTTGAATCGAGCAAGCCCTAAAGATAATTTCCCGCTACCACACATCGATACATTGGTAGATAACACGGCGAAGAGTTCATTTTTCTCCTTCATGGATGGATTTTCGGGCTACAATCAAATCAAGATGGCTCCCGAAGATATGGAGAAAACTACGTTCACGACGATGTGGGGAACATTCTGCTACAAAGTGATGCCGTTCGGTCTAAAGAATGCCGGGGCAACATATCAAAGAGCCATGGTAACGCTGTTTCACGACATGATGCACAAGGAAATAGAAGTCTATGTCGACGATATGATCGCCAAATCTCGAGGAGAAAGAGAGCATGTTGAGAACCTCCGGAAGCTGTTCGAAAGACTGAGAAAATTCCAACTAAAGCTTAATCCCGCCAAATGTACCTTTGGGGCTACCTCGGGAAAATTATTGGGATTCATCGTCAGCGAGAAAGGTATCGAGGTTGATCCGGATAAAATAAAGGCTATACAAGAACTACCGCCGCCGCGCACACAAAAGGAAGTCAGAGGATTTCTAGGGAGACTGAATTACATTACTCGGTTCATTGCTCAACTCACCAAGCAGTGTGATCCAATTTTTCGACTCCTTCGAAAACACAATTCTGGAGAATGGGACAAAGAATGCCAAGAGGCTTTTGACAAGATAAAGCAGTATTTATCTAGTTCTCCGGTGCTAGTACCGCCAACCCCCGGAAGGCCACTAATACTATATCTGACTGTGTCCGAAAACTCAATGGGTTGCATC
Source organism: Gossypium australe (assembly GCA_005393395.2). Taxonomy (NCBI): domain Eukaryota; kingdom Viridiplantae; phylum Streptophyta; class Magnoliopsida; order Malvales; family Malvaceae; genus Gossypium; species Gossypium australe. The sequence continues at coordinate 39,979,474 of CM016626.1, read as the reverse complement.
TTGGGGCAACATGATGAGTTTGGAAAAAGAGAACAGGCGATCTATTATCTCAGTAAGAAATTCACGGAGTGTGAGACAAGATATCCGACAATCGAAAAGTTCTGTTGTGCTCTGGTCTGGGCAACTCGGAGGCTTAGGCAATATGTGCTGTATCATACGACGTGGCTGATTTCGAAGCTAGACCTAATAAAGTACATGATGGAGTCGCCTGCACTCTCAGGAAGAATGGCACGATGGCAGATCCTACTATCAGAGTATGACATCGTATACGTAAGCCAGAAATCGATTAAAGGGAGCGCAATAGCTGATTTCTTAGCAACTCGGACAACAGAGGAGTACGAGCCATTGAGATTTGACTTCCCAGACGAAGACTTGATATGCGTTACCGAAGAAGAGTGTGAATCGTCGAAAGAGAAATCATGGAAGATGAGTTTTGATGGCACATCAAATGCATTGGGACACGGAGTTGGAGCAATCTTAGTGTCACCCGAAGAGTATCATTACCCCTTTACTGCCAGATTAAATTTCTTCTGTACCAACAACATAGCAGAATATGAGGCTTGCATCATGGGACTTCGTGCAGCTATCGAGCAGAACGTTAAAGTCTTGGTAGTCTCCGGGGACTCGGCATTGGTGATTTACCAAATCCGTGGAGATTGGGAAGTAAGAGACTCGAAGTTGGTTAAATATCGCGATCTCGTTGTAAAATTGGTCAAAGAATTCGAAGAAGTGACTTTCAATTATTTCCCGCGGGAAGAAAACCAGTTGGCTGACGCCCTGGCCACCTTGGCTTCAATGTTCAAAGCGAACCGAGAAACAGAAATAATGCCTCTCCAGATGAGCATATACGAGGCCCCTGCGCATTGTTTTAGCATTGACAACGAGGCAGACGGGCAACCATGGTTCCATGACATCTTAGAATATGTCAAGAATCAAAGATATCCCGAGCAAGCAAATGAGAACCACAAAAGAACAATCAGGAAATTGGCAGCGGGATTTGTTCTCGATAGGGACATCCTGTACAAAAGAGGAAAAGATCAAGTCCTCCTGAGATGTGTGGATACTGTTGAAGCCAGAAAGATACTCGAAGAGGTCCATGAAGGAGTTTGTGGAACGCATGCCAATGGCTTCACTATGGCCAGGCAAATTATGAGGCTCGGTTATTACTGGTTGACAATGGAAGGCGATTGCATTAGTTACGCACGAAAGTGTCACAAATGTCAAGTTTATGGCGATAAAATTCATGCAGCACCTTCACCCCTTCATGTCATGACTTCCCCGTGGCCCTTTTCTATGTGGGGCATGGATGTTATAGGGCCAATCTCCTCGAAAGCTTCTAATGGACATCGATTCATTTTTGTGGTCATAGACTACTTCACAAAATGGATAGAAGCTGCTTCGTTTGCTAATGTGACAAGGACAGCAGTGTGCAGATTCTTAAAAAAGGAGATCATATGCCGATATGGCTTGCCAGAAAGAATTATTTCAGATAATGCTTTGAATCTGAACAACAAAATGATGAAGGAAGTGTGCGAGCAATTTCAAATAAAGCATCACAATTCCTCACCCTATCGCCCAAAGATGGACGGTGCAGTAGAGGCCGCCAACAAGAATATCAAGAAGATCATTGGAAAGATGACTGAGACATATAAAGACTGGCACGAGAAGCTACCATTTGCCCTATATGCTTATCGCACATGTGTGCGGACCTCTACGGGGGCAACACCTTTCTCTCTAGTCTGTGGAATGGAAGCTGTACTACCCATCGAGGTGGAAATCCCCTCTCTGCGAATTTTAATGGAGTCGAAACTAGAAGAATCTGAATGGGTTCAGGCTCGATATGATCAACTGAATCTGATTGAAGAAAAGCGCTTGAAAGCAATTTGTCACGGACAGATGTACCAAAGGAGAATGGTCGCAGCCCATAACAAGAAGGTGCGTCCAAGAGAATTTCGTGAAGGGGAACTCGTGTTGAGGAAGATTCTCCCTATACAAAAGGACTTTCGAGGAAAATGGGCACCGAATTGGGAAGGACCATACGTCGTAAAGAGAGCTTTCTCAGGTGGAGCTTTGATCCTCACTGAAATGGATGGGAAGGAGTTACCAAATCCGGTGAACTCAGATGCCGTGAAGAAATATTACGCCTAAAAAAAAAAGGGGCATCCTGATAAACAGAGAAGGCTTAGGATGAAAACCTGAAAGGGCATCCTAAGGAAGCAAATTTGGTCCGAGGAGGCAAGAATGGGTTGAACAAAGAGTTAAAACGGCGAGATCATAGTATTGAGGCGGGCTCTGAAGCTCAAGAATCTTCTACATGAAAAATCTTGCTCGAAAAGATTCAGGATGAAGAAACATGGAGAAGTTCATACGTCGGATATCTAGAGCACTTACTACAACTAAACTTGTTTTCCTTTTATAATGCTTTCTTAATCAAGTCATTCCTTGTCAATTTTCTTGCTGCTTTTGAAACGAATATAGATACGAGGAACACCTTTCATGCCTACTTTGCCATTTTCGTGCATTTTATTCATGTTTCATTTTGGAGATGAATAGAAAAATTACACACTCTAAACGAAAAGAATATGGAGCATTACCTGGAGGAGAATTGGGCAGATACGGGAGCTTCAAAGCAAGGACAAAGTTCAACATGGGGCAAAAAAAAAGTTACATGGTGTAATCATGTAGGCATTTAGGACAGACACATGCATATCATGACATCATCACGCATGACACATACAGGTACGCCAGTAAAACAAGAAGTCTTGACGGTAGTTGCGCCGAACCAAGGAGAAAGAAGACATCCGAGTTCCACCAGATGATATATTTTGAGATTCCAGTTTCAAATATCAACTCATATCAGAGAGAGGTGAGTTGAGCCTCGGGCCACATCCTGAGGTGTCTTTTAATTTCTTTCTAAAATATCAACTCATGTCAGAGAGAAGTGGGTTGAGCCTCGGGTCACACCCTGAGGTGTCTTTTAATTTCTTTTCAAAATATCAACTCGTATCAGAGAGAAGTGAGTTGAGCCTCGGGTCACACCCTGAGGTGTCTTTTAATTTCATTTCAAAATATCAACTCATATCAGAGAGAAGTGAGTTGAGCCTCGGGTCACACCCTGAGGTGTCTTTTAATTTCATTTCAAAATATCAACTCGTATCAGAGAGAAGTGAGTTGAGCCTCGGGTCACACCCTGAGGTGTCTTTTAATTTCATTTCAAAATATCAACTCGTATCAGAGAGAAGTGAGTTGAGCCTCGGGTCACACCCTGAGGTGTCTTTTAATTTCATTTCAAAATATCAACTCATATCAGAGAGAAGTGAGTTGAGCCTCGGGCCACATCCTGAGGTGTCTTTTAATTTCTTTTCAAAATATCAACTCACATCAGAGAGAAGTGAGTTGAGCCTCGGGTCACTCCCTGAGGTGTCTTTTAATTTCCTTTCAAACTATCAACTCATATCAGAGAGAAGTGAGTTGAGCCTCGGGTCACTCCCTGAGGTGTCTTTTAATTTCCTTTCAAAATATCAACTCATATCAGAGAGAGGTGAGTTGAGCCTCGGGGCACACCCTGAAGTGTCATTTAATGTTTATTTTTATATCAACTCATATTGTGAGAGGTGAGTTGATGCATCGAGTCACACGCTGAGTTCTTCAAATTTCTGTTAAAAAAAAAAAAAAAAAGAGGTGAGTTGATGCATCGAGTCACACGCTGAGTTCTTCAAATTTCTGTTAAAAAAAAAAAGGTGAGTTGAGCCTCAAGTTGTACGCCGAGGGCACACGCGGAGGTACTTACAGAAGGAAGACTGAAGTCGCATTGAGCAAATTTGGCAAAGAAGTTCCAGTGGACAAAGAAGATTGAGCAAGAGCAAATGGAAGTTACAGACCATATCTATCGGGAGTATACCGAAGATCAAAGCCCCGAAGATAACAAGGAAGCAGTTTGGAAAGTTTGAATTTATTTCCTTGAAGTCCCGGTGGAGAAGGTCAAAGCCACAAATCTCTTCTCCCTAAAATCACATCGAAGGCGATTGAGGCACTAGTTACCGTGCCCTTGAAGAAGCAACGGAATAGGAAATGTTATCTCCATGAATATATAACGAAACGGTGAAGTGGATCAACGCAACGAGTTACAGTGGAGTTTGAAGCTGTTTGAAGAAGACGAGTACCAACAAGTCAAGGCTTGGCCAAGACCGGGCAAAATTGGTTCTTCTATTGTCTTTGCTCTATTCTCGTTTCACGATAATTAGCAAAGAGGGGCAGCTGTAATCACCAATTTTGGCCCGGGTCATTAACCCAGGGCCCATTACAAGCAAATTAAACCTAAAACCCAAATTCGACCCGGGCCCATTAAATCGAGCCCAAAGCCTAGCAAATTCACAGCCTAAATTAAGCCAAAACAAAACAAAAATCCAAAACAAACTTTTAACAACCAAGCCCAATACCCATATAAAAAGCCCAAATACAGACAAAATTAACAGTCCAATAAAAGTCCATTTACAATAAGCCCAAAACCAAATTCCCTAACCCAAACTTAACCTAACAGTCCAAAACTACAAAGCCCAATTAACCCAAACCTAATCCTAACCCAATAAGCCCAAAACCAAAAAACTTTCAGCCAACCAAACCCTAATCCCCTAACCCTTGCGCCGCTCGTCCACTACAACTGCCCCTCCACTAGGCGCCGCAACTCGCAGCATTCACGCGCACGATCGTCGCTCCATATCTCCCTGCTTTCGGCCACTATCGCACCTGCAAGAACAAGACAAGAATAACAGCGAACAAACCACAAACAACGAATAAACTAAGGATGATTGTTTATTTTCCAATCGGCTATAAAGCCAAGAAAAGAAACTGTAACGAGGGAGGAATTTTTTTTGAATATTCATTTTCATTCGAAACCAAGAAAAAACAGATTCAAATACAATCGCAACAGAAATCCCAAAGGCGAGATCTAGAACACGAATCTATCTAGGTATTTTTCGAAATATTTTCATTTTTTTTGTTTTTAGTTCTATTCCGAAAGATATACATATACATATATATAATATAAAATAAAAATAAGTAAAACATAAACAAAAAGGGAAGAAAGGAGAAAACTTTACCCCTTCCGGCCACCGCGCGAGGTGGCCGGAGCGACGAAGAGCGACGGGCGACTCCCTCCCCCTAGATCTGACTTGCACAGAGAATGAGAGGGTGAGGTTTTTTTTTTTTAGGGTGGAGGGGAAATGAATTTTTTTTAGAATTTTGGCCTTTAAATAGCCCAGTAAACGACGTCGTTTTGAGCTAAGGGGATTGTCCCGAAACGGCGCCGTTTCACAGCGACCCGCGTGCGCGACCCGACCCGGTCTGAGGGTTCGCGCGTCTCTGTCAAAGGGGCTAATTGCCCTACCGGTCCCTCCGCTCTTTCGTGACTGTGTAATCAAGTCTTTCATTTTCTCGATTTCGGCCCAATAATTTTCCACGACTCCAAATTAAGCCCCCCCCAACGCACCGTTTCAATAAAAGGATTTATTTCTATTTTGGACCATCCAGGTTTCGCGCGCGTTACAAATAACCCCTTTTTCTTTCATTTTATTTCGAATTTACCCCCAAATCTCATTTTAAAACGCAATTCGGTCCCTTTTAGTTATTTTTAATCTTCTTAGTCTTTTATTATACTATTATTATATTACTATTATTATTATATTTTCCATTATTATTATTATTACTATTGCTATATTTATTTTTATTATTAATACTATTAATATTATTATTATTATTATCTTGTACATATTTTTGCAATATTATAATTATTATTATTATCATTATTACTATACTATTATATTATTATTATAGTATTTACTATTATTATATTATATTATCATTATTATCGTTATATTTTCTGTATTACTATTATTTTTATTATTTTTATTATTATTATTGTTATTAGTATATTGTGTATATTATGTGTTGTTTTCATTATTATTACGATATTTATTTATTATATTGGACATATAGCGTATTCACTACTATTATTAATCTATTATTATTATTGTCACGTTTATATTTACATGTTGTATATACTGCATATTGTTATTATCATTATTATATTTATATTATCATTTTGTATATATTTCGTGTTATCATCATTATTATTATTATTATTACTATACTATTTACTATTATTATCATTATTATTATCATTATTATTATCAGTATTCTTATTATTATTATATGTGCTACACTATCATTATTATTGTATATTTATTGTCACTATCGTTACTAACATTTTTATTTTTATTCATCGTTATTATTTTGTCTTTTTACTTTCGTTTCATTATTGCACCTTCTTATTACCATGTTTTTCTAATCTTCTCGCTTTCGTCATTTTATCGTAATCCAATAATCCATCTCCTACCATATTTTATATATTTTTTTAATTCCTGAAAATGAGTTTTCATAAGAGTAATATTCATGAGTTTGGGAATTCAAAACTTCGTGCCCAATCGTGCTGGGTGTGACTTTTCGTTTGACTGAGCAAGTGGATAACCTTTCAAATTTTGTTTCTATTTTCAAATAAGGTGATATTTGTGCGTTTGAAAGTTCGAAAAGATCGTGCCCAATCGTGCTGGGTGTGTATTCTTTCGTACGCCTAAATGAGCAAATACCCTTTCCAAAAAAGGTGCTTGGAGAATCTTAGAGACGATCTTGGATTCAAGGACTTAGATTATCGCGTCCAATCGCGCTGGATGTGAAATTCTATTCCTTCGAAACAAGGGAATATCATTATTTAATCAAGTCGTTTAAAAACAATAAAAAGAGCAAGATTTCAAAAATCATTTCAAACTTTTCGACATTAGGACATCGATTAATCAATTTGGTACCAATTTTGGGCGTTGCGAGGGTGCTAATCCTTCCTCGCACGTAACCGACTCCCGAACCTATTTTCTCGAATATTCGTAGACCTAAAAACACTGTTTAAGTAAATCAAATGTTTTATTAAAACAAAGGTGATCCGATCACACCTAATAAAAGGTCGGTGGCGACTCCCTTTTTACCCATTTTAAAACCCAAGTTCGATTCCCGTTTTTGTCAAAAAAATGATTACGACAATGATGAAATAATTAATACTGATATCTTCTAAAATCTTATCTTGCCAAATATAGGGAGATATTATTTCCAAAGCAACTACAAATTCGATAATAATTTCTTAGAAGCATTAACACAATTAAATACTTAGCAAAACACAAAATTAAACAAAAAATCATGAAGAAGTCTATTGCCATTCCCATTCTTTGCACTCTTCTTTTGTTAGCTTTACTTTCTCCATCCAAAGGTATTTTTATTATTCTACAATTAGAAATTAATGAGATGAATTAATTATTCCACATTCTAGAATAAAAAGATAAGTATATTTATATTCAGTATTTTAGAAATGAAATTGATCAACATAAATAAAACCAAAACAAAGAAATTGTTCTTTTTTAAAGTGTTTGTGTTTATTTTCGTTAAGTTGTTGATGTTATTAGGTGTTGGATTATGTTTCTCTTTTGTTTCACTAACCCTTCTATTTTATTAAGTGTTGGATTATCTTTGTCTTTTGTTTCATTAACCTTTCTGTTAGTTCTCTTTTGGGACATTAATAAAATATTACTTTGGGGGAGAAAAAAATGGATGATAAAATTTAATTGTTATTTGATTTTGTTGACGAAATTTAGTGGAATATACTTTGTAGGGGATCCCAAGTTTTGCCCAACAACAATGCAAATATCAGGACCATGTGGTTCCAATGGAGCTTTCGAATGTTTTGAAGCCATTAATGCAACGTATGGAGCTTCCTTAATGGCGCAAAGGTGTTCTTGTCAAGATTTGTCTGCTAATGAACATCTCTGTCAATGTTATATTGTTTGTCAATAATTGTAATTCTCTTTGAACCTCACTTACGAGTTGCCATAATAAAATAAGTACTACAAATTAAAAATACTTTTACTCGGTTTTATTATCCAATGCCTTTTAACTAGTATTTAAAAATAATTCACAAAAATATTGTATTAAATACAAAAGTATAATAAATAATAACAGAATTAAGCTATGAATATGACCTACTTTTAGAACCGATATACATTGGGTTTGTATTTAAGACATTAATAATATTTAAATTCAGAAATTATCAGTGAATTAAATTAATAAATAACATATAATATATAATTTAAATAAAAATGATTAAGCTATTCAACCAATTAATATTAAGTCGATTTGTTTAGTGTGAGGCCCCAAAATCTTGAGAGTTAATTGAAATAATTAATTAAGAAATGAATTAGGCTTGATGGTTAAGTAGTTAGTGCACCTCCTTGATGTCTTAGGTTTAAGCCACTCCTCTCTTATATTTTTGTCTTTTTAGTTGCAGCAAATTAGTATAAAAATCACACATAAATATATATTGTTAGAAGTAGAAATTAAACAAGAAATAGACCTAGGCATAATAGTTACACTCTTGCTTCTCCCCCCTTACATACCTAAGTTCAAATAGCCCAAATTCCCCTCTATTCCCTTTTATTTTTGGCAATAATGGTAAATTAACATGCAGCCCCCTAAAGTTTGAAAACCCTAAGTATTTAGCCCTTTTCCTAATTACATTTGAAGTCTTTTCCAAATTAGTTGTATATAGATTATTAACAGTTTAATAAACTGACCAATAAGAAAAAAATATCCTCTGCCTAAGATAAACGACCTATCTGATCAATTCTGAGGTGCAATAGTGTTTTCTAAGATAGATTTAAGGTCAGGGTACTTACTATCAACTAAAAGTAAAGGAGGCAGATGTGCCCAAAACCGCATTCAAGACCCGATATGGCCACTATGAATTCCTTGTAATGCCTTTCGATTTAACCAATGCTTCGGCCGCCTTCATGGACTTAATGAACTGAGTGTTCCTACCCTTCCTTGATCAATTCATCAATACGTTCATCGACGACATCTTATTTTATTCTAAAACTGAAATCAATCATGACAAACACCTTAGGAAAATCTTCCAAATTTTTTGAGAAAAGAAATTATATGCCAAACTAGGTAAATGAGTATTCTAGCTTAAGAAAGTTATGTTTCTAGGACATGTGGTATTAGTAAAGAGTATCCGAGTAAATCCAAAAAAGATATAGGCTATCCTAGAATGGAAACAACCCAAAAATGTTTCCAAAATTTGAAGTTTCCTTGGTTTAGTTAGGTACTACCGTATACTCGTTGAAGGGTTCTCCTTGATAGCCGCACCACTAACTAAGTTGTTAAGGAAGAATGTTCCGTTTAAGTAGAAAGATGATCAATAAGCAAGCTTTGATAAGCTAAAGGTTGTGTTAACCCAAGCTCACATGTTAACACAATGGTTCGCATGCAAAATACATTAGAGTTCACAACCATGCGAAACATTAATTTCAAACACTTAAAAATATTTATAGGTTTGCAACACACTTAAGCACTTCGTATAACATTCAAACGTAGCTCGCATACTGTAACAGCTCGATTTTGGGGCTAGACAAAACAATGGTTTCAGAACCACTAATCTGAGGTTGGAGAAATTAGTTTTAATATTATTTTATGTGTTATGACATGATTATATGAGTGTATAAAAATTTTGGTGCATTAATTTTAGCGATTTCATGCTTAATTGCAAAAAACGACTAAATCGCATAAAGTGCGAAAGTATTGTTCTGCAAGCTAAGGGTGTCAAATAGCTATAGAATATTAAATTGGAGGCCCTTAAAGTGCAATTAGACCCTTAAGATAGAGTGTCCAGCCATAGGGGACAAGAAAATGAGATTTTTCAAGAGTAGGTGGAGTTTTGGTGACTTAATTGACTTGTAATAATAAAATAAAGAAAAGAATGATATCATCCTTTCCTCTCTATATTCTCCACCAAAAATACCAGCATGAATTGGGGTTTGAAAGCTTAAAATTTTTAGCAATTTGTCCTCCTTGCAAGTAAGTGATTTTGGTGGTTTTTCTTGATAATTTTTGTATTTTTGGGACCCTTGTAGCATGATCTAGCTAATGAGGGGATTATTCTGTAAAATGGTTAAGAGTCTAGGGTTTTTCCATGTGAGCATATATGTTGTTTTCTGAATTTTTATGGAAAGAAATGAATCTTAGGTGTTAAATACACAACTTTTGTAAAAGGTGTTTCCATTGTAACAGCCCGATTTTAGGGCTAGTCGAAATGGTGGTTTCAAAACCACTAATTTGAGGTTGGATAAATTAGTTTTAATATTATTTTATATGTTATGGCATAATTATATAGGTGTATGAAAATTTTGGTGCATTAATTTTGGTGATTGCATGCTTAATTGCGAAAAAGGACTTAATCGCATAAAGTGCAAAAGTTCTATTTTACAAGCTAGAGGTGTCTAATAGCTATAGAATATTAAATTGGAGGTCCTGATAATGCAATTAGCCCATTGGGAAAGTGATGGCTGGCCATAGGAGACAAACCAGAGGCATAGTCAATGGTTAGGTGAGTTGGTGACAAAATTGAATAAAATAAGAGAAAAATAAAGAGTTATCATCTTTTACTATTTTCATTTCTTTTTCGACCGAAAATTCAAGCAAGAATTGGGGTTTTTGAAGCTCAAACTTTCAGCCAAGCTATCCTCTTGCAAGTAAGTGATTTTAAAGGTCTTTCTTGATAATTTTTGTACTTTTGGAACCCCTAAAGCTTAAGCTAGCTAATGAGGGGACTATTTTACAAAATGGTTGAAAGTTTAGGGATTTTCCATGTGAGTTATTATGTTGTTTGCTGAGTTTTTAGGGAAGAAAATGAATAATGTTTTTTAAATAAACAACTGTTAAATAAACAACTTCTGTGAAAGGTGTTTCCATGAAAAAACCTAAAAGGACCTTTTTGTAAAGGTTGTAAATTGAGTAGTAAATGCATGAAATTATTGGTATTGTGAATTGATATAAGAGTAATAAACGTTCAGCTAGGCTTGTTTAATGGGAAAATTTGATGAAAAACGATTTACGAGCCTATGGGCAAAATCGTAATTTTGCCAAAGTATAAGGGCAAAACGGTTATTTTTGCCAAAGTAGAAATTCTGAAGTGTCTTGATTTATGTAGTGATTAAATGAGTAAATTTTATTATTCTAGATCAAGAAGAATGCGGAATCAACCTTGACCGGGGAAAAGGCAAGGTTTTGGACTAAACTACAAATTAACATATTTTGCATTAAGGTAAGTTTATGTGTAAACGAAACATCCCTATTACATATGTTTTAACTATTAATGTATTTTGTGGATGTAATTGATTATTGGTGATAATTATTGAAATAGTAGAAAATGTGAAAACTCTCGTATGAACCTTCGGAAGAGAAATATCGGTACGGATAAATATCCGTAAATATGTAAATGTTGGTGGGCTGTATGCGATACCACCTTATTATTTATTAACGATGGGCTATGCGCGATACCATCATATTTATTATCATTTTGGTGGGCTATGTGCGATACCACCGTAATTATCATTTTGGTGGGCTACATGCGATACCACCGTAATTATCATTGTTGGTGGGCTGTGTGCGATACCACCCTATTATTGATTAATGGTGAGCTGTGTGCGAAACCACCGGGTATCTGGTACCATTCCGAAGGGTTCATCGAGAAACTTGTTTAAGTAAATATTTCATGTGGCTTTGTGGTGATAAGTGCAGGGTATATGTGCAAGTAAATGTGAGCAATGTTTATGATATGTGGTTGGGATGTGGTAAGGGCTGAAAAGAGTAAGCATGATTATGAGGATATAGTTTTTTTTTTTACAAAGCATGTAATTTCTGACTGATGATTATGCGGTATGGTGTTTATTGTTTACATATAGACTTACTAAGCTTAAAGCTTACTCCTTTCTCTTTTCCCTTGTTTTATAGTGTCAAAGAGCCAGCCCGGGATACAGAGATAATCAAAGGATCACCCACACTATCAGCACATCTTGGTATAGTTAGACTTAGCATTTTGAGTATGACATGTATAGGGACTAGACTTAGTTGAATGTCATATCGTTTTGGCCAAATGTGTTGGCTCATTCAAAGATGAACTCTTTTGTATAAGGTCATAGTTGATGGCTCTTTCTTATTAATTTATGAAAAGATGAGGTTATTTATGAATATGCAAGTTGCATGATTGGTTTTCTTAGTTTAATTATGCATGAATAGGTTGAAGGTTTGATGTGAATTATGTTCGTATGAGTTGGGGTGATAGAAAGAGCTTGGCAAATAGCCTTGTTCCACACGGGTAGACACACGGGTCTGTGTCTAGGCCGTGTGTGACACATGGTTAGCCTCATGGGCGTGTGGTTAGGTCATGTGTCCCCTTGCATGCTAGGTTTTCAAGTCATTATGCTCAGTAGTAAACACACGAGCGGAGGCACGGCCGTGTGCCTCAACCGTGTGGGAGACACGACCATGGACATGGACGTGTGCCCAGGCCGTGTGAAGTCTGCACCTGAGATTAGGAATTTAATTCACCACATGGAAAAAGGACACGGGCGTGTGCCTTGGCCGTGTGACATTTATGTGGTGATGACGTCAGAAACAGAATACCAAGGTTTTTGCACACGAGCTAAGATAAGGGCATGTCATGGCCGTGTAGGGAACACGGGCATGTGCCCGGCCGTGTGAAAACCCCTGTAGTTTCGAATTGGGAAATAATTCCACACGGGTGTGGAACACGGGCATGTGATATGCCATATGGGTATGTCCCTTCCTCCACACAGGCATGTGGATTGTTTGATGAAAAAAAATCTAAGTTTTTCTATAGATCTTTTTAAGGGTCCAATTTGATCCCGAACCATTCCTAAAGTGTGATTTAGGCCTCGTAGGCTTGTTTAAGAGGTGTTACGAAAAGGTTTAAATTGGAGTTGAAATCCAGGCCTTGGTATTGTATAATTGTGTGTGTATAAGTCTAGTAATGCCTCGTACCCTGTTCCGGCGTCGAATACGGGTAAGGGGTGTTACATCCATGAAAACACCTAAGAGGACTTTTTTATAAAGGTTGTAAAATATGTGGTAAATGTGTGTAATAATTGGTATTGTGAGTTTCTGTAAGAGTAATAAATGTTCATTTAGGCTTATTAAATGAGGAAATTTGATTAGACTCGATTCACGAGCTTAGGGGTAAAATTATAATTTTGTGAAAGTCTAAGGGCAAATCGATAATTTTGCCAAAGTATCATTCATGAGTTATTTTAGTCAATGTGATCATTAAATAAGTGAAATTGTCATTATAGATTAAGAAACACGAAGTCCGGACCAAAACCAGGGAAAGAACAATGTGGTGGACTAAATTGAATAACTACATATATTTTGGTATCGAGGTAAGTTTGTATGAAACTAAAGCTACATAATGCTATTATATTCTTAATTGCTTGATATCATGAGAAATGTATATTATTTCTATGAAATTGATTAATGATGCATCGATGAAAGTATAATGATATTATGTTAAGTCAAAGTCCTGGTTGAATACTAGGAATAACAAGGATACCATTGTCATAACATGAGATAAAGAAGGTCCCGTATAAGACCATGTCTGGGACATGGCATCGACATCAATATGCGATCTCGTATAAGACTGTATCTGGGATATGGCATTGACATTAAGATATGAGATCCCGTGTAAGACCATATCTGGGATATGGCATCGACATCGGCATCGAGATGTGATCCCATGTAAGACCATATCTGGGATATGGCGTTGGCATCGTGTTACATATATGATGAGATTGAGTATCCTTCAATATTCCAAGTAGTTCAACGGGTAAATAACTAAGTTTATGTTGAAGATATCAAAGAGCTAAGTCTATGTTCAAGAGAATAAAAGTGCTAAAGTTATGTGATGAAGTGATACAGGAACCCATGAGTAACTTACGAGTAATGAATGCAAAATGTGATATGTGATTTGGTAAGAGTAAGCATGAGTAAGTTAGTGTGATGAATGGATGTTATCATGAACCTTTATGTTGCTATTTGTTTCATGCAAACTTACTAAGTTTTATTCTTACCCCTCTCTTTTCCCTATTCCTTGTAGTATCGCCAAGCTAGCTCAGGGATCGAAGGAAGTCGGAGTTCGATTCACACTATCAACTATTCTTTTAGTATAGTAAAGTTGATTAATTTTGGGTATGGCATGCATAGGAACTTGGTTATTTTGTGATATGTTATATTTTTTAGCCAATGTGTTGGCTATTAATGCTACTCATTCATTTTGTAAATGGTCATTAGAATTGGCCAATACTTGTTAAGTTTTTATATAATCAATAATGATGAAATTCATGAAGTACAAGTTGTGCAATTGAATGAGTTATGAATGAAGTATGTGCATGATGAAGTAGTTTGTTACTAAGGTGTAGATGTTTTGATTTTAGAGACTAAAGGTGTCTTATTGTCATGTTGTGTGTTGCATTGAAATGGAATAAGTGTGGTTGCTTTTTAGGGTGGCAATTGGCTTGGTAGATTATAACAGTCCGGTTTCGACCCTAATCGGAACAGTGGTTTCGGGACCGCAAATCTGAATCAAAAAATATTTAAATATTATTATCTGTGTTTATACTATGTGAATTTATATCTGTGAAATTTTTGTGATTTAATTTTACCGTCTGAGTATCCGATTTAATAAAAGGATTTAATCTCGTAAATGGTAAAAGTTGCTAACTATTTGTTAAAGTGCTAAATTGCTTTGTTCTTTTAATGGGAGGTGTTAATGTTGCAATTATACCATGAATTATAATGATGGACGGTTATGTACTTTGTATATAAAATGTGTATATTAAATTATAAAGGTTAATATGGTAATTTAGCAAATTAATGTAATATAATAAAACATTAATGAAATGTTTGTATGTTCATCTTTCTAATTGTCGAAAGTGGAGAAGAAAATAAAGCTTTGAATGTAGTTTTAGGTCCGGCACTCATTAGGCTCAATTAAGGTATATAATTTGTTCGGTTTTTGATAATTTCTACGTTTTTATGATCGTTGCTTTGAGTACTACAAAGCCCATGTCCTAATTTTTGAATTTGATGATGATTTTGTGTTTTTTCATTGATGATAGCTTGTGATTTTTGTTGTTTGATGATAAAATATTAAAGATATGTGATAGATTAAAATGTTTTGTATTAGAAATTTTGATGATTTTGAGTAATTAGGGCTAAATTATAAAAATAATAAATTGAGGGACTAAAATGTGAAATAAATGAAATATATCGACTTGTATGATCATAGGGTAGATTCGGCCTAGGCATGAGACTATGAAATTTTGCATATTTTGTGTTTTATGCAATAGGGACTAATGTGAAAAGTGTAAAGTGTTAGGGATAAAATGGTAATTTGCCTATTTATGTGTTTTTAGACTAAATTGAATTAAATGGTGTTTAAATAAGCTTAATTTGAATATGTTTAGATCAAGAACTAAAGAAAACGGATTCGGATCGGGGAAAACAAAAATAATCGAATAGTCGTTTATTTCAGCCCGTCGATATCCCATGTAAGTTTATAAGCATTTAAATGTTGTTAATTTTGAATATTTGTAAATTTTATATGATGAATTGAATTCTTGATAAATACATATGTGATGGCCGAATATCACTAAGCTTGGGAGCTATATTTACGAGTTTGATTCGATCGAGTTACGATGTCCGAAAGTCCCGTACAAGCCTTAGGAATAGTTAGGATACATATGTCATGATTCCGTTATTTGTTATCGTGTAAGACCACGTCTAGGACGTTGGCATCAACTTGTGTTTTACGTGTAAGACCCTGTCTGGGACAATGGCATCATTATGTGATTACATGTAAGACCACGTCTGGGACGTTGGCATTGTACGATATGTTCAATTATCCGAATATCCTTTTTAATTCTGAATGGTTCATCGGGCAATGATAAGTTAAGATTGAGTATAAAATCGAGTTAGAAAGGCTCAGGTATTTATTCATGCTAAGTTATAAAAATAAGGTAAGTTGGATATTTGAATTCATGATATAAAGTTATATGTAATATGAATTATGTGATGGTATATTTGAACATATATGTATTCGGCCTATTGATGTATACGAATTGTAGAAAGTAAAGGTTAGTTATACTAATGTTTGAATGAGTATTCGGAAAAAGTAGATTTTATGCAAAACTTATATGTTTTGATGTATGAGATTAAGTTGGAAATGTACATGAGTTAATAATGATTTAATCCGGATTGACTAAATAAATTTTTGTATATGATTAAATGTTTTAAATGGTTATGACTTACTAAGCTGTGAAAGCTTATTGTGTGTATGTTTGCTCTTTGTTTTATAGATTTTGGAAGTTGATTACGAGCTAAGGGATCGTCAGAGAAGTTTATCACACTATCGACTTTTTTCGGTATTTTGTTAAGTTTGAATTCGAACTTATGGCGTGTATAGACTAGTTATTATACTTGATTTTGGGGTATGTAAATATGAGCCATGCGAAAATGGCTTATTCATTATGTTTAAGCTTGGTTTCATATGTTCTTGGTTAAATGCTTAATATGTTTGATTTCCATGCTTGAGTTCGATTTTAATTGTTTATGGTTTAAGTTTATTTGGGAAGTAATATCATGCATGTAAAATATGATGTAATGAATGTGTTTCGGTTGTGGCTTATTATTGACTCATTTATAATGAATAATTTGTCTTGTGAATAGGCTTGAAAGTAATAAATGATGTGCAGTTATATTCGTCTAGTGATGGGTAAAACAAATAGATATACCTATGACATGTTTAATAGTGGTTCGTTATTTAAAGGTTCAATGATTGATTACGAAATGTGCTAAAATATGTGGTAGTAAATTCGGTCTTAGTATTTGGTTCATTTTGATAAGCATGTGATTTTGATATTGGTATATATTTGAATGGTTGGCATATGAGGTTTAAATTTGATATTTTGTATGTGAAATAGATATGTTTGAATTGTTAAGTGTGCTAAAAAAAGGTAAATTTTATTTTGATGAAATGGGTATAAATTTTATAGGTAATTTGATAGACGAATAGATGGAGTGATGAATGGTTTGATACATGAAATTTTGGATCGGTTATTAAGCATGTGACACCCCAAACTCGGCCTAGATGTTATGGCTGAATCTGGCAATGTCACATGATAGTGCTTTTAGAAAACTTAACTACATTAAATCCATTTGTAAATATCCTAGGCTTTCGTCAAAACGTGTTGTTTAATCATTTATTGACCATTTTTAAAACATTATACGTTGCGGAAGCTTTTTAAAAGTAATTTGTGAATTCGTGTGTTTTTGATAAAACATTTGTTTACTTTGGAAACTCGAGTCGTGTCCTACTGCTAGTAGTTCATAAAATAATAATCCCAAATTTAAGTGAAAATTCGTAAAGGCCTTATTACAAGAAATATACCCAAAAATAACCAAATCGTAATTTAAAATAAACCGTAAATAAGTGTCCAGAATCGTGGTCATCGTCGAGTCTTCTACTGCACCGATCCGTCTACTGTTGGGGGATTACCTGAACAGATTAAACAGAAAAGGGTCTGAGCCCATTACAGAAACGGTGTGGACTTTAGCCCACTCAGATGCAGAATCAGATATGGTCTAGGGCCTTAGCCTATTTCAGTCATAATAAACAGAACAAACAGAATAGCAGAATCCTACCCACAAGCCTATACACACCAACCCCGTCCAACCCTACACACCATGTGGGGATAAAATCAACCCACCCATCCCTACACACCATGCTGTATCGAATGCGGCACATAATTAGAAAGTTGTAGTTGGGCTTCCAGATAACAGGCTTGAGAGCCTATCAGATACTTCCTTCGAATCATCAACCCACCCCGATGCAATGCAACATACGTAAAATGTCATGCAATTATGCAAACACAGTTCATACATTCAAATATCAGAATTCATGTTCGGTACAGAAATTAGAAAGTCAAGTCACATAATTAGGGGTTTAGGTAAAGCTTACCGATCCTACTTAAGACCACAGTCGACTAGGGCGACCCATGCAACCCTATAGAACATTACAGAAAAATGGGCTCATTGTAACAACCTGATTTAGGGGCTAATCAGAACAATGATCTCAGGATCACTAATCCGATGTTAGGGAAAATTTATTTTCATGTTATTTTATGTGTTAGAGCATGATTCCAGAAGTACATGAAAATTTTGGTACTTTAATTTTAGCGATTTCTTGCTTAATCGCAAAAAAGGACTAAATCGCATTAAGTGTGAAAGTTCCATTTTATAAGTTAAAGTTACCAAATAGCCATAGATTATTAATTTCAGGTTTTTAAAAGGCAATTTAGCCCCTTGTAAATGCTTGGCCAGCCATAGACTAGCATAGGAGACAAATTTGTTAATGTTGGTCAATGTTGGTGATAGTAAGTGGATTAAATTGATAGTTTAATATTAAAATAAATAAAAGATGGTGTCCATCTTTCTTGCTTATCTCTTCCACTGAAAATTGGCAGCCAAATAGGGGATAAAATCTTCAAACATTTCAGTACACTCTTCTCGTCACAAGTAAGTGTTCTAGGGATCATTTCTTGATAAAAGTTGTACTTTTGAGACCCCTAAAGCTTAAGCTTTCAAATGAGGGGACTATTGTGCAATATGGTGAAAAGTTTAGAGTTTTTCCATGAGAGCTTACATTGTTATTTGCTGCATTTTTATGGAATAAATTGAGTCTTAGTTGTTAGATGAACAACTTTTGTGAAAGGTGTTGTCTTGAAAACACCTAATTGGACCATGATGAAAAGGTTATAAATTTGTAGTAATTATGTGAAATATTGAGTTTTGATGATAGCTATAAGAGTATTAAATGATCACCTAGGCTTGTTGAAGGTAGAATTGTGATTTGAATTAATTTCCGAGCCTAGGGCCAAAATGGTCATTTTGCCAAAGTCTGAGGGAAAAATTATAATTTTGCCCAAAATGTGAATTATGAGTCGATGTGGTCAATGTGTGAATTTAACAATTTAAATTGTTATTATAAATCAAGAAATACGAAGCCCAGATTGAAACCGAGGCAAGAACAAAGTCGAGGACTAACTTACATCTCTACATACATTTTGAATAACGAGGTAAGTTTGTATGAATTAAGGCTTTACATGTATTTTCATTCAATTACTTATTATGTTGTATAATGTACATTATTTCTATGAAGTTAAAATTATTGATGTTATGATGAGAAAAATAAATGAGAATATGTATGAGAAAGTCCCGGTTGAAGTCTCGAAATAATGAGGATACTAATATCACAACATGAGACAAGGAAAGTCAGTGTAAGACCATGTCAAGACATGGCATTGGCATAAGGCAAGGATATCATATAAGTCCATGACAAGTCATGGAATTGAAAGATTATTATGAGGCAAAGGTTCTATGTAAGCCCAAGCTAAGGCATGGCATTGGAGAATTTATAAGGCAAGGATGTCATGTAAGTCCATGTCAAGACATGGCATTGATAAGTTTCATAAGGCAAGGATACCACGTAAGACCATGTCAAGACATGGCAATGGTAAATTTCTTAATGAAACACACAAGAAAGGTCTCGTATAAGACCATGCCTGGGACATGGCATCGACACCAAGTTAAGAGATCCCATGTAAGACCATATTTGGGATATGGCATTGGCATCATGAGGCGATCCCATGTAAGACCATATCTGGGATATGGCATTAGCATCATGAGGCGATCCCATGTAAGACCATGTCTAGGACATGGCATTGGCATCGAGATACATGTTTGATGAGATTGAGTAACCTCAGTTATTCTGGGTAATTCATCGGGCAAAAGAGCCAAATACGAAAGAGGTAACAAGAAAGTTAAGCAAGTAAAGACAATAATAAGTTAAGTTATTCCAAGTTGATTAAAATCATTATTCAAGTTAAGAAAAATGAGGATTGAGTTTATGTTTGCATTAGTAAATATACTAACCTATGTGACTAAGTGATACAGGTACCATGTTTACTTTACAAGTATGAGAATAATAAGTAACATGAGTTGAGTAAGATTAAGCAATAGTAAGTAAGCCAAGCACTTGAGATTTATGATGTTTTAACCTCATGATGGATGAGTTATATTGAGCAAATATAATTGTTATATGAATTTCATGCAAACTTACTAAGCTGTATGCTTACTTCTCTCTCTTCTTCTTTTCTTATAGTCTCACTAAGCTAACTCGTGGATCATTGACGTCGGAGCTCGGAGCACACTACCAATCACTATTTTGGTACAACCAAGTTGTTTTTATTAAGTATGGCATCTTTAGGAATCATTTCCTCTTGATATAAATCCTAAGAGGCGTCAAAGTGTTGGCTATTAAGGTTATTATTCCTTTTGCATATGGTTAAAGAGATTGGCCAATATTTACTAAGTTTATACATCAATTAATGATGAGTTATGCATTATTGTTCATGTTTTGATGAAGTATTTGAGTAGTTGGATTGGGTATATGAATGATCTTGATTTCAGGGTGGCAATTGGCTTGGAAAATAGCCTTTAAGTGTCCATACAAGTAGACACACGGGCGTCTGTTTAGGTCATGTATGACACACGGTCAACCCATATGGGTGTGTTAATAGGCCGTGTGTCCCCTACATGTTAGTGTTTTAAGTCAGTGTCGACCACGGGCTAGCCACACGGGCGTGTGCCTATGCCGTGTGTTCCTTAAGGGGTTGTTGACGTCATAAACAGAATACCCCTGGTTTTTCACACGGGTGAGAACACGGGCGTGTCTAGGCCATGTGAAGGACACGGGCCATCACACGGGCGTGTGTCCGGCCGTGTGAAAACCCCTGTAGGTTTGAAATAAAAATAAATTGTACATGGACCAGGGACATGGGCGTGTGACCCTTGTTCAGGCAAAAATTTTCAAAGAGTGTAAAAGTTGCTGGTTGTACCTCGAAATCTTCCGGATGTATGTTTAAGGCCTCGTAGACCCATGAGATATGTTATGACTAAGAAAGAAAATTTTTTAAATCGAAACAAAATTTTATAGCCCATTTTTACATGTTTAAGCAAGATTAAGCATGGTAATGCCTCGTATCCAATCCCAGTGTCGGATACGGGTAAAGGGTGTTACATTTAGTGGTTTTAGTGCTACGGTATAGTCGATTTTAGGACTAACGTGGTGTAAGCATGAGATTAGCTATACATGCCATACATAAGAGTACTTTTATAATGATAGTGTGATGACTCTTGACGACTTAAATTATGTTTTCATATAGTAAATGGATCCCGAAAGAGCTGTGGCGGATGATGTAGAAATTAACGCGTCAGCTCCCGCTGAAGGGATGGTGCCAAATGAGAGTGAGGATAGACCTATGACAGTAAGTCAGAGAGGAGGAGAAGAGGCTAGAGAAGCCTTTCTCCACATGATGAATACATGGTATACGTAGTTCGTTCGTACTAACCCGAATGCATAATCCCCTCTACCCCCGCCTATTCCTCAGCCTACCTCTGTAGCCCCTTAAATGGTAGAAGAAGTAAGAAGAGAAAAACCTTCGGTTGATAGGATCTGGAAACAAGGAGTAGAGGAATTTCGGGCTAGTAAAGATGACGATCCTGAAAAGGCAGATTTTGGCTTGAAAATACCATCAGGCTATTTGATGAGTTATCGTGCACATCTAAAGAGTGCATGAAGTGCGTGGTTTCCCTTCTGAGAGATTCTGCTTACCATTGGTGGAATACCCTTGTGTCGATTGTACCAAGGGAAAAAATTACATGGGAATTTTTCCAAGAAGAATTTAAGAAGAAGTACATTAGTCAAAGATTTATAGATCAAAAGAGAAAAGAATTCTTGGAGTTGAAGCAAGGTAAGATGTCAGTAACTGAGTATGAGCATTAGTTTGTAAGACCCAATAAATACGCTCGAGAATGTGTACCCACTGAAGCCATCATGTGTAAGAGATTTGAGGACAGATTAAATGAAGACATTAAATTGTTTGTTGATGTTCTAGAGTTGAATGAATTTGTTGTGTTGGTGGATCGGGCTTGTAAAGCCGAAGAACTAGTTAAAGAAAAAAGAAAAGCTGAAATGGAGTCTCGTAACTCAAGAAAGAGACAGTGGAGTAAGTCATTCCAGTCCTCGTCCAATAAATCAAGAGACTTCTCCACTCGAACAGCTACTTCCTCCGAGTTTTCAAGCAGAAGCAAGGGTAAGCAATCTTCGGAGAATAAGGCTCAGACTACTTCAGCCGCTAGTGTTGGGAACACTCAATCTAATAGACCAGAATGCCCATACTGCGGTAGACGTCACCCCGGTGAATGCCAAGAATATGCGAATGCTTGTTTCAAGTGTGGTTCCCAAGACCACTTTATAACAGAATGTCTTGAGATGATGAAATAAGAGAAAACTCAGAATGCGAGATCTGAGAGCATTGTTAGAGGAAGACCACAAAGAAAATTGGGAAGTGGGGCAAGTAGTAAGAGTAAACCTAGAGAGCAGACTACGAGAACCGAGAGCAGGGCGCCTGCGAGGACTTAAGCCATTCGCGCTCGCGAAAAGGCATCGTCTCCTGATGTGACTACGGGTACATTTTCCCTTCATGATGCTAATGTAGTTGCTTTAATTGATCCCGGATCTACCCACTCATATATTTGCATAAAATTAGTATCTAGTATGAGTATGCCTATAGAGTCCACAGAGTTTATGATAAAGGTATCTAATCCGCTAGGCAAAAGTGTTTTAGTTGATAAAGTATGCAAAGATTGTCCCTTGATGATTAGGGGTCATTACTTTAAGGCCAACCTCATGTTATTACCATTTGATGAATTTGACATTAATCTTGGCATGGATTTGTTAACCACTCACAAAGTGATAGTAAATTGTGGAAAGAAATATATTGAGCTGAGATGTGAAAACGGGGATATCCTTCATGTTGAATCAGATGAACAAGACAGGTTGTCGGTAGTGATTTCTCACATGACGACTTAGAGGTATGTAAGACAAGGGTATGAGGCGTATCTTGCCTTGGTGATGAATGCTAAGGAAACTGAGTTAAAGATTGAGGCAGTGCCGATAGTATATGAGTACCCAGATTTTTTCCCGAGGAATTGCCAGGATTGCCTCCGGTTAGAGAGGTTGAATTTGGCATCGAGTTAGCTTCCGGTACTGTACCGATAATAATTGCTCCTTATAGGATGGCTCTAACTGAGTTGAAAGAATTAAAGGTGCAGTTGCAAGATTTAACGGACAAAGGTTTTGCCAGACCGAGTTGTTCTCCATGGGGTGATCCAGTGCTATTTGTGAAAAAGAAAGATGGCTCTAGGAGATTGTGCATAGATTACCGACAACTCAATAAGGTAGCAGTGAAGAACAAGTATTCATTGCCAAGAATCGACGATTTTTTCGATCAATTGAAGGGGGCCACTGTGTTCTCCAAGATAGACTTGAGGTCGGGATACTATCAGTTGAGAGTAAAAGACTCAGATGTGCCTAAGACGGCTTTTCGAACGAGGTATGGGCACTATGAATTTTTAGTCATGCCTTTTGGTTTGACAAATGCTCCTGCGATGTTCATGGATTTGATGAACCGCATTTTTTGGTCGTACCTAAATAAGTTTGTGGTTGTGTTCATTGATGATATACTGATATATTCCCATGATGAAAGTTAGCATGCAGAGCACTTAAGGACAATTTTACAGATTTTACAGGAAAATCAGTTGTATGCCAAGTTTAGCAAAAGTGAGTTTTGGCTCAATGAGGTTGGGTTCTTGGGACATATTGTCTCGGGAGATGGAGTCTGAGTTGACCCAAGTAAAATTTCAGCTATTGTTGATGGGAAACTGCTGAAAAATGTATCTGAAGTTAGAAGTTTTTTGGGCTTAGCTAGGTACTATAGGCGGTTTGTTAAAGGATTTTCCATGATAGCGACTCCGATGACGAAACTGTTGCAGAAAAATGTAAAGTTTGAATGGACAGAAAAGTGCCAGCAGAGTTTTGAGAAAGTAAAGAGAATGTTGACAGAGGCTCCAATTTTAGTACAACCTGAGTCTAGAAAAGAGTTCGTGATCTACAGCGACGCATCCTTAAATGGATTGGGCTGTGTACTTATGCAAGAAGGCAAAGTGATAGCATATGCATACAGACAGCTAAAGCCACATGAGAAGAATTACCCGACGCATGATTTAGAGTTTGCAACTATTGTTTTTGCATTAAAGATTTGGAGACACCATTTATATGGTGAAAAATGTCAAATTTTCACAGATCACAAAAGTTTAAAGTATTTGATGACTCAAAAGGAACTAAACTTAAGGCAACGAAGATGGCTAGAGTTGATAAAAGATTATGAGGTGGTCATCGATTACCATCCAGGAAAGGCGAACGTAATCACCGATGCTTTAAGTAGGAAGTCCCTATTTACATTGAGGGCCTTGAATACACAGATGACCTTGTTCGACGGTGGTTCTATTCTGGCTGAGTTGAGGGCTAGACCGATGTTTCTTCAAGAGGTTTATAAGGCTCAGAAAGATGACATTGATTTACAAGCTAAGAGAGTTCAGTGCGAGTCAGGTGTTGAGTCCCATTTTCGAATAAATTTTGATGGATGTCTGATGTTTTGAGACAGAATTTGTGTACCAAGGAATGATAAGCTTATTAGGAAGATTTTGTATGAGGCACATAACGGATGTTTATCTGTACACCTGGGTAGCACAAAGATGTATAATGATCTGAAGAAATGGTATTGGTGGCCGAGCATGAATAAAGATATTTCTGATTTTGCTTCAAGATGCTTGATTTGGCAGAAAATAAAGGCTGAACACCAAGTACCCTCGGATTTACTTCAACTTATTATGGTGCCCTGTAACATCCCGATTTTGGGCCTAGTCGGAATAGTGGTACGAGACCACAAATCCGAGGTTCATGTATGAGTTTTTGAATTTTATGCTATGTTTGCATGTTAGTGTCAAAGTTTTATGAAGCAATTTTGTTAAATTGTGGTTGAATTGTCCAATAGGACTAAATTGCAAAAGTTGCAAAATGTGAGATTCTAGAAGCTATTTGTATGAAATAGCTTTAGATTATTAATTAGAAGTCCTTAAATAGTAATTTTCCCAATTTCTAATTTTTGGACAAAATTGGGCATGAATGGGTTGAAATTGAAAGTTTGACAAAAAGGGCATTTTGATCATTTGTCAAATAAGTGATTAAAAAAAAGAAAAGATGACAAAATTTCATTCATCTTCTTCTCCAAGCTGCCGAAATTTGAAGGGAGCCATTTTTAGGGTTCTTCAATTTTTTCAAGCTTGCTAGTAAGTGCATCCTAGCCCAGTTTTTGATATTCTTCGTATTTTTGAAGTCCTCGTAACATGAGTAAGCTATTTCTAGCTATATGTTGAGCTAGGATGGATGTTCAAAAATGTACCCATGTATGACATGCATGTATTTTAATGTTTTATGGAAGAATATGAAAGCTTGATGTAGTAGAAACATCTTTTGCTAAGTGAATTCCATGAAAAAAAATGCATGTAGGGACTAGTTTGTGAAAGTCTTGAGTTTGGTCATACATGTGTGATTTAGTGAGAATTGATGATTGCTTTAGTTGAGTAAATGATTCGGCTAAGCATGAAATGTTGGAAAGTTGAATGAAAATCACTTTACGAGCCTTGGGGCAAAAGTGTAAATATGAGAAAGTTTAGGGGCAAAATAGTAATTTTGCTAAAGTATGAGATAAAGATCGATTTAGTCAATGTGTGTATTGAACGGGTTGATTTATCATTATAGATCAAGAAAGACGAAGCCCGGATCAAAACCGAGGCAAGAGCAAAATAGTGGACTAAATTGCATGTCCCCATACTTTTGAGTACCGAGGTAAGTTTATGCGTAAATAATTCATTTATACTTACACATTGTTAATGCTAGATAGTGTGTATCATGAATGAGAATGATTGAGAACCTATATGGTTCAAGTGGAATGAATGTGGTAGCTATTGCGAATGAATGAATGAGTAAGTAGAGATGTGAATGTGTAGTCATAATGCTTGATGGTGGGCTAAGTGCGATACCACCCTAATACTTAACAACGATGTGCTGGGCTGTGTGCGATGCTATGGTTAAGTATATTGTTTAGTGGGCTATGTGTGAAACCATTATGATTACCTTTGTTGGTAAGCTAAGTGCGATACTACTCTATTATTTGATTGAGGTGGGCTAAGTGCGAAACCACCGAGAAATTTAGCTATGTGGATGTATTATTGAGTAAATGTGATATTGAGTGCAGGGGTGCATGTCAGTGATTATGAGTATGTAACTCGTGATGTGTTGGAATGTGGTAAGGGATAGAATGAGTAAGCATAGTTGTGGATGTCAATTATATATGTTAGTATAATGCTAATTGTTGTTTAGCTTATACTAGTATGCTTAAATTGTTTATGTGTAAACTTACTAAGCTCAAAGCTTATTCCCTTTCTTTTCCCTTGTCTTATAGAGAAAGAGGGTAGATTCGAGATACGTGGATTAATCGGAAGATTGCCCACACTATTAGCACACTCTGGTACAGTAGACTTAGTGTTTTGTATATGGCATGTATAGAGGCTAGACAAGTTAGTGAATTTTGTTGTAATGGCTAAGAGGTGTTGGCCTTTAGATGGATAATCTATTTTGTAGAATGTCATGGTTGATGGCTACCTTATTATATAAAAAGATGTAGTTATCTATGTAAGATTATGTTTCAATATGAGTTGATTATTGATGTATTGAATGAGTATATGATGTGTATGCTAGAGGGGTGAGAAGAGCTTAGCAAATAGCTTTGTTCTTGTCCATGTGGATGGATAGACACACGGGCGTGTGTCTAGGCCATGTGTAACCCACGGCCAACCCATGGGCGTGTGTCTTGGCCCTGTGTCCCCAACAGATTCAGACAGTGTAGGCCACGGACTAGTCACACGGGCGTGTGCCTAGACCGTGTAAAAGAGTCAGTGTTCACCACGATTGGAGAGCATGGGCGTGTGCCCTAGCCGTGGGACTTTGGTAGAATGGTTGAGTTTTGTGCACAGTTCGTGTATATGGGCATGTGTAACTACACACGAGCGTGTGTAATCTAACATGGTTGTGTAGTCCCTGTCTAGATTGAGAAAATTTTTAAGTTCGTATGAGTTTCAGATATGGTCTCGAGAGCCCTCGTGTGTATGAGTGAGGCCTCGTAAGTTGAGAATGAGGTTGTTGTGGTGACAGAAAGAGAGTAGTCACGTTGAAGACAAGTTCTTGAAGACATGCTCAGGTGTTGTGTTCTTGAACTCCAAGGCAGCTGGGAAAAATACCTACCGTTGGTGGAACTCGCCTACAACAATAGTTTTCAGTCAAGTTTAAAGATGGCGCCTTATGAAGCCCTGTATGGGCGTAAGTGCCGAACGCCTTTATATTGGACTGAGCTTAAGGAAAACCAGATTCACAGAGTTGATTTGGTTAAAGAAACTAAGAGAAGGTAAAGGTGTTTCGAGAATGTTTAAAAGCTGTTTCTAACAGACAAAAATCATATTCAGATTTAAAAAGTAAAGAAATTGAGTATCAAGTTGGTGATAAAGTATTTTTGAAAGTGTCACCATGGAGAAAAGTTCTTAGATTTGGCAAAAAGGGCAAATTGAGTCCGCGTTTTATCGGACCTTATGAAGTTACCGAAAGGATAGGATCGGTAGCTTATCGGTTGGCCTTGCCACCTGAGCTGGAAAATATTCATGACGTCTTTCACGTATCCATGTTGCGACGCTACCGTTCAGACCCTTCACATGTCATAGTACCAACAGAGGTAGAGATACAACTGGACTTAACTTATGGTGAAGAGCCGGTTAAGATTTTGGCACGAGAGGTCAAATAGTTAAGAAACAAAAGCATAGCCTTAGTGAAAGTTTTACGGTAAAGGCACGAAATAGAGGAGGCTACATGGGAGCCCGAGGATACGATGAGGAACCAATATCTCACCCTTTTCACCGGTAAGATTTTCGGGGACGAAAATCCTTAAGGGAGGAGAATTGTAACAGCCCAATTTAGGGGCTAGTCAGAATAGTGATCTCAAGATCACTAATCCAAGGTTAGGGAAAATTATTTTCATGTTATTTTATGTGTTAGAGCATGATTCCAGAAGTACATGAAAATTTTGGTACTTTAATTTTAGCGATTTCTTGCTTAATAGCAAAAAATGACTAAATTGCATAAAGTACGAAAGTTCCATTTTATAAGCTAAAGGTACCAAATAGCCATAGATTGTTAATTTCAGGTTTTTAAAAGGCAATTTAGCCCCTTGTAAATGCTTGGCCAGCCATAGACTAGCATAGGAGACAAGTTTGTCAATGTTGGTCAATGTTGGTGATAATAGGTGGATTAAATTGATAGTTTAATATTAAAATAAAGAAAAGATGATGTCCATTTTCTTCTTCATCTCTTCCACCGAAAATTGGAAGCCAAATAGGAGTTAAAAGCTTCAAAAATTTCAGCACACTCTTCTCTTAAGAAGTAAGTTTTCTAGGGATCATTTCTTGATAAAAGTTGTACTTTTGAGACCCCTAAAGCTTAAGCTTTCAAATGAGGGGACTATTGTGCAATATGGTGAAAAGTTTAGAGTTTTTCCATGAGAGCTTACATTGTTATTTGCTGCATTTTTATGGAACAAACTGAGTCTTAGTTGTTAGATGAACAACATTTGTGAAAGGTGTTGTCTTGAAAACACCTAATTGGACCATGATGAAAAGGTTATAAATTTGTAGTAATTATGTGAAATGTTGAGTTTTGATGATATCTATAAGAGTATTAAATGTTCACCTAGGCCTGTTGAAGGTAGAAATGTGATTAGAATTAATTTCCGAGCCTAGGGGCAAAATGGTCATTTTGCCAAAGTCTGGGGGCAAAATTATAATTTTGCCCAAATTGTGAATTATGAGTCGATGGTCAATGTGTGAATTTAACAAGTTAAATTGTTATTATAGATCAAGAAATACGAAGCTCGGATCAAAATCGAGGCAAGAACAAAGTCGAGGACTAACTTACATCTCTACATACATTTTGAATAACGAGGTAAGTTTGTATGAATTAAGGCTTTACATGTATTTTCATCAATTACTTATTATGTTGTATAATGTACATTATTTCTATGAAGTTAAAATTATTGATATTATGATGAGAAAAGTAAATGAGAATATGTATGAGAAACTCCCAATTGAAGTCTCGGAATAATGAGGATACTAATATCACAACATGAGATAAGGAAAGTCCGTGTAAGACCATGTCAAGACATGGCATTGGCATAAGGCAAGGATATCATGTAAGTCCATGAAAAGTCATGGCATTGAAAGATTATTATGAGGCAAAGGTCCCATGTAAGTCCAAGACAAGGCATGGCATTAGAGAATTTATAAGGCAAGGATGTCATGTAAGTCCATGTCAAGACATGGCATTGATAAGTTTCATAAGGCAAGGATAACACGTAAGACCATGTCAAGACATGGCAATGGTAAATTTCTTAATGAAACACACAAGGAAGGTCTCGTATAAGACCATGTTTGGGACATGGCATCGACACCAATTTAAGAGATCCCATGTAAGACCATATCTGGGATATGGCATTGGCATCATGAGGCGATCCCATGTAAGACCATGTCTGGGATATGGCATTGCCATCATGAGGCGATCCCATGTAAGACCATGTCTGGGATATGGCATTGGCATCATGAGGCGATCCCATGTAAGACCATGTCTGGGACATGGCATTGGTATCGAGATACATGTTTGATGAGATTGAGTAACCTCAGTTATTCTGGGTAATTCATCGGGCAAAAGAGCCAAATACGAAAGAGGTAACACGAAAGTTAAGCAAGTAAAGACAATAATAAGTTAAGTTATTCCAAGTTGATTAAAATCATTATTCAAGTTAAGAAAAATGAGGATTGAGTTTATGTTTGCATTAGTAAATATACTAATCTATGTGACTAAGTGATACAGGTACCTCGTTTACTTTACAAGTATGAGAATAATAAGTAACATGAGTCGAGTAAGATTAAGCAATAGTAAGTAAGCCAAGCACTTGAGATTTATGATGTTTTAACCTCATGATGGATGAGTTATATTGAGCAAATATAATTATTATATGAATTTCATGCAAACTTACTAAGCTGTATGCTTACTTCTCTCTGTTCTTCTTTCCTTATAGTCTCACTAAGCTAACTCGTGGATCATTGACGTCGGAGCTCGGAGCACACTACCAATCACTATTTTGGTATAGCCAAGTTGTTTTTATTAAGTATGGCATGTATAGGAATCATTTCCTCTTGATATAAATCCTAAGAGGCGCCAAAGTATTGGCTACTAAGGTTATTATTCCTTTTGTATATGGTTAAAGAGATTGGCCAATATTTACTAAGTTTATACATCAATTAATGATGAGTTATGCATTATTGTTCATGTTTTGATGAAGTATTTGAGTAGTTGGATTGGGTATATGAATGATCTTGATTTCAGGGTGGCAATTGGCTTGGAAAATAGCCTTTAAGTGTCCATACGGGTAGACACACGGGCGTGTGTCTAGGTCATGTGTGACACACGGTCAACCCATATGGGTGTGTTAATAGGCCATGTGTCCTCTGCATGTTAGTGTTTTAAGTTAGTGTCGACCACGGGCTAGCCACACGGGCGTGTGCCTAGGCCGTGTGTTCCTTAAGGGGTTGCTGACGTCATAAACAGAATACCCCTAGTTTTTCACACGGGTGAGACACAGGCGTGTCTAGGCCGTGTGAAAGAAATGGGCCATCGACATGGGCGTGTGTCCGACCGTGTGAAATCCCCTGTAGGCTCGAAATAAAAATAAATTGTACACGGGCAGGGACATGGGCGTGTGAGACCACATGGCTTTTCCACACGGGCGTGTGACCCTTATACAAGCAAAAATTGTCAAAGAGTGTAAAAGTTTCCGGTTGTACCTTGAAATCTTCCGGATGTATGTTTAAGGCCCCATAGGCCCATGAGATGTATGTTATGACTATGAAAGAAAAGTTTTTAAATCGAAACGAAATTTTATAGCCTGTTTTTACAAGTTTAAGCAAGATTAAGCATGGTAATGCATCGTATCCAGTCCCGGTGTCGGACACGGCTAAGGGGTGTTACACTCACATGCCCATGTGGCCTGCCCGTGTGAGCCCACATGCACATGCGGCCACACGGCCCAAATTGGCCTTGGCCGTGTGGATTACACAGCCGGTCTCGTCGATCACACGGTCTGGCCTAGAATCCCACACGCTCGTGTGACCCACACGGCCCAATTGGTCGAGCCCGTGTGTCGCACACGGCCGTGTCGCTCACGCATGGCTTGACTCGTCGGTCACACAGCCGTGTGGTGACTAATAGTCTCACACACGGCCTACCACACGGGCAACCACATGCCCATGTGGGGTCGACAAAATGGTTTTCGGCTTTCGCTGAAACCTCGTTTTCTGCATTTTCGAGTACACAGTTGGTATCGAATCGATGCTCACGCAATCCTGAGCAATCCCGAACCTATAATTGATATTCCTACGTCAAAAATTAGTGTTTAAAACGAAACTAAATTGAGACGACAAACCCGATACTTTCCAAAAATCTTACCTTAAATCGAATAACAGCGTTTTCCACCACTTCAACGTCGATCGACACGCTCCAGCCCTTTAACCTTCACCATAACAAACAAATCCCAAAAACCACTAACCCCAAAATCAAAATAATCGTACTTGCTACGCATTCTGAGACTTACCACACGCTTGTGAGCACCAACAACGCAGCAAGACAAGCAAGGAAGGGGCAACTTCAGAAAAAGAGGGAAAAATAAGAGGGGGCGACAGAGGGAAAAAATGAAAGCCGAAATTTTGTTTTCTTTTTTTGGGGGGAGGAAAACTGATCAGATTTTTTTGGTATTCCCCCTATCATCTCCCCAAAGCTCTCCTCACTATCACACTTTTAGTCCAACACAAACACCTACATGGCACTGGCAGCAAAAATACATCCCTTGCCTGCGCAAGGATTCGAACTCCCAACCTCCAACAACCTCAACACACCACTGAGCCACCAGACCAGCAAGCCCATTCTGATAATTACCTATACACTTTTCCTTAAAAGCCTATCAACCAAAGTTTGGGCTTTATTCATAAAAATACCAAAATTCACCCAAGTTGAGACTTAAACTTGGGACCTCCTAGACACACCCAAACACACCCAAATCACTCAACCACTAAAGCAAATAGGTATTTGTGTCTTGAAATTACAAAAGCTAAAATTAATGGAAAACCGGGGCGTTACAGAGCATGTGAGTTGGGTGTAATATGTTTTGCCTATTTATGATCGAATATGATTAATAATATTATTGTAAAGTGCATATGAATTGGTAATGAACAAGACATTATTCGACTAATTGGTAATGTTTGCTAATGTTTCATGCATGGATATTTAATAGGCTAAATGGTATGTCTTGTTCAGACTTAATAAGTGAATGTGCATAAGTACATAGATTGGTATGTTTGGTAATTAACTAATGAACTAGTTGTTTATAAATGGATGGATTGATGTATGCGGTGTATATGAAATGAAATAGATTTTGATGATTATTTAGGAATTCAAATGCTATGAACTTTGGTCATAAGGTTCGGCTATTGAAGTTATAAAGTATATGTATTATGATATGAGTAAATTAGTTGGGTCGAATAAGTGATTAAATTAATAATATTGATATGTTTAAATTTTAAAGCATGAATTGCTTATGCATTATAAGTAGTAAAGCATGTTTGGTTTTTAATCAGTTAAGTGATACATATGTGTGAATGTGATTTATATGTTTGGGCTGCTAGTTACTATTCGAGTTTAAAAATAAACAAAAATATATGAAATTTTTTTGTGAATGAGTTAATTTAATTTTGTGCATAATTTTAGATTAAAAGATTGTTTCGAGTTGTGGTTTAGTCGGTAATGCCTTGTAATCCTAATCCAGCGACGGATACGGGTTACAGGTGTTACACAGATAGCCTTATAATTGTCCACACGGGTAGACACACAGGAGTCTGTCTAGGCCGTGTGTGACACACGATTAACCCCATGGGTGTGTGCCCAGGCCGTGTGAAGTCTGCACCTGAATTTAGGAATTTAGTTCGCCACACAGTTGAAGGAAACAGGCGTGTGCCTTTGCCATGTGATCTTATTAGGTTGATGACATTAGAAACAGAATGTCAAGGTTTTTGCACACGGGCTAAGACACAAGTGTGTCATGGTAGTGTGAGGGACACAGGCCATAGACACGGGCGTGTGCCAGGCCGTGTGAAAACACTTGTAGGTTCGAAATGAAAAATAAAATCCACACAGACTAGGGACATGGGCGTGTGTAACCACACGGCCTGCCCACACAGGTGTGTCCCTCTCCATACAGGCGTGTGGCCCTATTTTAAGCAAAAATTTTCTAAGTGTTCAAAAGTTTTCGGTTTAGTCCTGAACCATTCCGTATGTATGTTTAGGGTCTCGCGGACCTATAATAGGGACGTTATGATCTCGAATGAGAAGTATGAAATTTTATGTCTTAATGTTGTATGTTTGAGCAAGCTAAGTACGGTAATGCCTCATACCCGGTTCCGGCGTTGGATACGGGTAAGGGGTGTTACACATACCTTAACAACATAAGGGGTCGTAGATTAGCAAACAAACATAATCTCATGTATTATTATAGCCTTGCATAAAAACATGAGGTCGCACGAAAACATGTCTTTGCAAGATCCAACAGTTCGCACGCATATAAATCAAACTTAAAAGAAAACACTATGGCTCGTTAAACAATTTAAAGGCTCATACACCCTAGTTTCACCAAGTAACAGACTTTGCAAAAAAAATAAACATGCATGCAAAATATTATCACATTTAAGTATGGTTTGCATAAAAACATGGGTTCGCACACATGTAAGGGTTCGCAAAGCTAAGGGTATGCATGTAATAAAACTAACATAATAAGGATACACAAGTAAATATTACTTGTAATAACCAATGTTTTGCATGTAAATAATGCAACACTACAAGGACATACAATTAATTTAAGCAACATATAGGGATCGCTGGACAAAAAACAACATGGATGAATATCATCAATTTATTAATTATAAAACAGAAGGCAAAATCCATAACATGGTTCGCAGAAATAAAATAACTTAACAACAGAGCATAATGTACTTTTATAATTAAGAAAATTATTTGATAATCAATTTAACACTGTACCTATCGTTCAAAGCAGCATACCATAAACCTGTCGCCCATTTCTATGGTTCGCTCTGTATCAGTCAGGTGCCTTGCCAAATCATCGACCTCACCTATGCCATCCACAATCTACTTACTTGAGAAATAAGGGATGAGTGGGTAAGTTCAAGGAGAACTCAATGAATAATTAGAAACCATTAGGTTATGCTTATAAATAGTATTTGAAGACAATATAAAAAAAAGCTTAGTTGAAAAATGGTTTGCATACTAGGTTCAAAGGTGAGGATGCAAGAACCAATTCACATTTGAAAACAATATTTTAGCGAAACAATGCTTACAAATCCTTTCTTTTGAAAACTTTCCTTAAGAAGGGGGCTCGCATTAAAATCTTATGAGACTATATTTCTTTTCAAAATCAAATCTGAATTTGAGTTTATAATAGAGTGATAAACTGAAATAGTAACATATTTTAATCCCACATTTATCATACTTTTGGATGATTTAAGCCTTGAATTGTGTAATTTGGTGCTCTTAATCCTTTGTTTTCATGTTTTATACTCAGAAGATCACCAGATGATAAAAAGAACGAGAAACGGGCCCAAAACAGAGTAAATAGGCCATATCACGAAATCAACACGACCTGAGCCCAAGATGTAACACCCCAAACCCGGTCAAAATGCTACGACCGAATCTGGTATGCCACGGGAAAGAAAATTTTGGAAAACAAACTAAAAATCACGAGTTAAGGGAAAAAAACTTTGCGTTTCGTTATTGTACTTTTAGGGAAAATCTGAAGTAATTGTTTAGCTTAGGCCGTATTACAAGTCCGGTTTCTTTTGTCTAAAATCGAACTTAAGAAATTACGTTTAAACTATCAGTTGAAAATGATGTTGCAATTTTCTTTTAGGTGAAAATTTTAACCAATTTGTTACTCGTTACCCATCCTTCATTAGCCTTTTGAAAATCATTTGCCCAAAGTTTTAATCTTAGAAAAACTCCCACTTTGTTTGTTTATTAGACGTGCTATATCAATTTCATAATAAAACCCAAATTAACGTTAAAGTGGCCTTATTACAACACCAAAATCCAAACTTAATAGTGAAATTTAAAATATTGAAAACGAAATTACTTAGAGCATTATGCATGGCCACCTCGAGTCTACCTCGGCTCCGAATCCGCGATCTAATGATTACCTGCAAAATTTAGCAGAAGGGTGAGTCATCGAGACTCAGTGTGTAAATCCCCGCATAACGCAAATTGGGCCTGAAGCCCACATAGTACAGCAAGATAATCATGTATGCAATGCAGCCTAAACAATCTATTCTTCCATCCCTCATGTCTCCTGAATCTACCCAACATCTGTGGCACCCAGCCACTGTGGTACACAACCACTGGTGGTTAAAAACCACTAGTGACAAAGTCACAAATAATAATATGTTGGGCCAACCCACTGTGGTACCAAACCACTGGTGACAATCCCTGATGAAGATATGTGGGGCCAACCCACTATGGTATCGAACCACTGGGACAAGTCACTGATATAATATACGTGGTGCCAAACCACTGTGGTACCAAACCACTGAGACATGGTCACTGGATAATATTGTGTGAGGCCAACCCATTGTGGTACCAAACCACTGTGACAGTCTTAGAATCATGTTTCCCCTCTTCACACTTGTAACATCCTGGAATTGGGCCTAGTAGGATTGAGCCCAATGGGCCTTAAGCGTAGTAGCGTTTAAAATTTTAGAGAACGGTATTAATGCAAGTTAGACTTATTAGGTAAGTGATTTTGGAAGGTTAGAGGGCTTCTAGGAAGTCCCGAGATCAAATTTAGGCTTTAGGGAAATTTTGGTTTTAGGCAGAAAAAACCCTCGAAGTTGGCAGGTAGGCCTTAAGAATAAAAAGTGGAGGAAAATGACACAAGTGGAGTGTGTGGTGTAGTGGCAAAGTGACGCCACATAAGAGACAAGGGAATGATGCCACAAGGAAGGAAGGAGGTCCAAGGTTCAAGTCTTGGCTTTTGCATTTTGGTTTCTTTTTACTTGGATCTTAGAATTTGGGCCATAGTTTATATTTAGTTGCGTATGGTTTAAGACACAAGAGGAGCTTGTGGCCAAGTGGTTAGCAGCGTGGATTATGCTACAATGGAGCCTAGGTTCGAATCTCATGAGAAGCAAGGGAGTATTTATTTTGCGGATTGGACGGCAAGAGTTTCAGTTGAATTTAAACTTTACTGACGAAGGGACCCCACATCGGAAAGACATAAAGAATGAAGGTGAAAAGCTAGCTATATAAAGAGCATCCTAGGAGGAGAGTAAACACATCTTGGAGGGCGTTTGGGCACAGGAGTGGTCGGAGCGCGGATTAACACCAGAGTCCTCTCAGGTGTGTACTTCTCTACTCTAGTTGTAGAGCGACAAATGCCGAAGTGCCGGTCACGGCAATAGTAGCCACACGAGCGTGCGAGCACACGTGTGGTGCTTCGACGCGAGTTGAGGCCATCAGTAGTATTCTTATGGGTTGGGCTGCTTGGGCCACGATGGGCCAAAGTGGGCCCAATGGGCCTGTGGGCCCAAATGAGTAAATTGTATGATTGTTTAGTATATGTTGAACTAGACTAGATGGAACTTATATACGTGGCTAGATTTGTGCTAGGTGGGCCACACGAGCGTGTGGGCCCCAATGGGCCGAAATCGGGTTTTAGGCCAATAGGCCGGTAAGGACCGGAAATGGTAGCTGAGTCACTCAGTGCGACATTAGGCCTTCGGAAAGCCCATTGCAGGTGCGAATTTACGAAAATACCCTTGGTATGTAAATTACGAAAATACCCTTGGTAAGTAAAATTACTGTTATACCCTTAGAGGTTGGTTAGCTTGATTATGTTGTATATTATTATTCTGATTATGATGGTAATTCGTTTCATACGTTGTCTGATATGTTCATAATGATTACATTGTCATTTTATCATAACTTTGTATATTGCATGGGCACAAGGGTTATAATGTAAAGGGGAAGTGTTTCGGTGGTTTTACCACATTATTCGGTGACTCATGTCACAATATTATGTTTCGGTGACGTTGTCACATTATCCGGTGGCTATGCCACGTATTAAGGGCGATGAGCAGTTGACTGCAGCGACTGCCTTTGATGGTGTGTAGCGGATGGAGGGTTGATTGTAGAAATCCCCATTGGTGTGATTGGCAGGTACGGGTGGTGTGTAGCGGATGGGAACTTAGGTTGGGATTGGGTTCTGCATCATATCGCATTGATTATCTGATTATCTGCTATACTCTGCTAAAAGGGCTAAAGCCCAGTCTGTTCTGTACGGGCTTCGTCCAAAGTGATTTGTAATGGGCTTCGGCCCAAATTGTTTTGATGCATGTTCTTACTGATGAAGGTGTACACACTGAGTTTTCGTAAACTCACCCCCTCTTTTTAAATGTTTCAGGTAATCCCTGGTCGCGGATTTGGGAGCTGAGGCGGACTTGTGGTGGCCATGCAATGTTTTCTCGTAAACTCGTTTCTTTTATTTTGGCTTATTTTTATTTGGGATTTTGTTATGTAATAACGCCTTTGGTATTTTATTTGGTTTTAGCTTTCAATTTGGTTACTGTTTATTATTAAATGTTCAATATGGGATTTTCCTAAAATGATAATAAACCATTTTTATTCAAAATTACTTAAGCTCAATTTTCACAACAAATACAATTTTATTCAAATTAATAACAACTTTGTAAAATGGGCATTGAAATGAATCGACTTTAGTAAACAAACCACAAAATGCGGAGTTTCAAAAAGAATACGAACTTTTTAACGAATGCACAGTTTTTTGACATTCCTTTCATGTGACATGCCAGATCCAGTCGTAACGTCTAGGCCGGGTTTGGGGTGTTACAATTATGGTATCAGAGCCTAGGTTCAAAAACTCGACTGTGGGTTTGGGTTCAAAAATGTTTTCAAAGGATGGTTTGGAAAATGGTTTAGAAAAATATATATCTGTTTTCTGGAAGTATGGCACCCGAGTCTCCGGCACCAAATCCGTAAGTTTCTTTTTTACTATATTCTATTATATGCTGAATGATTGTATTTATTCTGTGATGTGTGGATGTGATGCTTGAATATAGGAGTTGTATGTATGTGGGAAAAATATCTGTTTGCTCCGGTGTTAGATAGTTGGTTATGTGAAGGGGTTCCAAGATTTAGTTAGAAAGGGTATTAGTGTTATTAGAATCAGAGTGCGCAGCGTAGGCGTAGTGTTGTAAGTTAGGATGTACAACTGTTAGTTAGTTGGAAATTTCGAGGACGAAATTTCTTTAAGGAGGGTAGATTTGTAACATCCTGAAATTGGGCCTAGTAAGATTGAGCCCAATGGGCCTTAAGCGTAGTAGCGTTTAAAATTTTTGAGAACAGTATTAATGCAAGTTAGACTTATTAGGTAAGTGATTTTGGAAGGTTAGAGGGCTTCTAGGAAGTCCCGGGATCAAATTTAGGCTTTAGGGAAATTTTGGTTTTAGGCAGAAAAAAACCCTCGAAGTTGGCAGGTAGGCCTTAAGAATAAAAAGTGGAGGAAAATGACACAAGTGGAGTGTGTGGTGTAGTGGCAAAGTGACGCCACATAAGAGACAAGGGAATAACACCACAAGGAAGGAAGGAGGTCCAAGGTTCAAGTCTTGGCTTTTGCATTTTGGTTTCTTTTTACTTGGATCTTAGAATTTGGGCCATAGTTTATATTTAGTTGCGCATGGTTTAAGACACAAGAGGAGCTTGTGGCCAAGTGGTTAGCAGCGTGGATTATGCTACAAGGGAGCCTGGGTTCAAATCTCATGAGAAGCAAGGGAGTATTTATTTTGCGGATTGGACGGCAAGAGTTTCAATTGAATTTAAACTTTACTGACGAAGGGATCCCACATCGGAAAGACATAAAGAATAAATGTGAAGAGCTAGCTATATAAAGAGCATCCTAGGAGGAGAGTAAACACATCTTGGGGGGCGTTTGGGCACAGGAGTGGTCGGAGCGCAGATTAACACCAGAGTCCTATCAGGTGTGTACTTCTCTACTCTAGTTGTAGAGCGGCAAATGCCGAAGTGCCGGTCACAGCAATAGTAGCCACACGAGCCTGCGAGCGCACGTGTGGGGCTTCGACGCGATAGTTGAGGCCATCAGTAGTATTCTTGTAGGTTGGGCTGCTTGGGCCACGATGGGTCGAAGTGGGCCCAATGGGCCTGTGGGCCCAAATGAGTAAATTGTATGATTGTTTAGTATATGTTGAACTAGACTAGATGGAACTTATATACGTGGCTAGATTTGTGCTAGGTGGGCCACACGAGCGTGTGGGCCCAAATGGGCCGAAATCGAGTTTTTGGCCAATAGGCCGGTAAGGACCAGAAATGATAGCTGAGTTGCTCGGTGCGGCATTAGGCCTTCGGAAAGGCCATTGCAGGTGCAAATTTACGAAAATACCCTTGGTAGGTAAATTACGAAAATACCCTTGGTAGGTAAAATTACTGTTATACCCTTAGAGGTTGGTTAGCTTGATTATGTTGTATATTATTATTCTGATTATGATAGTAATTCGTTTCATACATTGTCTGATATGTTCATAATGATTACATTGTCATTTCATCATAACTTTGTATATTGCATGGGCACAAGGGTTATAATGTAAAGGGGAAGTGTTCCGGTGGTTTTACCAAATTATTCGGTGACTCATGTCACAATATTATGTTTCGGTGACGTTGTCACATTATCCGGTGGCTATGCCACGTATTAAGGGCTATGAGCAGTTGACTGCAGCGACTGCCTTCGATGGTGTGTAGCGGATGGAGGGTTGATTGTAGAAATCCCTATTAGTGTGATTGGCAGGTACGGGTGGTGTGTAGCGGATGGGAACTTAGGTTGGGATTGGGTTCTACATCATATCGCATTGATTATCTGATTATCTGCTATACTCTGCTAAAAGGGCTAAAGCCCAGTCTGTTCTGTACGGGCTTCGCCCAAAGTGATTTGTAATGGGCTTCGGCCTAGATTGTTTTGATGCATGTTCTTACTGATGAGGGTGTACACACTGAGTTTTCATAAACTCACCCCCTCTTTTTAAATGTTTCAGGTAATCCCTGGTCGCGGATTTGGGAGCTGAGGCGGACTTGTGGTGGCCATGTAATGTTTTCTCGTAAACTCGTTTCTTTTATTTTGGCTTATTTTTATTTAGGATTTTGTTATGTAATAAGGCCTTTGGTATTTTATTTGGTTTTAGCTTTCAATTTGGTTACTGTTTATTATTAAATGTTCAATATGGGATTTTCCTAAAATGATAATAAACCGTTTTTATTCAAAATTACTTAAGCTCGATTTTCACAACAAATACAATTTTATTCAAATTAATAACAACTTTGTAAAATGGGCATTGAAATGAATCGGCTTTTATAAACAAACCACAAAATGCGGAGTTTCAAAAAGAATACGAACTTTTTAATGAACGCACAGTTTTTTTGACATTCCTTTCATGTGACATGCCAGATCCGGTCGTAACGTCTAGGCCGGGTTTGGGGTGTTACAACACCATACCCCCAAGTCCATGCACATGTTAACATACTAATATGACTATGATCATGCTTCCAACGCACAACAGTCAACCATTTCACGCATACATACATTTGTTAATGACAAAACATAGCGGAACTTACCCGGTGCCTTCAATCTTACCCATGAGGGTATCTTGATGATTAATTCCATCATTTCGGCTTTCAGCCAACACAGTTAATAACGCAAATAATAAAGAAGCGAGTGTGTTTTACACACCTGATAACGCCTAAGACTAGACGCTCTACGTCGACGCTTTTACTAGTAGGGACGACGGCTATTTGCCTACCCCAGGTAGACATCGGCTCTCTACCACAGCCCGGAGAATAATCCTGAACTGCCGACATCGCACGACGCTTAAACTTAGGGGCGGTGACTACAGCTACACTTCCTTCCTCAACTTGACCATTTCTTGCATCCATGAATAGACTTGATCAGTGGTCAAAGAGGACCTTTGATTGGCTAACCCAAAAGATTCGATTAACACAGATTATAACAGAAGAGAGAGATCAAACGTGAAAAACTAAAGAACTCCTTACCTTTGTTACTAATGCAACGAGTAAGACTGCTTAGAACGAAACTTTCGGCAACTAGAGAAGCCCCAGCACTTCTCTTCCTGATATTCGACTTCAAGCCATGAAGAATGGAAGAACAAGTTATAGAAGAATGAATGATCGATTGATGAATGAAAATAAA
This sequence comes from Gossypium australe, assembly GCA_005393395.2. Lineage (NCBI taxonomy): Eukaryota > Viridiplantae > Streptophyta > Magnoliopsida > Malvales > Malvaceae > Gossypium > Gossypium australe. The sequence goes on along the minus strand of CM016626.1, from coordinate 39,938,006 downwards.
GGAGATGAAAAGAAACTAACAAGAGAGTCCCCCTACCCTGATCAACCAAAACCGATTGTATAGGCTCTCAGCAACCTAGGATTTCCAGCACCCTGCTTCTTGGTATTCGGCTAAGAGGCACAAAATAGAAGAGATGGGTTGAGTTGCCTTACAAGAGTGGGTTCGACTTCACCAAGAAAAGAAAGAATGGAGGGATTGATAATAAGAAGATAAAAGAAAAACCTTACCCTGAGCAGAGATATCGATTTACACACCAGAAGATTCGGCTATGGTGAAAAGTAAAAACAAAACACGAAGAGGAGGGAATGAGGAATAAGTTTCGGCTTTAGAAGAAGAAATAGAGGAGAAGGATGTAACACCAAGAGGTGAGGTGAAGGTTCGGCTATGGGGTTTAAAAGAAATAAAAGCAAAGAAAAGAAAAGATTTGGCAGAGAGGGTGGCTTCAAGAAGTTTCGGCTAGCAATGAAGATGGTAGAAGAGAAAGATGATTTCGGCTTTTAGAGAGAAGTGACAAAGAGAAGAAAAAGAAGATGAAATGTAGAGGAAAGATGATGGGGAGAGTTTCGGCCAAGTGCCTTTAGTGATTCTAACAAATAACAATGCACAAAAGAAAAGTCTAGCACAACCCGAGAAGAATGAGAAGAAATATGGAAGAACCAAAAAGAATCTCACAAGAAAAAGACCTTGGATCAACTAGGGAATTTTGGCACTCACACAACTAAGTAACCCGAATGGCAAACCTCCAAAAGCTCTCTCCCCAAATTCGGCACACTTCAAAGCTAAACCGAACAAAATGTGCTTCCCAAACCCCCTAGCCGAATTCCTTCCTCCCACAACCCCACATTCGGCCAACCATCTCCTCTCACCCTCAAATCCCACGATTTCCTCCTTGACTCACTCCCCTTCACTCCTTTGAACTAATTTGAATAATTCAAACTCCACTTCTTCCTCATGGCTGCACATTCAAAATCTTTGACTCATTCCACCAACCACCTTGGAGAGCCCTTGCCGAAACCACCACCCTAGCTTCCTGAGCGCAAAAAAATAAAGCTTCCAAGTGAGTGTTACAAGATTCGAACCTCTTCCCCCTGCTGCTCCGTTGTGACGTCACTTCCCTGCAACCTAAGTGGCGTCTCCTTGCCACTTTACCACATCACTTCTTGTGTCAACAAACACAAGTAATTATCCTTAAGGCTTGCCTCAGCTAACTTTCCCCTAAGGTGCCTAAAAATAAAATTTTCACCAAGGCTCAAGCTTAACCCCGAGCCTTCCCAGGGCCTCCAATCATACCAAATTAACAGACAAAGCATACCAAACACACAGAAACATAACAAATGCAAAGCCCCTAATTCCTGGATGTTACACAAGACCACACGGTCGTGCCTCATTCAATAGCCTCGAACACGGCCTGGCCACGACTTACACGGGCGTGTGCCATGGGCGTGTCCCTGCCGTGACTAAGAGAAATTTCACTCGAATTAGGATACTTAGGGGCGAAGAAACACATTCAGAAGCCTATATAAACACCCTAAGTATGACCTAAAAGGGGGAACCCAAGGCTTTAGTTAGGGGGCGTCCAGCTAGGCCAAAGAGGGCAGATTTGTGAGAATTTATGAGAAGATAGCCAATTGATTCATCTCAAGAATCCGGAATTATACTCAAGACGGAGTATCTCTCCTTCAATTTCTTCAGGGGGTTTTGGGGATTTCTTATTTTTTTTTATCTTTTCTTCTGAGATGTTTTCTTTTATTGTTATAAACTAAACCCTCAGATACCTGAGGGGGATGAAACCTAAGATTAATCTTGTTATCGTTTGCTGAACTATATGATAAATATTTGACTTGTTCTTAATTATGTGTTCCTAATTCTTGTGTTGATATTTTCAGGATATTAATTTAAGTGTGATATGCTTTGGTGGAGGAGCAAAAGTCCCTGCCTAAGAGTAGATCTAGCATAATTAAGCGGAGTTGATCGCACGCCTAGAGATAGGGTGACGAGATTTTGCCGGATTAGGGTGAAACCTAATATAGGAGTCCATAGATCAAGTTAATGCAATTCTAGGGGTTTTAATTAGAAAGAGATTTCAATTAATCAACCTAGGGTTAGACGTTAGTCACCTCGAAAGAGGGATTAATATACGTTAGGGAATCCTACGGATCAAGTCAAATGAATAAATCATCTGGTTCAGAGTTAGGTAACAAGTGAAGTCTAGGTGGATTCTTCCTTGGGTATCGTCTTAATCAATTGGTTTTTCCTAAAGTTATTTTCCCAATTCATTCTCTTTGTCTTTGCATCTTTAGATTAGTTGATTAGTTAATTTTAGATTAGATAAACAATTCTCTTAATTCTTAGGCTAGATAATAAAAAGAGAGTTAGTATTAGTACTTTTAGTTCCTTTGGGTTCGACAATTCGGGCTTGCCTTAACTAACTATTGTTCGATAGGTGCGCTTGCCTCACATCATTGTCATAGTTAGTTTTCAGGTTCGATCATTCTTTATATGAATTTTAAGACTTTGACATCGTATAAAACAACGATCAAGTTTTTGGCGTCGTTGCCGGGGAACTCAAATATTAAGAAAGCTTAATTTTTATTACTTTAGCCATTTTTATTTTTTCCAATTTATTTTTTTATTATTTTTAACTTTGCTAATTTTCTTTCTTTTGTTCCTTTTAGGCGCCTCTAGTTTATGACTAGAAGGAACCCGACAGGACCCCTACTTTACGACAGTGATATTGAAGGTACCGTTCGCAGAAATCGCAGAGAAATAAGGCGAAGCTTAAACTACATAGAAGAAGAGCAAGAAGCCGAAATCAATACCACCAAAGAGATGGCTGAGAATAATCCGCTACCTCCAGAGATGGCTGAAAATCATGCTCCTCGAACTATGTATGATTATGCTAAACCTAGTTTAACAGGAACTGAGTGAAGTATTGTTAGGCCTACTATTACTGCAAATAATTTTGAACTGAAACCTAACATTATACAGATGATACAACAGTTTGTTCGGTTTGATGGTTTGCAGGATGAGGATCCTAACACACACTTAGCGAATTTCCTAGAATTTTGTGACACTTTCAAGATAAATGGCATTCCTGATGATGCCATCCGGCTTCGGTTATTTTCTTTTTCATTGAGAAATAAAGCCAAACAGTGGTTGCATTCTTTTCCACGAGGGTCAATCACTACATGGGATCAAATGACCGAAAAGTTTTTATTAAATTATTTTCCACTAGCCAAAACGGCCAAGTTGAGGAATGATATCTCTTCTTTTGTGCAGATGGATTTAGAGACACTTTATGATGTATGGGAGAGATACAAAGACTTGTTGAGGAGGTGCCCACACCACGGATTACCTTTGTGGCTATAGGTCCAAACTTTCTACAACGGTGTGAACCCTTCAACAAGGCAATTAATCGATTCAGCAGCCGGCGGAACCCTGAACAACAAAAATCCTGAAGCAGCCTACGAGTTTATAGAGGAGATGTCATTGAATAACTATCAGTGGCAAGTTACAAGACAAGGCCAACCAAAGCAGCCGGAGTTTTCAACCTCGACGCAGTAACCCTACTATCAAATCAGGTAGAGATGTTACATAAAAAATTTGATGGTTTATACGGTTCTGTCAAAAATTGGCCTTCAATTCAACAAACAGCCAATAGCAATAGTTGCAGCAGTCCAACATGGAGCACTCATGGTTCATGGAGCATATCATCTTTAGTGGATTTTGTGATCAAACCTAATCATAGCATTATGATGACTAAGCTTCCATAAGAAAATGACTACATTAATGTGTGGTCTAGCTTTATAATTATTAATTTATGTTCAAGATAATTGTGTAATGGTGGAGTTGTTAATTTGTTAGGTAAATGTCATCTTCAAAATCAACTATTGTATTTTATATATATATACTTTCTTATCAATGAATTATCATTCACGTTTGAAGCCATCAAGCTTTGATTTTCTTTAAGTTTTTTTTTAACATTCGGCTTCTCCTTCTTGCTTTTGTTGTTCATTTTTAATTGCATGCAAATCACATGCATATTGCATGTTAAATTGTTGCCCTTGTTCCAACAATTGGTAATCAGAGCCAACTTCTTTGAGGACCTTACTTGTTGATGTTTTTCGGTGGAAACAAAATTTAAGAAGAAGAAATCTCCTTGTTGTTGATTTATTTTATTGTTGCTGAAAATGAGCTATACACCACCTCCACCACATGTGTTTACTGGTGAGAATTATCACATCTGGTCTGTGAAGATGAAGACTCATCTCCTGGCACAAGACTTGGAAGTGCAATAGAGAGAGATATTGAGCCACCTCCATTGAGAGCCAATCCCACTATTGCTCAGATCAGGCAGCATAGTGAGGATCGAGCCAAGAAGCACAAGGCTATGTCCTGCCTATAGAATGGAGTGTCAGATGTCATTTTCACTCGAATCATGGCCTGTGATTCACCTAAACAAGCATGGGAAAGGTTGAAAGAAGAGTTCATGGGCTCGGATAAGACAAGGCAGCAACAGGTGATCAACCTTAAAAGAGAGTTTGAGAACTTGAAGATGAAGGAATCAGAGACCATCAAGCAGTACTCTGATAGAATAATGGCAACAGTGAATAACATAAGGCTCCTAGGTGAAGACTTCACTGACAGTAGAGTTGTGGAGAAGGTCATTACTACTCTCCCTGAGAGGTTTCAGTCAAAGATTTCCTCATTGGAAGACTCGAGGGACCTCACAACCATCACCCTGTCTGAGTTGGTGAACTCCCTCTAGGCACTCGAGCAAAGAAGGGCCACTAGACTGGAAGAGCATCCTGAAGGAGCTTTCCAAGCAAAAGCCAATGATGGCTCGAGTTCAAGTCAGAGACCAAAGAAACCTTGGGCTGACAGAAGGGAAAGATCCAGGAATCAAGCAGAAAGAAGGAAGCTTCCACCTTGCAAATATTGCAAGAAGACTAACCACTTGGAGAAGAACTGCTAGAATAGGCCAGACATTTAGTGCAAGAGTTGCAAGAAGTTTGGTCATCATGAGAAGGTTGTAGAAACAGGGACAAGCCACAAGCTGAACAACAAGCTCAAGCCAAGACTGCTGAAGACTTTCCAGCTCAGGAGGAGCATGTCTTCACTGCCTCATGCTTTGCAACCAAAAGCAAAGCCAAGTGTTGCTAGTTAGTGGATAGTGGCTGCTCACATCATATGGCAGCTGATGAAGGGTTGTTTAAGCAGCTTGACAGGAGCTTCAGTACAAGGTCAAGATAGGCAATGGAAGCTTGATTGAAGCCAAGGGCAGAGGAGATGTGCTGATCAACTCAGGCTCAGGTAACAAGCTAATCACAGATGTGCTTTATGTGCTTAATATAGATCAAAACCTGTTAAGTGTTGGTCAGTTGGTCCAGAAGGGTTATTCATTAGTCTTCAAAAATGATTCATGCATCATTCAAGATTGACATGCCCAGGAAATTGTCACAGTTCCTATGGCAGACAAATGCTTCATGTTTGATGTAAGTCAACTTGAAAACAAGGCTTACACAAGCCTAGCTGACAGTGCTAGTCTATGGCATAAAAGATTAGGCCATGCCAACTTCAGATCACTTGATTTGATGCACAGACAGAATTTAGTTGAAGATATGACCAGGGTAGAGTCAACAAGTGCTGTTTGTGAGGCTTACCAACTTGGAAAACAAGCCAGGTTGCCCTTTCCAGTCAACAAGGCACAGAGAGCACGAGAGAGGCTTGAGCTGGTGCATTCTGACATCTGTGGTCCAATGAAAACCCCTTCACTCAATGGCTGTAAGTATTTTGTACTGTTTATTGATGACTTAACCAGATTCTGTTGGGTCTATTTCCTGAAGCAGAAGTCTGATGTGTTCGAGGCCTTCACCAAATTCAAGGCTCAGGCAGAAAATTAGTCAGATTGCAAGATCAAGGCATTGAGGACTGATAATGGGGCTGAGTACTTGTCTGAAAGGTTTCAGAAGTTGTGTGAACAGACTGGGATCCATCACCAACTAACCACTGTGTACACTCCTCAACAAAATGGAGTGTGTGAAAGGAAGAACAGAACTGTAATGGATATGGCCAGATGTTTGATGTTTGAAAGCAAGTTGCCAAGCACCTTTTGGGCTGAGGCTGTCAACACCTTAGTGTACTTGCTCAACAGACTTCTAACACATGCTGTGAAGGATAAGACTCCATTTGAGGCCTGGCATGGACAGAAGCCATCAGTCTCCTACTTGAAAGTGTTTAGATGTGCATATACCTGCTGAAAGAAGGACCAAGCTCGAGAAGAGGTCTGCTCTAGCTATATTTGTGGGCTACAGCAGCAACAATAAGGGCTATAGGCTCTATGATCCCTCAACCAAAAGAATTGTAGTTAGTAGGGATGTCAAGTTTGATGAATCAAGGACCTGGAACTAGGATGGTTCAAATGCAATACAACTTGATGAAGACTCAATTGATGGCAGTTTAGAACTGGCTGAACAGGAGCCTAGCAATGCAAATATGGATGATCTACCCGTGAGGGGCACTAGAACCATTGCTGACATTTATCAAAGATGCAATATGGCTCTAGTGGAGCCTTCAAGCTTTGAAGAAGTTGTCAAAGACAAACAATGGAAGAAAGCTATGGAAGTTGAGCTTGACATGATTCACAAGAATCAAACCTGGGACTTGGTAGCCAGACCTGTCCAGAAGAAAGTCATTGGTGTCAAGTGGGTGTTTCGAGCCAAATTCAATGCTAATGGTTCATTGAACAAGCACAAGGCCAGACTTGTAGTAAAAGGGTACAGTCAGCAGTATGGCATCGATTTCATGGAGACTTTTGCTCCTGTGGCAAGATTGGATACCATCAAATTGTTGTTTGCTTTGGCTGCTCAAAAACAGTGAAAGATTCACCAGCTGGATGTCAAGTCAGCCTTCTTGAATGGCTACCTTAAGGAGGAGATCTACATCGAGCAACCTGATCGTTTCAAGGTTCTAGGAAATGAAAACAAAGTGCACAGGCTGAGGAAGGCACTTTATGGCTTGAAGCAGGCTCTTCGAGCATGGTATGACAGGATTGACTCCCACCTGTCTAAGCTCGAATTTGAAAAGAGTTTGAGTGAGCCAATGCTTTATGTGAAAAAGTCCAACAAGGAGACTCTGTTGATTGTCTCTATCTATGTGGATGACTTGCTGGTGACTGGAAGCAAGGAAGACTTGATTGATGAGTTCAAAACACAAATGCAACATGTGTTTGACATGACTGACTTAGGAGTCATGACATACTTTCTTGGCATGGAAGTAAATCAAGACAATCAAAGTATTTTCATTAGCCAACATGCTTTTGCTTTGAAAATACTTAACAGATTCAGCATGGAAAATTGCAAGTCAGTGAGCACTCCTATGGCTCAAGGTGAGAAGCTAACAAGCATTGGTGACTGTGAAAGAGTTGATGAAAGGGAGTACAGAAGTTTAGTTGGTTGCTTGCTTTACTTGACAGCAACTAGACCAGATCTCATGCATGCTGCTAGTTTGCTTTCAAGATTTATGCATTATTGTAATATGACGCATTTCAAAGCTGCCAAGAGAGTGCTTCGATACATCAAGGGGACATTGAGCTATAGAGTAAAGTTCAAGAATGAAAATGAGCTTAAATTGGTTGGATTTTCAGATAATGACTAGGCTGGATCTTCTGAAGACATGAAAAGTACCTCAGGCTACCTCTTTAGCCTTGGTTCGAGTATGTTTTGTTGGTGCTCGAAGAAGCAACCAACTGTTGCCCAGTCGACAGCTAAAGCTGAGTATATTGCAGCAGCAGTAGCAGTGAACCAAGCCATTTGGCTTAGAAAGTTGCTGAAAGATCTCAATGAGGAGCAACATGAACCTACTGAAATTCTTGTTGACAACCAGTCAGCAGTTTCCATTGCCAAGAATCCGGTTTCCATAGGAAAACTAAGCATTTTAAGATTAAATTGCATTTTTTTCGAAAGGCTGAACAATCCAAGGAAGTCAGTCTCGTGCACTGCAGTTCACAAGACCAATTGGCTGACATTCTAACTAAGCCACTTGGTACATCAAGGTTTGAACTCTTGAGAAGCAACATTGGTGTTTGTTGCATACAGACCAAGGAGGAGTGTCAAAAATTAGCCTTCAATTCAACAAACAGCCAATAGCAATAGCTGCAGCAGTCCAACATGGAGCACTCATGGTTCATGGAGCATATCATCTTTAGTGGATTTTGTGATCAAACCTAATCATAGCATTATGATGACTAAGCTTCCATAAGAAAATGACTACATTAATGTATGGTCTAGCTTTATAATTATTATTTTATGTTCAAGATAATTGTGTAATGGTGGAGTTGTTAATTTGTTAGGTAAATGTCATCTTCAAAATCAACTATTGTATTTTATATATATATACTTTCTTATCAATGAATTATCATTCACGTTTGAAGCCATCAAGCTTTGATTTTCTTTAAGTTTTTTTTTTAACATTCGGCTTCTCCTTCTTGCTTTTGTTGTTCATTTTTAATTTCATGCAAATCACATGCATATTGCATGTTAAATTGTTGCCCTTGTTCCAACAGGTTCTTCACAGGCACATCCAGTTATGCAGTGCGACACAAGTGGAGGAGTGGCGAATCCTGAGTACCCACCCTACGAACAGGGCATGGAGAGCGAACAAATGAACTATACGGGTAACAATTTTCGATCTAATAATAACCCTTATGGTAATACTTATAATCCAGTTTGGAAGAACCACCCCAATTTCTCATGGGGTAGTCAAGGAAATCAAAGGCAACAACCATCCCAAAACTTCCAACAATAGCCCTACCCACAGGAAAAGAAGCCGAACCTTGAAGAGATGCTAACAAAATTTATAACAGCCTCAGAAACACGTTTCTGGAATACTGAGACAACACTTAAAAATCAACAAGCATTGATTCAAAGAATCGAGAATCAGTTAGGGCAACTTGCCAAGCAGATCTCTGAAAGACCACAAGGAAGCCTACCGAGCAACACTGAAACTAACCCAAAGGAGCAAATTCAGGCCATAATAGCTCAAGATAGTGAAGGGTTAGACGAGCCCAATTTCAGGTAAAAGAATGTGGTAGAAGAAGGTAAGGTTAAGGTAAAGCCAAAATCGGTAATCAAAGAGTACCAACCTCGCATACCATATCCCGAAGCAATAACGAAAGATGACACAGAGGAACAATTCGGTAAGTTTCTTAAACTTTTAAAGAAATTACATATTAACTTACCGTTTCTTGAAGCTCTTTCGCAGATGCCAAATTCTAGGAAATTTCTAAAAAAGCTATTGACAAACAAGCGGAAGATAGACGAGGAATCGCATGTGGAACTGAACGCAGTGTGCTCAACAATGTTGCAAAATAAACTACCACGGAAATTAAAAGATCCTGGGAGTTTTAATATTCCATGCTTAATTGGTAGTTTAACTATTGATAATGCGCTAGCTGATTTAGGGGCAAGCATAAATGTCATGCTGTATAAAATGTTTAAACAACTAAGTCTAGGGAAGCCCAAACAAACTAGGATGAGCATTCAATTAGCTGATAAAACTGTTAGAATTCCTAGGGGTATAATCGAAGATGTACTCGTGAAGATTGATAAATTCGTATTTCTAGTAGACTTTGTCGTTTTAGACATGGATGAGGACAACACGATCCCCCTAATTTTAGGAAGACCATTCTTAGCAACTGCCAGGACTAAAATTGATGTCGATGCAGGTGAACTCATACTCTGTGTAGGTGACGAGACAGTCACTCTTCAAGCTCTCGATTCAACTAGGACATCGAATAATCAAGGTGAGAAAGTAAATTCTATTGATAACTATTCGGTTAACCCTTCTTTTCTGGAAGCACCACAAAAAAACACAACTGATTCCTATCCTAGACCCCATGCCAACACAGAAATAACTCATGAGGAACAAGGGATTCAGATCGATGAACTAGAAGAGTGGAAGACACATCTCAAAGAAAAACTAGGTATAGTCGAAGCAGAACCAAAGCCACTCTACGAGACAGACAAGTTCAAAATTGGAGATCAAGTATTGATAAAAAAAGCAAATTCACGAATACATCCTCCTGATTCTAACACAAACAAAGAAATCCCTTTTAAGGTAATCAATGTTTTTCCATACTGAACAGTCAAGGTAAGTAATCCTATGTTTGGCACATTGAAAATAAACGCTACTCGTCTTAAACTTTATCATGATAATGGAACTGCTAGCATGAGGAAGAACTTTAAACTCCTCAAACCACCATGAATATGCAAATGAGAGGTAAGTCTAGCTTAAGACTATAAACGAGCGCTTCTCGGGAGGCAACCCGAGCACTAACCCCATTAACTTCTACATTTTTTATTTTATTTTTATTTTTATTTTTATTTTATTATTTTATTCTTTCCTCTTAGCACCTAACTGCAAATCAACCAAGTGCAGATTTTCCATGCACACGGCCATGGCCATGGCCGTGTGGATGCACCAAATCTTCGTACTGACATGGTAGAGATGGTACGAGTCAGAACGAATCATATCTTCGAGTCACGGACTCCAACTACTGCGCCACGGCCATGGTCGACACTGTTAGATCATACATGGGTGTGGAGACCTGAGCATGGGCGTGGGAGAAGTGAACAAAGCAAAACACGACCGTGCGATACGGCCGTGTGATTTACACGCCCATGGTACACGGGCGTGGGGACGTACAGACCTAAAAATTCTATTTAACCCCACCCCTCCCCCCCCATTTTCTTCTTACCTACTCCCCATCTCCTTTCTCCCATCCCATCTTTCAGATATCCCCCTCCCCATACTTTTCTTCTTTAGTTATTATCCAAACCCTTGAGCTACACCACATCTATGTCAAAGAAGCAGAAGGCCCCTGGCGCAGTCTCCCTTTGTGAGACCGATCTACATAAGTTCATGCCGGCCGCTTCATCCACTCGACAAGCCGAGGATGTTTGGGGCCATTTAGTTTTTATTTTTATTTTCTCTTCTCATTTATTTTCTTTTTCTTTATTTTTCTTTTACTTAGTTTAATCTATTTTATTTCGTTTTCTTTAATTTAGGTTCTAAAGGCTGCTAAGGAATCACACCGGAACCACGACCACCACCCCATTACAGCCTTAGAATTCACACCCACCTCGCGAACCATCCAACAATAAGGACTCTTCAGTCCATTGATTTTCTCTTTTAATTTTATTTTACCTTTTTTACTATTTCTCTTTATCTTTCTTATCTTTAAATATATAATTAGTATAGTTTTAATTATTTTCATCATTTCCTGGCTAATTCTTCACGAGCCTCTCAATTTCTTCATCTAACGCAGAGAATGTGGACAGCCACACCAAGAGCCGCCCCCTCTAACTTATCTTTCACCTCCGAATCAAGTTTCCACACTTCCAATTCAAGGAATACATTCAGGGAGTTTCACTTCTACCCCTATCTTTTGATTTTCTACATTGTTATTATCTATCTTTGTACATTGAGGGCAAGGTACATCTTAAGTGTGGGGGGTTAACTATAGTATTATTTGAAAATCCTTAAATTATGCCTTATTCTAAAGTAATTTTTTTTATATTATGATTAGAATGAAATTTCCTTTGATTTATGATTTTTATTGATATGTCCTGGATTAAGTCATTAATAATTGTACATTGATGGTGTAAACTTTAGGAGACTAAAGAATCAAGCATGATGAGTCTATTTTCAAAAATTAAAATTGTGTTAGGATGTCTACCTGGACCTAATTATTAACTTGAAGTTTGAAATTTACGAGGTTGATATCAAATACCCATAATTTTTTGTGAGATTTTGAGCCTTATAGAGCATATATTCTTTTTCTTGCTCACTTTTATTATGAGGATGTCAACACTGATTTGTTATTCTAGAACTTGCATCAATTATACATGTCGAGACCACACCTTTGATTTGATATACATAGATGATAAAGGCACCTAGGTTTTAACCCACTCACTCCACTAAAAGACTACCTTCACAATTAACCCCTGGTGAACCCTGTTTAATCCTAACAACCCTTTTTATTGACTCACCTACTAATATTAACTCAAAACCCTTTGTATTTGTTATCACCATTCCTTGACTACCCTTTCTGTCGAGATTTGATTTGATCGGTTGCCTAATTATTTTATTTCAGTAGTTGAATTTATCTTTTATTATGTATTTGACTTGTTCTTAAAAAAATTGAAGAATATTCACTATTAGTTTTGTGATTAGGCGAACTTATATGTTAAATTCCAATTATTGAAGAAGCTCATATCACAATATTATTTATGTAATTATTATCAGTTCGATATCTCTAATTAGGTGATTTGTCAAGTCAATCTCGATTCTAACCCGCTAATTCAGCCTTTATCCACACCTTTAACCCAAGCCCCGTTACAACCCTGTTAAAAACCTTTTAATTTGTGTATCATCTCAATTATAGTGGTGGAGATTTGATTTTCATGCAAGCCTATGGGATTAACTCTTCATGTTCGACTTTTGAGTGCTTAATTTTGAACCTTAAACACTTTGAGTGATTTGAGTGAATCTTTAGTGAGGATGTCAACCCTTGTCAATTTTGAATCAAAGGTAATTAATTAGGTAAGGGGAAACACCTAAAGTTTTCAGGCTATAAATGTATGACTTTGATTGTTTGAATCTTTAGGACCCTTTGAGTTGAATTATCCATGTATGAATTATCTTTGAATTATGACGAAACATTATTAATGAATATTGTGAATTGGGGAAGTTTTATTTTAATGGTGACTTGAGAATTTTGCTTGAGGACAAGCAAAAGCTTAAGTGTGGGGGTATTTGATAAATCGAAATAGTAACACATTTTAATCCCATATTTAGCATACTTTTGGATGATTTAAGCCCTGAATTGTGTAATTTGGTGCTCTTAGTCCTTTGTTTTCATGTTTTATACTCAGAAGAGCACCAGATAATGAAAAGAACGAGAAACGGGCCCAAAACGAAGTAAATGGGCCATATCATGAAATCAACACAGCCTGGGCCCAAGACCACACAGCTGTGCCTCATTCAATAGCCTCGAACACGGCCTGGCCATGACTTACATGGGCGTGTGCCATGGGTGTGTCCCTGCCGTGACTAAGAGAAATTTCACTCGGATTAGGATACTTAGGGGCGAAGAAACACATTCAGAAGCCTATATAAACACCCTAAGTATGACCTAAAAGGAGGAACCCAAGGCTTTAGTTAGAGGATGTCCAGCAAGGCCAAAAAGGGCAGATTTGTGGGAATTTATGCGAAGATAGCCAATTGATTCATCTCAAGAAGCCGAAATTATACTGAAGACGGAGGATCTCTCCTTCAATTCCTTCAGGGGGTTTTGGGGATTTCTTATGTTTTGTTTTATCTTTTCTTCTGAGATGTTTTCTTTTATTATTATGAACTAAACCCTCAGATACCTGAGGGGGATGAAACCTAAGATGAATCTTGTTATCGTTTGCTAAACTATATGATAAATATTTGACTTGTTCTTAATTATGTGTTCTTCATTCTTGTGTTGATATTTCCGGGATATTAATTTAAGTGTGGTGTGCTTAGGTGGAGGAGCAAAAGTCCCTGCCTAAGAGTAGATCTAGCATAATTAAGCGGAGTTGATCGCACGTCTAAAGATAGGGTGAAGAGATTTTGCCGGATTAGGGTGAAACCTAATATGGGAGTCCATAGATCAAGTTAATGCAATTCTAGGGGTTTTAATTAGAAAGAGATTTCAATTAACTAACCTAGGGTTAGACGTTAGTCGCCTCGAGAGAGGGATTAATATACGTTAGGGAATCCTACGGATCAAGTCAAATGAATAAATCGTCTCGTTCAGAGTTAGGTAACAAGTGAAGTCTAGGTGGATTCTTCCTTGGGTATCGTCTTAATCAATTGGTTTTTCCTAAAGTTATTTTCCCAATTCAATCTCTTTGTCTTTGCATCTTTAGATTAGTTGATTTGTTAATTTTAGATTAGATAAACAATTCTCTTAATTCTTAGGCTAGATAATAAAAAGAGAGTTAGTATTAGTACTTTTAGTTCCTTTGGATTCGACAATCTGGTCTTGCCTTAACTATACTATTGTTCGATAGGTGCATTTGCCTCACATCGTTTTCATAGTTAGTTTTCAGGTTCGATCATTCTTTATATAAGTTTTAAGACTTTGACATCGCATAAAACAACGATCATAGAGACGTGAGACCAGCTTGCACATAATAGAAATCACGAACAGAGTCAACCTTAGTCACATGATTGGTTTGTCAAACAAAAGACATGTCTCATTAAATAAGTTAAATCCAACCTAGCTCGCAATGAGTATGTAGAATTAGACATATCACAAATCTCACAAAAGCCCACGCTCTCAAGGAGCACGCAGAGTAAGGCTCACAAAAGCTCATGCTCTCAAAGGAACACGTAAAGTGAGACTTAACATGGGTGAGTACTCACACTATTGGTATACCATTCGAAAGGCTCACTAAGGAGCTCACTAAATACAAAGCTTGTACTAAGGTAAAACTAATTAGAGAGCTCACACAAAGTAGATCCAAATAGAGAGCTCTCACAAAACGAACTTAGCAGAGAGCTCGCATAAAGAAGAGCCAAACAGAGAGCTCACACAAAGTGAACTTAATAGAGAGCTTGCATAAATCTGTACTTTAAAATAAGCCAAAATCATGTCTTGAAAATAGATTTTAGTAGCTTCAAAAACAAAGTATCAATAGTCTTCCAAAAATATTACTTTTAAAACTTTTTTTTAAAATCAGAGTTCTTTTTAGAAATCTCATAACGAATTATCATATCCAGAACATAATCAAAATAATCTCAGACCACTCACACTTTTGAAAACTTAGTAAGGAACATACTCATAATGGAACCTAATCACTCACAAAAAATGAAGAACTTAAACGATTTTGGCTTTGTCTTTATCCTTGCAAGAAGAAGGTTTGGTTGGTTTACAACAAACAAATATATTACGAATAGAACATTCAGAATTCACACATACATACGAACCTATAGATAAGAACGTTCAACCCTAACAAGACAAGGACTTAACCGAATTGCTACGAACAGAATTTCAGAATAGAAACTTGACGATAGAATATTCAGTGAAGATTTTCACTAAATCAAGGGTCTTATTTATAGACCTAAGAGTCCTAGATACCTTTGGATACTTTATCTGATTTAGGAAAGACATTACTTGCACGTAAAGTATTCCTAAATACACTAATTAACTTTTTCCTAGTTAGAGTCTGACTGTATCCTGGACCGTGAACACAATTCGCACTTTGACTGGCGAACATAGTTCGTAACTTACCTGGAGAACGCAGACTGGTCAACCCCTAGTTCGCCAACACATTAGCGAACCTTCCTCACAGTGAAACTAGTGATCCTCTTACCACTTCATTTGTTGAACACTGGTGCTCAGCGAACACTGAAAAGCCATAAAAGTAATAAGTTTTAATCCCACTCTTGATGCATTTTTGGATGATTTGTTATGTCAATTAGTGAATTTGATGCTCCTAATCCTTTAATTTCATGTTTCTATACCTAGGTGAGCATAGGGGATCAAAAGGAGTGAAAAATAGGCAAAATCAGACAAAACGAGCTATTTTCAGGAACCACGCGGCTTGGGCATTCCCACACGAGCTGAGCACACGTCCGTGTGAGCCACACGGGCTGGCCATACGCCCATGTGCCAGCTCATGTCAATTTCAAACCCTTCTTCTCTTTTACACGGAAAACCCAATTTTTAGGTTTCTAAGCATTCTAAAGTTTATAAATACATATTAAAAGAGGACTAAAAGAAACGTAGAGTGAAACGAACAATTTACTCGAAAAATGCCAATGCATTCAACTCAGAAGCAGGATCTCCTTCAAGATTGAAGATCTCCATTCAATTTCTCTAGAAGTTTTTGGGTTTCTTTATGTTTTGTTGTTTTCCTAATTTTGAGATGTTTTCCTTCCAAATTATGAACTAAATTCCCTAGATATCTAGGGAAGATGAAACCTATGATGAATCTTATTATTTGATTTTTTGGATTATATGATAAATACATGTTCTTTTTCTCAATTATATATGTTTATTTCTTGCTTTAATATTTTCAGGATATTAATTCAAATGTGATGTGCTTATTTCAGTGGAGCAAAAGTCCCTATTTAAGAGTAGATCTGGCATAATTGAGTGGAGTTGCATGCAATCCTAGAAATAGGACGACATAAATCTATCAGATTAGAGTCAAATCTAATAGGGAATCTATATATCGAGTTAATGCGACAATAGGGGTTTTAATTAGAAAGAGATTTCAATTAATCAACCCAGAGTCAGTTGCTCTTACTCTCGAAAGAGATATTAACATAACATAGGGATTTCTACGGATCAAGGCATAAGAGAATAAATCGTCTAATTCAAATTCAGAATAATATGTGAAGTCTAGGTGGACTCTTTCCTGGGTATTGTCTTTCTCTTTGGTTATAGTCGAGTATTTCCTCATTCTATTCTCTGTCGCGTTCTTAGTAATTAGTTTAGATAATTTTAGATTAAAAACAATTCCTCAATTTATCGGCTAGATAATAAAAAGATAGTAACTACTAGTACTTTTAGTCCTCATGGATACAATATTCCCGACTCACCATAGCAATACTAATATTTGATAGTTGCGCTTGCCTTTGTCGTAATTTAGTTAGTTTAGTGACGTCATCAAGTTTTTGGCATCATTGTAGTCCTCGTGGATATGATATTCCCGACTCACCATAGCTATACAACAATTCGATAGATGCACTTGCTTTTTTCGTAATTTAGTTAGTTTAGTGACGTCATCAAGTTTTTGGCGTCGTTGTCGGGGAACTAAAATATTAAGAACATTCGATTTTTATTACTTTAGCCATTTTATTTTTATTGTATTTTATTTTTTTTATTTTAATTTTTGTTTACTAATTTTTCTTTTTCTTTGCTTCTGGCAGGTTCCTTTAGTTTATGACTAGAAGAAACCCATCAGGTGCTCCAGTATTCGACAGCGAAATTGAAAGCACAGCTCGTAGAAACCGTAAGGAAGTAAGGTAGAGTTGACAAAGTACAGTGGAAGAGCAAGAGGACGTAATTAATACTGAGGAGATGGCTGAAATTCAGAATAATCAGCTACCTCCTATGGTTGCTGCAAATCCTGTAAATCCAAATCCTGCTCCTCGTACTATGTACGATTATGACAAACCCACTTTAACTAAGGCTGAATCGAGTATCATAAGACCTGCTATTGCTGCAAATAATTTCAAACTGAAGCCGAACACCATTCAAATGATTCAACAATTCGTTCAGTTCGATGGCTTGCAAGATGAGGATCTAAATACTCATTTGGCCAACTTTTTAGAATTCTGTGACACTTTCAAAATTAATGGCATTTCTGACGACACCATTCGACTACGGTTGTTTCTATTCTCATTAAGAAATAAGGCTAAACAGTGGTTAAACTCCCTACCACGAGGTTCTATCACTACATGGGATCAAATGACCAAAAAAAATTTTTTGAAGCATTTTCGACCGGCTAAGATAGCTAAGCTGAGGAATGATATCTCTTCCTTCATACAAATAGATTTAGAGACCCTTTATGATGCATGTGAGAGGTATAAGGATTTATTGAGAAGGTGCCCTCACCACGGGTTACCTCTATGGCTACAGGTTCAAACCTTCTACAAAGGTTTGAACCCCTTAACTAGGCAGTTAATCGACGCAGCCACCGGTGGGACTCTGAATAACAAAACACCTGAAGCGGCTTATGAGTTTATAGGAGAAATGCCACTGAATAATTATCAGTGGCAAGTCTTGCGGATGAAGCCGATGAAAGCAACCGGTGTTTTTAACATAGATGTGGTCACCATGTTATCAAATCAAGTAGAACTTTTGAATAAAAAAATTGATGGTTTATATGGTTCTACGCAGGTACATCTGGTGATGCAGTGCGATACAAATGGAGGAGGGATGAACAATCCAGAATGCCTATTCGATAGCCCTAGCATAGAGAATGAACAAGTCAACTATATAGGTAATAATTCTAAACCTCAGAATAATCCCTATAGTAACACTTATAATGTAGGTTGGAGGAATCATCCCAATTTTTCTTGGGGTGGTCAAGGAAATCAAAGACCACAACCCCCTCCAAGCTTTCAACAACAATCATACCAGCAAGAAAAAAAAAGTCGAACCTTGAGGAGATGTTGATGAAGTTTATTTCGGTGTCAGAAACCCGCTTCCAAAATACCGAAACCACACTTAAAAATCAACAAGCCTCGAATCAAAGTCTTGAGAACCAGATAGGACAACTTGCAAAGATGATTTCAGAAAGACCACTAGGTAGCTTGCCTACCAACACCGAAACTAACCCAAGAGAGCAACTTCATGCAATTACGGTTCGAGATGAAGAAGGGTTAGTTGAACCGGAACCAGAACTAAGGCAAGAAAGTGTAGTAAGTCAAGGTAAGGTTGAGGTGAGCCACAGTGAACAAAAACCAGTAGGTAAAGAGTATAAATCTCGTGTACCATATCCAGATGTGACAAAGAATGACCACACAAGCGAAAAATTTGGTAAATTTTATAAACTTCTGAAAAAGTTGCATATTAACTTACTGTTTATTGAGGCTCTTTCGCAGATGCCCAATTCAGTTAAATTTTTAAATGAGCTTTTGGCAAACAAACAGAAGTTAGATGATTCATCACACGTGGAACTAAATGCATTTACTCAGCAATCTTGTAAAATAAACTACTCAATAAGTTGAAAGATCCAGGGAGTTTTACTATTCCTTGTTTAATCGGAAGTTTAAATGTTAATAATGTTTTAGCTGATTTAGGGGCGAGTATTAATTCCATGCCCTACATAATGTTTAAGCAACTAGGTCTTGGGAAACCCAAACAAACTAGGATGAGTATTCAATTAGCAGATAGAACCATTAGATTTTCTAGGGGTATTGTTGAAAACGTACTCATTAAAATTGATAAATTCATATTCCTAGTTAATTTTGTTGTTTTAGACATAGATGAGGATAGTGACGTACCTTTAATTTTAGGACAACCCTTTTTAGCAACTACTAGAACTATTATTGATGTTGGTACAGGTGAACTCATACTTCGTGTAGGTGATGACATGATTAAACTCCAAGCTTGAGATTCTGCTAAGATATCTAGTGATCCAGTTAATTATATGAATTCTGTTAATATAAGTAACCTCATGGCTCAACATTCTTTGCAGAAAACTCCGCGAAAAAGTGAGATAGAGCCACATTCCAGCTCATGCGACAAAAATAGAACAACTCATTAAGAACGAAGGCTACAGATCGATGAACTAGATGAATGGCAAACGCATGTCAAGGAGAAACCAAGAATACACGATGTAGAAACAAAACGACATTTTGACGAGCATGTCGATGGAACACACCAATTTAAGGTTGGAGATCAGGTATTGATAGATAAAATGGACCCTCGATTTGCCACTTCAGAGTATAATGCAAGTGGAGCAACTTCTTTTACGGTACTCAATGTCTTCCCATACAGTACAGTCGAGGTAACGTATTTTGAATTCGGCACTTTTAAGGTAAACATTACTCGACTTAAACCTTATTTGAAAAAAAAGAATTGACAACGAGAAAGAGGAGTTTCGACTCCTCGAACCACCATGACCGTGCGAATACGAGGTAAGTTGAGCTTAGACTTTAAATAAGCGCTTCTCGGGAGGCAAACTGAGTGCTAACACTGCTAATTTCTTAATTTTATCTTATGATATTTTTAAAATTAAATAATTTTCAAAAAAATAAAAACAATTAGTTTTTAACCCCACACGGCCAGGACACACGGGCATGTCCTTGGCCATGTGGATCCTTTAACTTAGTTTTAAAATTTGAAAGAAATCGATATGAGTTACACGGTCTAGCCACATGGCCGTGTAACCCACACGACCTGGATACACGGGCATGTCCTTGGCCGTGTGGAGCCTGAGACTTAATTTTTCTAAAAATCGACAGAGATACGGCCTAATATAGTCTACACGGGCGTGTGAGACAACCTTGTGGACCACACGTCCTAGACATATGAGCGTGTCCTAGGCCGTGTGAAACCTGGAGCTAAATTTTTCAATTTTAAAACAAGTCAGAGAGTTACAAGGGCAAGGCACACAGCCGTGTGCAAGACACGGCTGAACCACAAGGGCGTGTGTGAGGTCACATAGGCGTGGAAGAAACGAATGAGGTACCACACGACCATGCGACACGGTTGTGTGAAGACTAGGCTATCCTTATTAATCAAAACGGGCTGGGGAAAAGCCACATGGGCGTGTGATATGGCCGTGTGGCCCAACACGGACCTCACACGACCATGTCCCCTTTTTTAACCCCAAACCCTAACTTCTTCCTTTACTTTTTCTTCTTCCCCCTCTTTTCAACCCTTGCGCTGCCGACCATATCTCTCTCATATCTCTAACCACCGTCTTCTTCATCTATTACCCATGCCTTCTCACATTTCCCTTTAATCCTCCTCGACCTCCTCAAATAACCCTTTTCAACCTCTCTTCCCTTCTTTCCCGTCCCCAAATCGCCACCCCACTCTTCCCTTTTTCCTATCGCAATCCCTATCATTCCACCACCCAACGAACCACACCAGCCCTGACTCACCTCGCCTTGGTCCCCTCCACGCCGCAACCATTACCGTCGCACCACCCCTTTCGTCCCCACTCATCCCTTTGGCCGCAGCCCACGCGCCTACCCGCTCGGGCCAACCCTTTCCCTTCCCCACCCCGTCGAACCCCCACCTCCCTCTTCTCCCGTTCCCTTCCCCACCCCGACCAGCCACTCTTTCCCTTCCACCACCGTCGTCCTCCATTACGCCATTACCGTCCGGTAACCACCACCATCGGTTCCATTTCTGTCCCTTTTATGATTATTTTTATTATTATTATTAGTAGTAGTAGTAGTAGTAGTATTAGTAGTAATATTACTTCTTTATTCATGTTATTTTATTTTATTGCTTTTACTTGTTTCTTTAATTATTTTTAACTCTTGAGTTTCTTTACTGTTAATTCTTTATTTTTTCTTGAAGCTCTAGACATTTTTCATATTGGTTTTAACCTGCTTTTCTTTTCTTTTATTTTGCAATATTATGCATGTCTTTTGTTCTAGTTGATTTGATTAGTGTTTTGATTTTATTCTTGCTAGTCTGCTTCTTCAGGTTTATTATTGCTCATTCTTAGGTTTTAGCATGTTGTTTCTTAGTTTTATTATTTTCCAAATCTATTTATCTATTAGTCCAAATGATGAGTTTAACTTAGATTCTTGTTTTCTATTAGCTTGCATTTGTTCTGTTGATTCATCAAATTGAATTATTTGATTGCTTTATTGAAGATTTATTATGACGAACACATGCGGTAAGTGTAAAGTCTCGTCTCCGTTTCGAAAAAGTGGAAGGGCCCCGGCGCGACCTCCTCCTCGAGTACTTTCGCCGAGGCCCGCCACCCCTATCTTCGATTTTCGGTGAGGCCCCAAGAGGATTTATATCAGCTCTATCGAATACGACCACTCGACCTTGGCCACTGCATTGATTGGGCCACGTTGGAGGAGGTTCGACTAGCTGATACGTGCACGCCCTTATCGCCACAGCTCCGTGGGACAGATTCTTCTCCATCATCGAGCCCACCTATATGGAGCTTACCATGGAGTTCTGCGGGACGTTTCTGGTACAACAAGTCATGACGACGGACGACGAGCCAGGCACTATCAGTTTTCGACATGGTGGTTTAGTACGCCACATAAGTGTCCTCGAGTTCGGTGTTGCTATGAGACTTTACACAGAGGAATTTATGAGCGCCGAGCACTTCCTTCGACTTCATCGACACATCCATTATTCTCCATCTCATTGTTGGACTGAGCTTACAACGAGTCAGACACCATATGACGCGAGTCGCTCAAAAGTGACCTCTCTTCCTCCAGCCTTAGGTACCTTCACGCACTTTTAGCTCACACTCTGACTGGTAGGAGGGAGAGCACTGGAGTCGTTAGCACTCATGATGCCTATTTCCTATGAAGCATGGCCACCGGGCATATCTTTGACTTGGCGTACTTCACTACTTTAGCCTTTCGCCATCAGACTGACCTTCACAAGAAGGGCCCCATTTGTTTAGGCCCTTATGTGACTCGCCTCGCTCTACACTTCAGTCTCCTAGACACATCGGAGCAGTCTTCCACACTCACACCTGTCAGCTGGATGCCCCCACAGGGCATCTCGAGCATGATACACATGAGGATGATCGAGCGGCATTGTGGAGTGGACCCCCTCAGTATCGATTGTTTCATTCTAACGCTCAGAGTGAATCAGAGGACTTCGCTGATGATGTTCCTCCCTATCACGTGGACCCACCACAGCCTCCACCTTCGAGTCACCGACCTATTCCTTCTGTTGCTACTTTAGCAGACCTCACTGCGTTCAGAGGTTCGACAGTATTGAAGCGAAATTGTAGCAGAATGTCAACATTTCCATATATCCCCTCCAACGTCGACGACTCACGGCACCGATGTGTCTAATGATGAGGACCATTGAGTCCATTTATTTTATTTTATTTTATTTTATTTTATTTTATTTTATTTTATTTTATTTTATTTTATTTTTAGTTTTAGTTTTAGTTTTAGTTTTTAGTTTTAGTTTTTGTTTTTGTTTTTGTTTTATGTTTAATTGTATTTTCCCTCTTTCGCTTTTATATTTTGAATTATATTTTATTCTGGTTGTTCTAATCGGGTTAGTAACCCTTTAATTTTCTTCAGCATTGTGTTTATTTTCTTATCACTTGCTCAGAATCACGCACTACATCTACATTTATCTACAATTCCACTTTTCACTATTCTGGGAATTTCATCCAATCTTCAGGGCAGTTTCACTTCTCTCCCCCTCTTATGATATTTTGTTTTTACTGTGATTATTTTTGTTTGTACATTGAGGACAATGTACATCTTAAGTGTGGGGAGGTTATTTATATGATTATTAGAAAATCCCTAAATTATGTCTTATGTTCAAGTAATTTTCTCATATTACTATTAGTATGAATTCTTATCGATTTGTGATTATCATTGATATGTTTTAGATTAAATTTATAGATATTTTTGCATTGATTGTTTAAACTTTAAGACATGAGAGAACCAAGCATGATAAGTCTATTTTCAGAATTAGAATTTGTTAGGTTGTTTCCCTAAATTGAGGTATTACCTTGAAGTTTGAGATTTGCAAGATTGATATCAAAAACCATAATTTTTTTTGTGAGATTTTGAGCCTTTAGAGCATACACTTTTTTTACTCATTTTATTATTAGTTACGAGTGCATCAATATTGATTTGTTATTCTAGAACTTGCTTCGATTATGCATGTCTAGACCACACCTTTGATTTGATATATTGAGATGATAAAGGCACTTAGGTTTTAACCCACTTTTCCCATAAAAATCCTACCTACATAATTAACCCTTAGTGAACTCCTTTGAGCCTAAAACACTATTTCTTGATTTACCAATTAACGCTAACCCATAACTTATTTTTGATTCGTTGAGAATTCTTCATGTTTTATTGACTCCCTTTTTGTCTGGATTTGATTTGACTAGTTGCCTGACTATGTTCTTTTGCATCAATTGTTAATTTTTTTTCCTTATTATCCATTGTTCAAAAAAAACAACAAAAAAAGAAAAGTAAATAAATTATTACATATATGTTGATTATTACTAGTTCTATGTTAATTGAGCTTGAATAGTTAAATTCATAATTTGAGAAGAAGCTCGTGTTATTCTTAAATAGTTTTGATTTATGTAATTATTTTTAATTCAACATTTGTTTTTTTTTTTTCTAGTTTGGTAATTTATCAATTCGATCTCAATTCTAACCCTCTTTTTCAACCTTTCTCCACACCCTTAACTAAGCCCCATTACAACCTTTTAAAAACCTTTTGATTTGTGTATCATCTCATTTTATAGTGGTGGAGATTTGATTTTCATGCAAGCCTATGGTAATGACTTTTCATATTTGACTTTTGAGTGCTAAATTTTTGAACCTTAAACACTTTGAGTGATTTGAGTGAATCTCTAGTAAGGATATCGATTCTTGCCGATTTTTAATTAAAGGTAATCACTTAGATAAAGGGAAATACCTATGCTTTCATGCTTTAAAATGTTTGACTTGGATTGTTTGAATCTTTAGTACTCTTTTAGTTGAATTTTCAATGTATGATTATTTCTGAATTATGACAAAACATTGTTGATGAGAATTATGAATAGAAAGAGTTTAATTTTAATTGTGAGTTGAGGATTTTGCTTAAGGACAAGCAAATGCTTAAGTGTGGGGATATTTGATAAGCCCTAAAAGTAACATATTTTAATCCCATTCTTGATGGGTTTTTGGATGATTTGTTATGTCAATTAGTGAATTTGATGCTCTAATCCTTTAATTTTACGTTTCTATACTTAGGTAAGCATAGAGGATCAAAATAAGCAAAAAATGGGCCAAAATCGGACAAAACGAGCTATTTTCAGGAAGCACACGGGCTGAGCACATGCCCGTGTGAGCCACACGGGTTGGCCACACGCCCATGTGCCAACCCGTGACAATTTCGAACCCTGCTTCTCTTTTACACGGAAAACCCCAATTTTTAAGGTTTCTAAGCATTCTAAAGTTTATAAATACATATTAGAATAGGACTAAAAGAAACGTAGAGTGGGACGAAGAATTTACTTGAAGAACACCGACGGATTCAACTCAAAAGTAGGATCTCCTTCAAGATTGAAGATCTACATTCAATTTCTCTAGAAGTTTTTGGGTTTCTTTATATTTTGTTGTTTTCCTAATTTTGAGATGGTTTCCTTCCAAATTATGAACTAAATTCCCTAGATACCTAGGGAATATGAAACCTATGATGAATCTTATTATTTGATTTTCTGTATTATATGATAAATAATTGTTCTTGTTCTCAATTATGTATGTTTATTTCTTATGTTTATTTCTTGCTTTAATATTTTTAGGATATTAATTCAAGTGTGATATGCTTATTTTAGTAGAGCAAAAGTCCTTGTTTAAGAGTACATCTGGCATAATTGAGTGGAGTTGCATGCAATCCTAGAAATAGGACGACATAAATCTACCAGATTAAAGTCAAATCTAATAGGGGAATACATAGATCGAGTTAATGAGACAATAGGGGTTTTAATTAGGAAGAGATTTCAATTAATCAACCTGGAGTCAGTTGTTCTTACTCTCGAAAGAGATATTAACATAACCTAGGAATTTCTACGGATCAAGGCATAAGTGAATAAATCATCTAATTCAGATTCAAAATAATAAGTGAAGTCTAAGTGGATTCTTTCCTGAGTATTGTCTTTCTCTTTTGTTATAGTCGAGTATTTCTTCATTCTATTCTCTATCGCGTTTTTAGTAATTAGTTTAGATAATTTTAGATTAAAAACAATTCCTCAATTTATCGGCTAGATAATAAAAAGAGAGCAACTACTAGTACTTTTAGTCCTCTTGGATACGATATTCCCAACTCCCCATAGCTATACTACTATTCGATAGGTGCCTTTGCCTTTGTCGTAATTTAGTTAGTTTAGTGACGTCATCAAACACCCTTGTTGAAACTTCATTGGCGAACACCTAGTTTGCCTGAAACTTGGCGAACACCCAGTTTGCTCCATTTTTAGCGATCCTAATTCACCGGAACACTGGCGAACCTTACTCTGCATGGCCAAAAACTTCCGGCCCCAATTTCAGATTGTGACAAAGAGCCTGAATGGAAGATAAGATTAATTCAGGATAGACTGAAAATGTCTTCGAATAGGCAGAAGTTGTATGCAAACTTAAAGAAAAAAGACATTGAACATAATGTCAGAGATCAAGTGTTCTTGAAAGTATCCCCATGGCGAAAATTTTTGAGGTTCGAACGAAAAGGCAAGGTAAGTCTTAAGTTCATCGGACCTTATAAAATCCTTAAAAGAGTCGATCTAGTGGCGTGTCAATTAGAATTACCTCTAGAGTAAGACTGAATTCATGACGTCTTTCATGTCTCCATGTTGAGACGATACCGATCCGATCCTTCCCATATCATCCCAATAGAAGAGATTGAAGTGAGATTGGATTTATCCTTTGAGGAGGAACCTGTAAAAATTTTAGATCATGGGGTAATGGATCTTAAAAGGAAATGAATCCCTCTTGTGAAAGTTCTGTGGTGGAACCATGGCATGAAGGAGGCCACATGGAAATAGAAAGAGATGTTCCGTCAACAATATCCTTATCTGTTTGAACCAGGTAAATTTCGAGGACGAGATTTCTTTAAGAGGGAAGAGTTGTCACGCCCTAAAATATAGGGTTTAATTGAAATAATTAACCAATGAATGAATTAGACTTGATGGTTAAGTAGTTAGTGCACTTCTTAGAGGTCTTAGGTTCAAGTCACTCATCTCCCATTTATTTTCTTTTTAGTTTCAACAAACTAGGATAAAAACCACACTAAAATATATATTGTTAGGAGTAGAAACTAAACAAAAAATAGGCCTAGGCCTAATGGTTATACGTTTGCTTCTCCCTCATTGCATACCCTAGTTCAAGCCACCCAAATCCTCCTCTATTCTCTTTTAATATTGGTAACAAGGGTAAATTACCACCCTAAAGTTTGAAAATCCTAGGTATTTAGCCCTTTTCCTAATTACATTTAAAGTCTTGTTTTCTTTTCCAAACCAAACAGAATTGTACTTTCTTTTCCCTATTTTTTGCCCTTTTCTTTTTCATCTTCTTATTTGCATAATATTTTTTTCCATTACTAGAATTATTTTTGCCTTCTGAATCAAAATCAATTCTGTACAAATCATATTTCCTACCGATTGTCGATTTCGCCATTGATAGCATCTATTTCTTTTCATCAAAGGTTCGGTAAGTACATTCGTTTCAATTTGTAAAACTCATAAATTCCACAATAACATCAATCCACGCTAATATTTTAATTTGATTATGAACTATTGCGATTCTTGTCAAAATCTTTCATTATTCTTGATTGACTCTTGATACCCAATGTTAACTCGTGTATAAATATCATTTGAAGGACCCGTTTTAGGTGCATCGGATCAGATTTAATCGTGAGGGGATGTCGTTTGGGCTTCCGGAGAAAGGTGTGTTTTCTTTTACAGGTGAATCAGGGCACGAGTATGTAGACCACACGACGGCCCCTCACACAACCATGTGCCTTGGAAACCTTAGGCTAGTTCGAATTTCACACGACCAAGAACCCTCCACACAATCGTGTCTCCCCTGTAGGTTAATTTTTACATTTTCCATACAGCCAGGGTCTGTTACAAAGCCATGTGACCCCTGCTTTATAATTTTGCCTATAATTTTATGATTGTTCAGTTTAGCCCTTAAATAGCCCCTGAACTATTTTCAAAGTTTTATTTCTCTCAATTAAACCCTTGATAATATGAGTACTAGAATTCATGATTTGAATGTATAAATTATTATTGTATATGCATGATATGTGAATAACATATGCATGTTGCATCTATATTAAGGATTGTATGATCAGCATGCCATATGTTACCGTTAAACCAAGCACATGATAAAGCATGTCTCTTACTACTGAATTGATTTATGATAAGCATATTAATTGCTATCATATTGAACTATTATAAGCATATTAAATGCTACCGAATTGATATGCTATAATCATATTAAATGCTACCAAATTGATATGCTATAAGCATGTCACATTGTATTGCATGGGGTGGGAAGATATGTACGGAGGAAGATTGGCAGTTTATCTACAAATTTGTTGTGGATACACAGCTAGAGGCAGATTCTATCTGCGGGATATTTGCTATGTTTTCACAGCCAGAGGCAGATTTTATCTGCGATATTTTTGTTGTGCATCCACAGCTAGATGCAAAGTCTATTTGCAGGATTATGTTTTCTATCCGCAGTCATTGGCATTTTATCTACAAACCATTGGTGGTTAAACCACAACCCTGCGTGTAGGTGTTGGAGTTCTAGGGAACTCCCACTGTGGTGTGTAGAGGAGTTGGGTAGGACCTTTATTTTGATATATTGAAATTGCATTGACATACACAAACACGTGCATACAAAAACTGTGAACACTGAATTGATAATTATGGTGCTCACTCTATGTTTTGTTATTTAGTATGTTTTATTGACTATTTGCACTAATTTTCTTGTAATGGAACTCACATTAAGCTTCATAGCTCACTCCCCTTTTTATTTCCGTCTCTACAGATAACCACCAGGTTAGGACGCGGACACGGCATTTGAAGGGTCTTGGCTCAGAACGTTTTTTATTCATTATTTAATTAAAGTATTTTAGGTTTATAATATGCATTATCAATGATTCAGAGATTGTACTGTTTTATTATTAAACTGTGGCATGAGACTTGGGATTTGGGTTTTTTTTATATAGCATGCATGACATTTAATTTGATTTTAGGATATCTGCATATGGATATAAATTAATTATGCATGAACTCCTATTTTTATTAAAACTAAATTAGATTTACTTTTTCCTCTGCTAGAATTTAAATAAAGTTTGTGTAACAAATAAATAAAAAATTAACTAAATTTTCTTCTAAGATAAAAAGAATGGTTAATTTTGATTGTTTTGTAAAAATTTGAAAGTACTAGGCCATTTCAGTGGCCGATGAATTCGGACTTAACATCTAGAATAGGTTGTGGAGGTTACATTTATATTAGTTAAAATTTATAGAGATAAATTTTACCTTTTTAAAGTTTTTTTAAGTGTAAGTATATAAAAAATTAAATCACAATAATTAACGAAGAAAAACATCCATCATACTCTCACATAATGTTAATGTATTTCATGATGATCACTAATTTAAGAACATAATGTTAATGTATTTCATGATGATCACTAATTTAAGAAGTTGAACGTAACCCACATAACAATGTTGTAATGGTATAGCAATTTAGCAATAGCAATAGAAAAGGCCATTCATATTCATAGTTTTTTTTTTTAAGGTAAATTCATTAATTCATTCAATGAATGGAACTATACAATTCAGAGAGAAAAAAAAATAACAAACACTCGTCGTTGTGGTGAAGGACAAGCTCCATCAACACAACAAAGGCTTTAGCCTCAGCATCAATAGAATATTATGACACGTTGAAAAATGGCTTTGTCACAACTCAAGCATGACATATCTTGAGTGATTGCAAGCACTTAATACGATAATGAGAACAACCCCAGATGGTCCAAAGCAGCGAGCCAAAATCGATAAAAGAATCGAGCATTCACCAAACTAGAGAGGATGACAACAAATCATCCCTAAATTAACTTGTAAAGCTAAAATTACATTCATAAGCAAGACTAAAAAATGTGCTACAAGAGAAAACAAAAACTTCTAAAACTGAAGACTTATTAAACAAAGGAAAAATAAATAAAAATATATATAAAACTTAAGACAACACGGGTCCAAATCGACACGTGAAATCATTTATTATTTTGAAATACTTTCAAACCAGAAACAAATTAAGAATTTGATGAAGAGCCACCCACTTTCCAAGAAAAAACTACTGGTGGTAGGTGGAGTTTTAGCGAACAACAGGCGCTGCCATCTGTCCATCACAACTTGTGAAGACAACAAAGATACCCACAAAATAGATCTGCAAACTGAAAAGAGAGAAGACATGTGCAGTAATAAGACAAAGAAAGAAAGAAAGGGTTTATGGGAGAGGAAAAAGGCAGGCAATAGCCAGCCCGGAAGCTGACACCGCCACTAAGCAAAACAAAAGATAAGAAGCAAACAGCTTGGACAAAAAAAGAGGAATTTTTTTAAGGTTTTTCTTTCGTTCATGTTCATAGTTAAATGCTAAATGTTAAGCATGTTGTTTTAATAATACTTAGTGAATTTAATGTTTTAATAATTGAATTATTAATTTTTGTTCAACCAATTCGATTATCAATTCAAAAATAATTAAATAATAATTAAAATTTTAAAAAATATATTTAAAATCTTATTAATAGATTTAACGATCGGTTTTTTGTCTTGATTCTCAATTTTTTTATCAAATAATAAATTTTTAATATATAAAATTGATTTATATTGGACCGTATCCTGACTATATATCTATACTAGTTTTTTAATCTCATGTGATGCACAAGTTAAGTTGTATATATTAATTTTTATATTTTATATTTATTTGTTAACTTTTTTTTATATAAAATTTGTAACATTTTCAGTAATATCATGATTGAGAAAATAAAAAATAAAACAAATGTTTAATTTTAAAATTATGATAATTTGTATTATCATGGATATCAATTAAGAAAAAAATTTAATATTTAAAATAAATTTTAATTAATTACAATATTATTTAAAAATAATATTTATTTAAAAATATATTTAATATTATTCATTGCAAGGTTTATTTACCAATTCCTACTTATGATGTGTATTTATTTACTTAATTAATATTAATTATTTAAATTAGTTAAATATTTAAATTAATTCATATTATTTTAATAAAAATAATTAATACAACATGTAATCTTTTATATAAATGCCATTACATTACATTTACAATATTGACTTACTATTTAAGTTTAACATTATTAGAATAAGATTTAATGAAAAAAATGAACACAAAATTTAAAATTTTTAAATGTCCAAAATAAGAATTAAAAAAATATTTAACAAATTAATAATATTTTTTCAATGTAATTATATATATAAGATAGAAAAATAAAGATATGGAAAACAATTAAAGATAAAAGTTTGTTGAGTAAATTTATTAATGTAATTGAAAGCTAATTTGGAAGACAACATACAATAAGTCTGTTGAGTAATTTTATGTGTGTCATATTAAAGGAAACATTTGGGTATTTATACATATTATCACTATTCATGATTTGACTCCACTATTCATAAAACTGACACTCTAGGTAGGCCTCGAGCATGTTGGACATGTGTACCATTCGAAGTCGCATGTTGGAGTTCGCGGTCCCTTCCATGTGAACTCCTTAGGTGTATGCTAGCTGGGACCGCGGACTCCTTTCAACTCCTACAAGCCGATACCACAAGTTCCCCAACTGTCCTCTCGTTCTACATCCATCTAGTGGGGTCTAGCCGGGTCATGGGTCGGCGACCTAAAGCTTATCTAGGTATTGGGCCGGTGACTATTATTAGATTACCACATTTTAATCTCTTTCATAAGATATAAGTTACGTTTAGTTTGGTTTGGTTTATACACTTGTATGAACATTGTACGATAGAAATTGAGTAGAGGTTTTGTGTCTACAATATTCAAGCTCAATTTGGTTGTATTTATAACTTCCAATTTGTAGTATGAATTTTAAAAAGTTATTCCATTACCGCGACAAACACACATTAATATAAATTTTTCATGCAATTGTTGTTTTTTCATATTTGACCTTAGGCTAAGCTTGCATTATCAATAAAACAAAGTAGAATAAATATAATAAGAATGTGATGAATTTACAATAGAAGTAAAATAACCATCTTTAAATCATGTATATTGAACACAAAAGGGATTAAATGACTCAAAATAATAAGGTAGATTTATTAAGTTAAAATTATTTTTTTGAATATTATAAGTTATAGATCCACATTTTATTAGATCCACATATATTTTAATTATTGACTAAAATGACGGAATTTATGGAAATATGAATTATAAAAATAATATATTTTTTAAATGTTGAGGGTGACAAAATAGGTAAGTGTTCTTTTTTTAAAAATTAGCAATGTAATACACGCCTTCTTAATTAAATATTATGATTGGATTATGTGTAAAACATGTAGAAGATGAATAAATTGTTTTTATATGGTATTGAATTGATTCAAAAGATAGTTTAATAATTTAGTTAGAAATTCTAAATAATATAAGTTTATAAAAATTACTTGCTATCAAAAAAGGAAGAAAGAAATTGTAGTATAAATACAAATTTTGTTGCATAATAAAATTTTTAAATCAATTTATAATAATATGACAATGTTATATATAAAAATCATATAATAGCATTAACTAATTTATATTGTACAGACATTAAATGCAATTTAATGGGCATGTATTTCTTTAACCACGTCCTACTTAAAATATATGTTATTAATTTATTAAAATGCCTAAAAGTGTGATAAAAAATTATCAGTAGATCGAAATTTTCATGTTTGCACTCAAATTCTATGATAATTTTTCATCTCCTGCGATGTATTAATTTATTATATTTACTTATTAAATTATTATTTTTAAATATATTTGAAATTTATAATGTTTGAAAAATAATATGTTAAAAATTGTAACCAAAATATATATTTCAGCACTGCACCACACTTATTGTTAAATATAAATGAGTCAATATTTTATAATCCTTATTTAAAATATTAATATGCTCTCCTGATAGCAACAAGTGCATCCTTGCCGGCACGAATTGGACAGACATCAGCTTCTAAGGAAAGCAATCTTTGGTTGATCTCCTCTAACCTAGGTCCAGCCTTTTCAAGAGCAAATCTTAAGGTTCTCGATTTCTCTAAGCTAACCTTTAGTGACTTTCTAGCCGCTATCAAATTATCAATACAAAAATTGTTTTTTCAGTCGTTACCAGATACAGATTGGTCATCTTAATCCTCAAAGAAATACCCTAATCAAGGATTGCTTGCAACTTCTTCTTCTTCTTTTTCTTGTCGTTGTGCTCTTCTTTCCTCTTTTCTAATGGTAATTTGCCAAAACCCAGCTATTCACTACACCAAAACAGACTTTTAGCGGCGTTTTTTTGGCTTTTAGAGGCGTTTTTAAGCGCCACTAATAGTATTTGCGGCGCTTTTGAAAGCGCCGCAAAAAACGCCGGTATAGAAAGCGCCGCAAAATTTAGTGGCGTTTGCTGTGAAAAAACGCCGCTAAAGGTAGGGGCTTTTAGCGGCGCTTTTTAGGAAAACGCCGCTAAAGGTAGGGGCTTTTAGCGGCGCTTTTTAGGAAAACGCCGCTACAGGTAGGGGCTTTTACCGGCGCTTTTTAGGAAAACGCCGCCACAGGTAGGGGCTTTTAGCGGCGCTTTTCAGAAAAACGCCGCTACAGGTAGGGGCTTCTAGCGGCGCTTTTCATAAAAACGCCGCTAAAGGTAGGGGCTTTTAGCGACGCTTTTCAGAAAAACGCCGCTAACGGTAGGGGCTTTTAGCGGCGCTTTTCAAAAAACGCCGCTAAAGGTAGGGGCTTTTAGCGGCGCTTTTCCCAAAAACGCCGCTAAAAGTCATGAAAATTAAAAAAAATTAAAATATTATAAAAAGAATAATATTAAAATATTTTAAATATTAAAATATTATAAAAATATTTAAGGAAAAAATAATAAAAATTAAATATTTTTCAGCCCATAACATTTAAACCAAAAAAAAGAAATCGATAGCAAACAATATTCAACAAGAATTTTAAAAAAAGAAGCAATGATGGATTTCTTCAACTCTTCATATCACTTTAGCAAATCACTTGAACCTGCATCTGAACCCTTTTCATCCTCGTACTCCTCACCAAGGATGGATTTCTTCAACTCTTCATATCGCTTTTCATTCTCCAAGTATTGAGGATCCTTAATTACATATAGCAAATTACATATAGCAAATTATGCAACTTAGAACACAGTAGTTTCATCTAGAAAAGTATGCAGAACTGACAAGAATCTAAAATTTCTGATATGGCCCTCCTAAAATTTACATAAGCTGAATGATGCATAAAAAAAAGTATATTAATAGCAGCAGCAATAATAATTAGAAGTACTAGTTAATGAATGTCAAATTCAGTACCCATTTCATACGCAAGAAGGGAAGATTATCATAAATTCACAACAGAGAGATTCTTATGATATCAAGAACATTGAGGTACAACTACACCAAGCTTACTTAAAATCTTAACTTAAAACTACAAGTAGATTAGTAGGCTAAAATGCAAAACAAATGTCTGCCATTTGCCTCTACTCTAACAAGTTCTAAAAACCTACATCAAGAAATCTATAATTTAATGACTCCAATGCTGTGAAAGGGAAAGAAAGATTATATTAAATTGATAACAGAAAGTTCTCATAGTATTTGCTTCAGGCAACCATTTCATGTAAATGACTCCTATACTTAGAAAGTCTTAACCCACATACCAGTGCAAAAAAATAAAAATAAAAAAATGTTTACAAACCAAATCAGTAAGCTTGAATAAATTACAACTGTGAAACAAATTGCACTTACATTGAAAGAACTGGAATTGCTGGTATTGGCCGTGCATGCACAAAAGAAGAGAAAAAAGGAATACGTATCAGCATCTTCAATGGAAGTCAGCCCATAAATAGTGAACTCCTAATAATTTTTTATTTAAAACTTACACAAAGGAATTGAAGGCAATCTCCAAAGAAAAAATACTGTAATGAACAAAATCACAATGTTTCTCTTGACTACATAGTTATATAACCAAAATCCAATAAAAGAGGCGTTATAAGATATCAAGTAATGAAAATGAAGAAAAGGGAAAACAACCTATAGTAAAATATCAAGTAATAAGATCAAATAATTTTTCATTCGAGTATGAGTAGAAAATTCACCTACAAAAGCCATTACATTACCTTTGAAATATAATGGTAAATGATATTCACTATTATTAAAATTAAATAATAGTCAATTATTGAATATTAAATAATAATAACTAAACTAACTCAAATAGTAATGAAAATCATATCTTTATTTATAATGGAAACAAAACCTATTAAATAATGCTAAAATATGCTTTTTTACATAAGTTTTTAGAAGTTATTTTGAATAAAGTGTCTTCCCAATGCATATATTTATAATGCTAAATAACACTAATTAAGTTATAATTAATCTAGAATAATAAGTATAATTTAATATAGATCCAAAGTCTAATTAAATGATAATAACTATTACATTGATAATTAAAACATTATTAATAAATAATTATAATTACAGTTATAATTATTATATAAATAATTTGTTAGGAATGTAATTTTATTGATTTAAAAATATGAGAAATATAGATAATACAAAATACTAATTCTTAATTAATCAATTTTTTTCTCTTAATTTCTCAAATATACATGAATCATACTATTTGTTAAGTCAAGATTTGTGTTGAATCAAATCGATTTTGGTTATATGCAATTAGTATTTGTTAAGTATATACTTATGACCAATCTAGCTAAAGTACCAAAATGCTCTGCTGAGCATCCTATTGCTTCTTTCTTTTATTAAAAACTGTGATCTTTGACAGGATCAAAAGTACAAATATAAACATAAAATAAAAAAATAAACAATAGTGCTGGGGGTTTTGACAGAGAACTTACATCCTTCAGTCCAACATATCCAGATTCTATTCGGGAGTTCTTTTCAAATGCCTGAAATATATTAAGATATTCTACTCATACATTTTGACCAGTAACAAAACCCAATCCATCTGAGTCACAACAAAATGGATTACAGAAACAAAGCCCTAAATTAAAGCATTATAATACACAACCAGATGCAGAATAAAAGAAGATTATACATAGGAATGACATGTACTCTGTCCTAATTCAATCAACTGGACCTAACTTAATTCAACTGGGGTCGGCAGCTGAAAGGCATTTACAAACTTAGCCTTGCAACATACTTCATCTAAGTCATAAACAACTACTAGAATACCATGTAGTGCCAGTGAACTTCACTGGTCAAATTGTAATAAAAAAGAAGAAAGAAATAAAATGAGTTAATTTTTACTTTCAAACAGTAAACAAGTTAAAGGATTAAAATCTGGGATGATGTTGTTAGAAAGTATTCCACACCTTGTAAGATGACACTCTTGTTATTTGAGCATTATTATTGTGAGACCTGAACTCTGCATCCCCAACATCCCTAAGGAGAGGAAAAACTCACAATAAGTCTTAGTAGAGTAAATGATAAATAATTATTATAAAAAAAAAACATAATGATATGAATCCTAGCCATACAAGTACCTTTTTGCAATATATGTTAAGATCCTAATTGAAAGTTTTAAATTGTCCGGTAAATTTGGTTTGATATCAACAGAAAGCTGAACAAAATATTCAGCAATATGGGGCTAAATGTACAATTAAGTAAACAACCTAAAAGGTGCAATGACTAAAAATTAAACCAAAATCATGATTAGAAAACATGGCTTTTGGTCCAATGCACATAACCAATATACTATATATTAAAAAAAAAAGAAAAGAAAAGGAAATTCGCCTATCATTGCAGTTTCTTAACCAGAGTCTTCCCTCTATTATCTAACCACAAACATCTATATGACAAAATGATATATACTAGTAATAATATTGTTACCACCAACCCTAATAAAAGATAAGAGATAAATATAATTCTTAATTAAAACTCATTAATTGAATCTATAGACTAACTAATTAGAGTGTTAGTATTAAAAAAAGTTAAAACAGAAAACAGCAGGACTTACATCAGAAGCATTGCTAATGAGCTCACGAAGAAAGATCTCCTTGTTGCTGTAGAAAGTGTTGATAATTAAACTAAGAAGCTGTTAATCTCAGCTTGAAAAGCAAACATCTCTGTACTAAAGTAATTAAACTAAGTTGCTGAAAACATATATACAAGCCAATAATAAATCAGAAGTTATACAACTAAAGGAAGGTAATCAATGTCCTCACGACATATAGCCTAAATAAATCACCATGTGAATCATGGACGCCATGGAAATCAATTATTTAAATAAATAAATAAAACTCATTTCGTTCATACCCAAGGTGGATACATTGAGGCTCCATTTGGTTTTATGCAAGTCTAGTTTGTCAGAACAAAAATAACAAAAAGTGTACTTGATTTTTTTTAAAGGGGGACAGTATTTAAAAGAAAAAGATACATTAATTTTCTGTTACATATAACAATTATGTTTGATTAGTGGCCATCCATTTACTTCAAATGGCAAAAACGAAAATCCATTAAAAAATAACAAATCAAAACCGAAATAAATAAATAAAATAATGATAATTCAATAATAAATTTCAATCTTTCTCTTGTATTACCCAAATCTTTCAATCTTTATTAAGTATATCATATCCATCAACTGCTTACAAAAATGTTGATAGGTTCTATGTCTTGGATACAGATTGTAATATAACCCAATTTGCCTTTTTATATCAACAAAAGGCAGATTCCAAAACCGAAACAATGAAAAAACATTCAAGCTCCAACTATCTTGAAGTAAATAAAGAACCAGATTGAAGTAGAAGTGGACAGTTACCAGTAGAAGTGAAAGTAGAGCAGGAAAACAAGAAAAGAAGCAAAGCGGTGAAGCATATGAGCTTGGAAATGGATCTACTTGCTGATGAAAAGACAGTCTCCACATGCACACACTCAAATCACCATCCTGCCCCTTTCTTTACTTCAATTATTTCCCATATATTATTAAATTAAAAATTACATTTAAATAATGTAATTTACTCTCTTAACCTCCATTGTGTAATTGTGACGAAACAAAATAGGGGTGGCAACAGTGGAATGGAACGGCTGAACATTTAAATATGGAAATCGGCATAAAAGCAAGTGGGACATAAACTCATAAAAGAAAACAAAAAATTAGATTATTAATTGCATTTAAATATTTAATATAATTATTATATATTATCATGGGGTTGGGGTTTATGGTTAATGCAGGTACTTTACCTCGACAAATAACCGTAGGATGATAATTTTTCTCAATAAAAGCTTCTGCAACATGAAGCATCTCACCAGCTGCACAAAACAATGGATGATGAATTAAGTGTAACTAGTATGGTACATACTTAGTATTGAAACATGTCTTTGCTGTAGGAGCTTTTCTCAGCTAGATTAAAAGTTTGAGCAAGGAAAGCAGTAACCAGGGTTCGTAACTTCTTGTATTTGAGTGACAAAAGAACCTTAGTACTTGAAACAGGTTTCCAATATTTAGAATATCATGGATTTTCATAAGGAAACTTTGTGTATAAGCCATAAGCATCTTAAGAAGAGAAGACCGGAACTAGGAAAATAAATAAGTAGAACTTGTAGGCACTAACTCTGGTGCGATGTAAGATCAATAATCTTGTTCCACTGACAAGACATGTTTATATGCAAGTGAATCTAGTTCTAAAAGGTCAAAGCATCATCTACTACATTGCTAGATGCTGAATATTTTCAAATAGCTTATAGACTAAATTACAGTGACATGCTTTTATTGATTTCAACGAAGAATCCAACAAATAGATCCTTCTTATATGTTATCGCTTCATCACTACAATATAAAACCCTCAAACAAATTTAAATTCAAAAGCCGGGCAACACCATACCAGTTAACAATCATTCAAGTTAACAATCTAACAAGACTAAATTAGGGATTTGACAAAAAAAACTAAAAAATAATAAATCTAAACAGCACAAATGCAAGAGCAGAGCATTCTTACATCGGGAATTAGGGATTTGACAAAAAAAAAAGAAAAATAATAAATCGGGAATTAGGGTTTGATTACCTATTATGCTTCTGAGCAAAGGGACGTCCTACAAAAACCCTTGCCTTTGTTAATTCGATTTTCTATATGGAAAATCAATGCCCGGTATGAAGGGTGAATTTTACGGATTTGAAATTGGGGAAAAGGGTGAACAAGAGAGCAAAACGGATGTCAATGGAGGAAAAAGAGGTTAAAATACTTCCGTTTCTAGGAGCAGCGATTGAATATCTTCCGGTGTCCGGCGAAAGCTCAGATTGTGACTGGTCTGGTAAGAGGGATTCGTCAGCACAGGGTTACACTTCTGTTTCTAGTACTGGTAGAGGAAATGAAATGAAAAGGGGGGCAAATGAACCTGCAGAAAGAAATGGGAAAGGGTTATCGTGTGGGTAAAAAACAAGAGAGCAAAACGACACAGTTTTGCCAAAAGAAATTTCACCTTTGCGGCGTTTTTAATCAAAACGCCGCTAAAAGGGGGACCTATTGCGGCGTTTTACCAAAACGCCACTAAAAAACTAATAAAACGGCGCTGTTTAAAAGATATCTTTTGCGGCGTTTTTTAAACAAAACGCCGCTAATGCCTTTAAAAATTAAAATTATTTAATATATAAAATAAAAAACCAATATAAACTTTTTCATTTAAATAAAAACAATATTTAAAATAATATATAAAATAAAAACAATATAAATTATTTAATAATAGTATTTTCATTTTTCATTTAAATAAATAATTTTTAAAATTATTATAATATTTAAAAGAATTAGATCAAATTTGAAATCTTGAATATTATTTAAAATTTGAAATTATCTAATATATAAATTAAAAACAAAGCTGTCATATACCCAAAAACTTTAAATTTATTTTAATAATAGTATTTCAAATTGTTAACATATGTATATTTTTTACCCTAAACCCCTAATAAACCCTTATCCCATTAACTCCTAAACCCTAACCTCTGTCCTCTTAGCCCTTAAACCCCTAACATCTAACACCTAACCCAGAAACCATAAGCCTATATCATTTAATCCCTAATCCTTAACCAATATAACCATTAAACATGAAATCACAAACACCAAACCCTAAACCCTTAAATTTTAAAATTTAAACCCTAAACCCATAATATTTTAAACCTATAAACCTTAAAACATAAACACTCGACACTCAACCTTAAATCAATAAACTCTAAACCTTAAAACCCTAAACTCCTAACCCTAAATCCTAAGCTGTAATCTATAAACCATAAACATTAAAACCCTAAACCTTAGAATTATAAACCTTAAAACCCTCAACCTTAACCTCCATCTTCTTAACCCTTAAACCCATAACACCTAACCTATAAACCCTAAACCCATATCCTTTAATCCTTAATCCCCAACCAATAACCCCTAAACCTTAAATCATATGAACTATAAATCTTACACCATAAATCATAAACTTTAAACCCTAAACTCATAACCTTTTAAACTTATAAACCCCAAACATTAAACAATTGAACCACTAAATTATAAACACTAATGCTAAGTTATTTTTTTCAATTTTTATATTGAAACCGAAACGGCGACGTTTTATTTTTAAATAAAATAGTTTAAATAGATATTTGTGGCATTTTTCAAAATTCCGAACCTTTAGCGGCGTTTTTGGAGAAGCGCCGCGAATGCCCCGACCTTTAGCGGCGTTTTTGGAGAAGCGCCGCAGATGCCCCGACCTTTAGCGGCGTTTCTGGAGAAGCGCCGCGAATGCCCCGACCTTTAGCGGCGTTTTGGAGAAGCGCTTCTCCAAAAACGCCGCTATAGGTCGGGGCATTCGCGGCGCTTCTCGAAAAACGCCGCTATAGGTCCGGGTATTAGCGGCGCTTCTCCAAAAACGCCGCTAAAGGTCGGGGCATTCGCGGCGCTTCTCCAAAAACGCCGCTAAAAGTCCTTTTTAGCGGCGTTTTAAAAATAAACGCCGCTATTGCTCATTTTTTGGCGGCGTTTAAAAACGCCGCTATTGTGTTATATTCGTGGCGTTTTTCGTTGAAACGCCACTAAAAACGCCGCTAAAAGTCTGTTTTGGTGTAGTGATTTTTTTTTCTTTAACAGGAGATGATATGGGTTTTAGGACAAATTTTTGCATTCTATTTTCGTAAAAAAAATCAAAAACATATTTTCATCTCAACTAAACATCTAAGTTGGTATTTAAAATTTATTTAGACTGTCACATAGGACTACTGTTAGGGAGGTAATGGAGCTTAACGGCAGAGTGACCATTTCATAACAAAACGATAATGTAAGTGACTAAAACGTGACATTTCAAATATAAATGATAAAAATATAATTCAAGGAAAACAAAAATAACTATTTATTATTTTTCTTTTTATTTTATTTTTTTAATATGGTTAGAAGTTACGAAATCCTATGAATTTCAATGTAACCTTCGTTTTTGAATTTCAAAAATGAGGACATTTACAATGCAATATGTTTATGTTTGGTTTAAACAAAATGGAAATATTTATGTAATTGCCTCTTTTGTATAAAATTGAAGAAAAAAAATCGTGCGGTAAAACTATGTGTATTAATAGATTCAAAAATTAAATAAATTGTACTGTTAAAATAGAAAACACTTTATAAGTGAAGGCCGTGAAAATTATGTGGGTCCGTTGAGCTTATGTGTCAAATCACCAATAATGCCACTTGTCAATCAGCGAAGTGGTCTAAAATTGAAAATTTTCATGTTAAAAACTTAGCTATAATATATATATTAGATACCTATATATAAAAGGACCTTCCTGTTTTGACACGTGTCCAATCATTCATGATTTTTTTATATTATGTTAAGAACAGTTAAATTATAGTTATGCACTCTATTTTTTGGTTATAATTTTTCCTTTTTTTTTTTCATTTGACTAAAACGGTTAAATTTTAGTTTTGGTCTCTTTAATGTATTTAAATTTAATATTTAATCTTTATATTTTAATTTTAATTTAAACCAATCCCTATATTTTTATAATATTATTAATTAATCTAAATTGTTAATAATTATATATAAAAAGAAGGTCATTCTTCTTACATGTGGCGCATGAAACCATGTTCTCTTTTATTATTATTATTGTTAAATTTTAATT
Source organism: Gossypium australe (assembly GCA_005393395.2). Taxonomy (NCBI): domain Eukaryota; kingdom Viridiplantae; phylum Streptophyta; class Magnoliopsida; order Malvales; family Malvaceae; genus Gossypium; species Gossypium australe. The sequence continues at coordinate 39,896,390 of CM016626.1, read as the reverse complement.
TCGTCTCTCTAATATATTTAAATTTGATATTTATTCCATATACTTTAATTTTTAATATCATTTGGTCCATATAATTTTATAATATTATTAATTAATCTAAATAGTTAATATTATTAACTTTTTGATTAAAACGTTACATGGTAATATATAATTTGAATATTGAATCTTAGAGAATAGAGATTGAAATGTGGTTTCCCATTTTTTATAGGTTTGTGTCGTTCTCTTTTTACATCATAAGATAATGGTCAAATTTCAATTTTGGCCTATAGATTATACTGAAATTTGAGATTTAATCTATATGTTTTAATTTTTGACATAATTGAATACATCTACTTTCATAATGTAGTTAGCTAGTTCAAATAGTTCATATTGTTAACTATTTCAATCAAAATGCTAACACCATTTTTTTAAAATAGTATAATTCAATAGAAAAACAAATTTCTATCATGATGATTTGGATGAGAGCTTTCAAGAAAAAATTCTAATAAGTATTTTCAATGTTAATTTTACATGACTATAAGTGATTTTTTTTAATTTCAAAATGTTACATCAGATAATTTAATAGAAGAATTTCAACAATGGTAACAACTAGACCTAAATTTTTAAATTCGAAAAAATAGATGACTATAAAAGTAGGAGACTTAAATTTTAAATGTACGAAGTGTATAGAGAATTAGAACATATTTTAACTTTTAAATTTACTCTATAATTTGATATAAATAAATAATTAACCAACGCGAAGCGTGAGCTAACAACCATACTAGTTAAAGAATTATTTTCACGTACATTAATATATATATATATATATATATATAAAGAAATTGTCCAACTTCATTTTACATATTCTTCTCTAATAATTATATATTTATAATTTCAAAAACGAAAATTAAATAAATCCCATGTTTTAAAATAAATCTCAATTTTATTACTTAAATTATTTATAATCATTTTAAAATAGGTACTCATGGATCGGGTTAGGCCCATGTAACGTATCTAGACAAATTTTTTAAGTCTAGACCCAATCTAAAATATGGGTTTACTTTTTTGTTCAAACCCAACTCAATTTAATAAAGGTAAACTTAGGCTCAACCCGCCCCCCGACCCTTTCATATTTGATTTTTTTAAAATTAACTTTTATTTAAAAATATTTTTTAAAAATTATAATACATTAAATACACTAAAAAATGCTAAAATAAAAATTTTCTAACACATTAAAACATATTTACATTAAAAAAATACTACCATAAATATAATAAATGTTTTATTGTATTGAATATAATTTTTTTAAATTATATATTTTAGACTGGATTATTTAATTGAGTAATTTTTTTTAAGTTTTACGTAATTAATTTAATTGTTATTAGATTAATGATTTAATATAAATATAATATGTATATGTATAATTATTATTTAAAGTATATAATTAATATATATGTTCATATCGTAATATATTCCGGGTCGAGTTTGAGATCAAAATAATCTTATACAAAACTCGAATCATATAAAAAATGGAGTTTAAATTTTACCTAAATCCACTTTTTCAACCTTATATTTTTATTCAGATCTGTTTCGAACCAGCCTTGGGACTTGACCAGGTGTCCATGACCAGCTATAATCCAAACCGAAGCATTACCACTTAGGTCTAATTTTTGCTTTAGTTATTATTTGAGTTTGGCTATATAAATTAAGCCTCTTTGGCCCTTAGGTTCCTCATACTGCTACTGTGCCTTACTTTATCTCAGAAAACAAAGAAAAGAAAAGGGTTTTCCTCCATTTTCTATTTATCTTTTCATTTCGAATTTAGGGAAAAAAATGGCCACTTTCATCGAATTTCCAATCTAATTTCTCATTAATATTTTTTATTTTAAATTCTCGTTTCTAAAAATTTTTATTTTTTTTTTCAGTCATTTCAACCATGGCTTCCAATTCGAAGAAGCCCGCTACTGCTGGTAAGCATAATCTCAGATTCCTTTTCTTTACCGGTATTTGGAATTTGTTTCTGAGATCTACCTGAGCTCCTTATGCTTAATTTCTCAATCGTCGCTTGAATGAATTTACTGTTTTAGGGTATTTGTGCTTATTCATTTTTTATTACTTAGTTTAGGTCTTGAATTGATCTGATTTTGGAGATCCTATGTTGGTTTATAGCAATTGTGTTAGGATTTGAGTAATTTCAGTTTGGTTGGGGTTAATGTGGATGAATCCAGATATGGGCTTGGTTTTGAAGTTAGTGAATTAATAAATTGATTATTATTTATGTTTTTTTCTCCTGTATTTGTTAGATGAGAAATCGGCTTTGAAAACGGAAAGCAAAAGTTCAAAGCCTGAAACATCCACCACTGAGAAGAAAATTTCAACACCTGAGCCTTCAACTGGGGGTTCACAGCCAGCACAAGCAGGGGCCTTCCCTCCCAAAGCTATTCCTGGTCCTGGATTTGCCCCACCCAATCCATTTGATTTCTCAGCCATGAGTGGCCTTCTTAATGTAAACTACTTGCCTTTTTATTTTGATTATTGTTTGGAACATATAACTTACGGATTCGGTCATCTTTTGATTGTCATAGCTCATCTTTTGCTACCTGCAGTGTTCTCAAGGCGGGTTTTTACCTTAGCACTAGACAACAAAAGCACCTTAGAAACTTGCAGGCGAGGCCTATTCAATTAGGCACATGCCTGGTGTGTCTAGGCGTGCTTTATTTGTCAGACGATAGGCATAAAAAAGCATGCTTTATTTTTTTCACTTTTTCCATTAGATATACCTTCATTAGTAAGAAATGGATAGTATCAAAATCTGTATTTTGCCTATATTTGAGTATTCAATGGCAGACATGGACCATACTTAAATCATGCATATCGACCAATAGAAAAAAATTGCATGTTTGTAGATAAACTGGATTGTATTTTAGAGTTTATTACATATCTTAAACTATATACATATATATGTATATACGTACACACATACAAGAACTCAGAAAGTACATATTGTGGTTTATTTGGCTAGTTTTTTTTGTGCCTTGTGCCCTTGACAACACTGGTAGTGGAACATTTAAGGCTTATGGTTAGTCTCTTTAATTGACTATTTCAGCGGTGAATGAAATTGCTGAGAACTGACAGTCAAATTTATATCTTATGGAAGTTAACCATCTTGGTTTTTTAGGATCCAAGCATCAAGGAACTAGCTGAGCAGATAGCCAAAGATCCTTCATTTAATCAAATGGCAGAGCAGCTCACTAAAACGTTTCAAGGGGCAGCAGCTGAAGAGACCACACCACAGTTTGATCCACAGCAGTATTATTCTACCATGCAACAGGTTATGCAGAATCCCCAGTTTATGACCATGGCTGAGCGCCTTGGTAATGCATTAATGCAGGTATATGTGGGCCCAGTAGCTAATTTCAGTGGATTCATGATTCCTGTGGTCCTATTTTCTTATATTACATTACTTGCATCACTTCTGGTAGATGAAATTTTAGTTTTGTCTTTCTTCAGGATCCAGCTATGTCTACCATGCTTGACAGTTTGGCTAATCCTCAACAAAAGGACCAGATTGAGGAAAGGATGGCACGTATTAAAGAAGATCCATCTTTGAAGCCTATTTTGGAAGAAATAGAAAGTGGTGGTCCCGCAGCAATGATGAGGTCAGCTATAAAAGCTTGCTGGGGCATAACATTTTCTTCTTTAGATTATACATTCTATTATTTCTTCAGTAAATTAATCGAGAAAGGTTTTATCGTCCAGGTATTGGAATGATAAAGACGTCCTGCAGAAGTTGGGTGAAGCAATGGGTCTTGCAGTTACAGGAGATGCAGCCACTTCTGCTGGTAATTCTGCGGCAGATGAAGAGGATGAAGCAGGAAATGAGGATGAGTCAATTGTACGTCATTGTGCTAGTGTTGGTGATGTTGAGGTATGGCAGAATGAATGTTTCGTACATGTGTTTTTCTCCTTTGACAGATAATCTTGACTGTTTTCATGGTTTTAGGGTCTGAAAACTGCACTATCCTCTGGTGCTGACAAGGATGAAGAAGATTCAGAGGGAAGGACAGCATTACATTTTGCATGTGGGTATGGCGAGGTAATAAACAATTTTAAATCTGAATCAGTCCTCTCTCTTCCTCTCTATGCAGTTGCATTATCTGACAAATGAATTAGTTTCATCTTACAAGGACAAAGTTGGTGTGGAAAGTCATTTAGTTTTAATCTATAATTGTCTACAAATATCCAACACCACCACAGTTGTTAATGCAATAAGGGCCTCTCAATAGCCGGTTGAGTGTAAGTTTTAGGATGCACAAATATTGAACCTGATAACAGACTGCCATAGCAGTTTGGGATGTAGTAGGACTTGTATTAAAACATCCTTTTGGTTGTAGTGTCTCATCTTGGGATCTTTGCAACGGGAAAACGTTTATATTGCTAGTACATATCCAAACACAAAAAAATCAGGCTTTGTTATTATTATCTGATCTTAGTGTATCATGGAATCTGTTGGCTACTAAGCAATGCTTGTTTCTTGTTTTAACAGTACTTATTGCATGTAGTGGGCGTGTTCATTACATTTCCTTTAATAAATGATAGGTTTCTTTCTTCTGAGAGACATTGGTTCTACCAAATCAGGACAATGAAGTGAATAACAGAACAAGGAAACAAAAGATATAATCTAGCAGTTCACATGAGTTTGTCTGAGATTAAATTATTGGTTTCTTCGGCAAGCTTTAGGTTACGATTTTTGGTTTTATTTCAGGCGAAATGCACTCAAATCCTTCTTGAAGCTGGGGCAAAAGTGGATGCTCTGGACAAGAATAAGAACACTGCCCTCCATTATGCAGCTGGCTATGGAAGGAAAGACTGTGTGGCCCTTCTACTCGAGAATGGTGCTGCTGTGTAAGTTACGAAGTGTCTTGGTTTAACAACGATACCAACCTGACCTCATATGAGTGCATAACTATATTTTCTTTCATATTGACTGCAGCACTCTCCAAAACATGGACGGCAAGACTCCCATCGAAGTTGCCAAGCTCAACAACCAGCACGAGGTACTAAAATTACTGGAGAAGGATGCGTTCCTTTGAAGCGTGAAGTGGTGGGGATGCGAATGGTATGTGTATGTTTGGGTCTTAGCATGTTTGTTATAGGCATTTGATTTTCTCACCCAGCTATTGGACAAATTTGGTTGTAATCATGGCTGAACGGCATGATATGCTGTCTTTGCTTTTGCCTGGTTGCCTACGTTTTGCAAATTTTATTAAGTGGGTTTTTTTTTTTAAGAAAAAGAATCATGTCCTGAAATAGTTTCTACATGGGAAATAATGGGAGTATGTGGACCAGAGAAATTTTATATAAGAATTCTTTTTGAGTCCTGTAGGCATTCAGTTGATTTGATTTTACTTTTTGTTAGAGTTAGAACTCACAATTCCAAAATCCAATTTGATTTTAACTTTTCAAATCCGAAACAATTTAAATTGATGATTTTTACTCCCAATTAACACCTCTGATTTATTTTTTTCAATTTTGATACCTTTGAAATTTGCATCAATATTTGTGCAATCCAAACACAATGGTGGGAGTTTGAAATCCCATCTTATGATTACTTTTTTTCTTTATTTAATTTTATATGAATTAATAGATAATTAAAAACATGTAAACATTTTTAAGTGAAAATTAAAAAAATTTCCCTTGAAATATGTATAGGGAGTGTTAATTTCTTTCTTCATTTTAGGATAAAATTATACCATTTACCTGTAATATTGTGAGGTTTAAATTTGGCACTAAATCATTTTAATTTATTATAAAATAAAAATATAATCACACTATTCTTTTATGAATGCATAAAATGATACTTCAAAATTTTTTAAATAATTCATACGTAATTTTATCCTCAATAAAGTTTTCATTCTAAGTTATTAAATGTTTTTACAAAATTAAGTTTTTGAAAATATCAATTTTCAGTTGACATTTTATCAAATAAGGTTTCAGTTAACTTATTTTAAATTTTTACTTAAAATAATAAATAAATTTATAAGTTAGTTAATTTATTAAAATATTTAAACAAAATTTTATTAAAATATATAAAATAATATAACAATATATCTTTATTTTTTTTTTGAGGTATAATAATAAATCTTTATAGTAGTATCTTAATTAATAGTCATTTTTATTTCACCACGACTCTTGCGTTTACTCTTATCATTAGTTTTAATTCTATCGTTACAATAATTAATCTTACTGTTATCTCTATTTTTAATCTTGCGTGAGCTAATCTTATCGTCCATTCAAATGGAGCCTTAATGCTTTCAAGAGATTTAGGTTTATATTGAGTTTCGAATTTTAGTTTTATGAATTATATTTAAATAAAAATATTATATTTATTTATAAATTTCTAGTATTTTTTTATTTCACAAGATATTTGTTGTTGATTAAAAATGCATCATATATGTCACCAAAAAAAATATTGCATAATTTATTCATTTGTTTTTATTTTATATCAATTAAGTACCAATGATAATTCTTCATGGTAAAAGTTTAAAAAACTCTACACAAATATACCAAACCATTATCCTCTTATGTAAACTTTAAAATTAAGTTAAAATATATTAAAAGCGTGTACTTTTGAAATTTATTCATTCTAGTTATACTTTTATAAATTTAATTTAAGTTTAATTGTTAACTTTATTAAAATTCTTCTTTTAAATTAAATAATGTAATATTTTGAAAAAAAAAACTCATTTAAATCGCCATGTACATAATAAATTTGAATTTAATAAAAAATTTAAACTATAATTACACCTAAATATTTTAAAATCTAAAAAAAAAAGATAGTATAAATTCTTAATTAGAAAATTAACCTTAAATTATACCTTTTTCCGTATTACACCTAAATATTTGTTTGGTAAAACGTGGCATGTTGCGGTCACCTCTATTTGAAGAAAAAATTCCGTCTAACTAGAAGTTGTGACGTCAGTAGGCAACATTAATTATGAATTTTACATCAATAAGTTATTTATAATTAAGTAAAAATACTTTTAAAATATTTTCTAATTTTTTCATCCCATTGTGAACATCCAGAAAATTTTTTAGTCCTTTCTTTTTCTTCAATTGCTTCCACACCCAGAAAATGATTGAAAATATTTAGGTTTGGTACCTAAAATTCAAGTCTAATTGCTTCCATTTTCATCGGAGTAGCAAAAGACGGCAAGCAAAACAGGTCGCTAGTGGGAGCTGTTGGCGGTGAAGTTAACAACCCCCGTTTCTCAGGTCCAATGACTCATCAAGCTCACCCGTTCAAGCACAACAACAATGGCAACTCACAAGCCGGTACCGACAACAAAACCGTCGGTCCAAGAAACAATGGCAATAACTTCAGAGGTCAATCAACAATTAGAAATTGGAGTTATGAGTTTGCTTTCAATCGAGGGGTTGAGCCAAAGGAAAGGGTTGTTCTTGAGGAAGCCCAACATTGGATCCATAGCAATGACAACAATGAAAGCTACCAAAGTTTAACAACGGAAAGATCCCATTTTTTTAATCTCAACTTAATCATTTGATGCCAAGTAAAAATAGATAAATGGAGGAAAAATGGAGCTTTAATCGTGAGGGAGAGGTTTGAACAATAAAAGTTAAAAAGTAATTTATTTTACTTTTGATTTAATTATAAATAATTTTTTTTAGTTTTTCAAGTTGAATTTCAGCAAAACCAGCAGCCTACTTACGTGGCAATTTCTTATTAGAGGGAAATATTTTTTCTACAGAAGTAACGTCTTACAAATTAAATTAAACAGTTGAGAATAATATTTAAACTTTATACATTTATTAAGATATTAAGTAAATGGACTTCTTTGTAGATTCGAGTTAATTCAAATGAATCCTATTTAATTAGTTGACATTCATGTAACGTTTTGTGCACAATGGTCATAGACTTTAATTCGCGACCCATGGCATAAATACTAATATAAGAGAGTGGGTATAGTTTAGGTGACAATTTTTTCAATTAAGCCTTTTTGAAAATATAAATAGAGGGATTAAATTTTAAAAGGTATAAAAAATATAGGGATTTTGAAACATATTTTAACCTAAAAGTTAACATGAAAACAATGATGATAGAGTTGTTCATAGGTCGGGTCGGGTCCTAACAAAATTTTAAGTTCAGGCTTGATGTTGCCCAAAAAATGGGCCTAATTTTTTGCTCAAGCATGAATAGAAAATCCTACAACTCGTCATCGACCCGACTGCCAGTATTAATTTTTTAATTTTTATTTTTTTATATAAAAAATTTTAAAAATATATAATACACCAAATACTCTAAAAATATTAAAATAAATATTTCCTAACAAATGAAAAATAAATTAAAAAATATTTATATTTAAATAATACTAAAATAAGTACAATTTAATAAGCAAATATTTTTAAAATAATAGCAATGGGCTATTTTTTAAATTAGCCTTATTTTTTATCCAATTAATTTTTTAAACTTATATTTTTATCTAAACTCTTATTTTTTCGGGCAAACTTTCAGGTCGGTCAGGTATCCTGTCAATGTAGAGCTCGAGATGATAGATGATGATGACGAGGGGGTATAAAATGTGGATACTAAAAAAAACCATACCAATGTTTCATGCTGTGGTCCTAGATCTTGATATATTCATTTGGCTGTTTCAGTTGATACTTACCAAAAACAAAATACAATTTTGCTCTGATTTGGCCCCAAAGGAACATAACAAAATTTCAGATAGTGAAAGTGAAAGTGAAATTTATCTTCATCAAGTTTCAACAATATGGGGTTGTTTGCATTGCAGCCTCACAAAATCTTGGTTTACTGATTTCTTGCTAAAGTGATGATAAAATATCTTCTTCCCTCAAGAAAACGAGACAAATTTGGATAAAATTGATGGGAATTTGACAAATTTTGATCCTTTTGTAATAAATAGCCAATATGTAAATATCTGAAGGCCAATGGAGCTTGGAAATTCATCTATATGAAAACATTATCCTGCTATTATATGGAACAGAAACCAGAACCAGAAACTTAAGAACCGATGTTTCAGTGATGGGATTAGAGCGGTGTATCCACTGCCATTAAAGTTGCTGCAGGTTTGAACTCGTTTAAAAGTAGGTAAAATTCTATGTACAGTTTCTGTTGGTAACTGTTTAATTCTATGTACATAGGGGTGCTTTTCTAGCACTGAATTTTAGTATGGGAGACGTTTGACTGTTGAATTCTATGTACATAGGGGTACTTTTCTAGCACTGAATTTTTGTATGGGAGATGTTTGATATAATGTTTACTTGGACATGGTGATCAATTTTTACTTGGTTAATATTTGCAGTCTTACCTACGTTCATTGTAGAGAAGTTGGAAATGGAGAAAAGAATGGCCATGGAGCTGTTGGGGTCATCTGTATCGGGTGCTCGAAATGTTGGACAATCTAGTGAACAAGCTTTGGAAGGAGAGGCAGCCGATAATTATGAGATTGTAAGCTTTGACGATGAGTCCATCGAAAAGTTGAATGGGGCTAGCACTGCAGGGAAAGATTCGAATGGACAGTCCTCAACCGAAGCTAGCATAGTTGAAAGGACTGCAGAATGGGGTATTGCAGTAGAATCAGATGTTGGAGAAGGTAGTTTCAGAGTGATTGGTAAAGTAAAGCCAACTGGAGAAGGAAACCAGAGCAAAAACTCGTTAGGCAAATTTTCAGTGGACTCGACAAGGACATCAGGGGAGTCGGATTATGGATTGGGTCGAGGGGCCTTTCCTAGGGTGTCACAGGAGCTGAAGGATGCTTTAGAAACCCTGCAGCAAACTTTTGTTGTATCTGATGCTACCAAACCAGACTGCCCTATAGTGTATGCTAGCAGCGGATTTTTCGCCATGACTGGTTATTCATCAAAGGAGACCGTAGGACGAAACTGGTAAGTTCAAGCTTTTAAATATGTAGAGGGGCAGTAGGGAGCCGTTCTAAAGGAACTGCAATCATTCTGCAGCTCAAAATGATTGCAATTTTCCATTGCTTGTCATACGCGATAGTATGGAGCCTTAAACTTATGTCTGAATTCAATCCGTAAAATACCCCATTCCCATTTGAATGGACAATTCTTTCCTTCATTGTGCTATTTGTACCTTGCAAACACCCTTTCCTAGAGCAGGACCAATGAGACATTATGGTTTTCAACTACAATAACTCTCTTGACATCCTATATATTGTATCGTAATCAATATATCCCCAAATATCTTGTTCTACTGTTTAATAAAGCTGTTTCTTTCCGATTACTACGAATTTGAGTGTTTGAGGATGTCATGCAGCCGGTTTCTACAAGGACCAGAAACAGACAGGAAAGAGGTTGCCAAGATTAGAGATGCAGTTAAAAATGGAAGAAGCTATTGTGGCAGGCTACTTAACTACAAGAAGGATGGAACTCCTTTCTGGAATCTTCTCACTCTCAATCCCATTAAAGATGATCAAGGGAAAACTATCAAATTCATTGGGTTGGTTCCCTTTGCTTCTTTGTCTTTCATAAGTAATTCATGTCAATATTCAGGAAATGTATGCATAGCTATTCAATATTGCTGTGTTGTGCAGAATGCAGGTGGAGGTCAGCAAATACACAGAAGGTGTCAATGAAAAGGCGCTGCGGCCTAACGGACTGCCCCAATCTTTAATTCGTTATGATGGTAAATTATTTGTAGTATTTTAGAGCATGTGTTCAATTCTAGTATGTAATATGTCCTACATTTTCAAACAGCTCGTCAGAAGGAAAAGGCTTTAGATTCCATCACAGAGGTGGTTCATACTTTGAAACATCCTCAATCCCACATTCGAACAATAAGTAACGATGCCATTAACAAGATTGAAGATCAGCATAAATTCAACCTTGATTTCCTTCTGCCTCAATCTGCCGAAAACGAAAACATTAGGACCCCTGGAAGATACACTCCCCGATCAGACATCAGCAGTACTACTACCCTAATGCACGAAACTAGCAAGAAAACTAGAAAATCAGAACGCTTTTCATTGATGGGGTGAGTCCTTTTGGTTAAGTTTTCATTAATTTGCTACTCAAAACACATTTAACAATTAGCTCAATTTCTACTACGAAATGAGAGCATTTTGTTCCTTATATGAAACATGATATCTTCCCCCCAGGTTTAAAGGCAGGCCTTTCAGCTTTGCAGCCAAGCATGAAAAACAACCACTTGTTGAACTGGAGGAGTTAATGACCAAAGACATTGAACGCATCGACAGTTCGGAACATGGTGAAAGGGAAACGGACATACGCCAAGGGATGGATCTAGCAACCACATTGGAACGTATTGAAAAGAATTTTGTGATCACAGATCCTAGACTCCCTGATAATCCGATTGTAAGGAAGAGCTTTCAAGTATTGTTCTTCTCACACAAAACATAAACTTTTTACACTAATAGAAAGTTCAGATTACAGCTTTCTTTTCCTTGAAAAATGTACCCTTCTATGCTTTATTTGATACTTTACAAAGTTCTGCCAAATCATCCAAGTGCTTGCCAGAGAATGTATCTGAAAATTCACTTCAAATGTATGCAGATATTTGCATCTGATAGCTTTCTTGAATTGACAGAATATACAAGGGAGGAAATCTTGGGAAGGAACTGTAGGTATGTAAGTTATACTACGTCATATTTCAAAGCTATGGCTGCTATTCTGCAGTGTGGGTTATTTTCGCTATCAATATTCATCATTAATATTCATCACAATTGACCATCAACCCATCATGGTATCTGTTACATTATAACACTGTTAAAAATGCATCTCCTGCTTCTATTTATGATTTCAATATCTAACTACTTCAAACAACTTTCTATGAGGTTTTCCAGATGATCATATAAAACCAGCATAACTTTTTTTTTTTTTTTGGACAGGTTTCTTCAAGGACCAGAAACTGATCAAGAAACCGTGTCGAAGATACGAGAAGCAATTACTGAACAGAGGGAAATCACAGTTCAGTTGATCAACTACACAAGAAGTGGTTGGTATTATGAAATAAAAGACAAAAAGAAAGAATATGCATGCTGACAGAAACATTATTTTCGCTGAATTGTTACAAAATTATGAATTTCAGGCAAGAAATTCTGGAATTTATTTCACTTGCAACCTATGCGAGACCAAAAGGTACTTTAGAATTAACATTTTCATGAGCTTATCCTGCAGCACATACTCCTTTTGACGACCCTTTTTCATAAATTCCTTGTTATTTTACAGGGTGAGCTTCAATATTTCATTGGTGTCCAACTTGATGGAAGTGATCATATTGTGCCTCTAAGAAGTCGCCTCTCTGATAACACAGAGCAACAAAGTGCTAAGTTGGTTTGTAATCTTTCCCTATCTCAGTTGTAGTGAATATCAGTTCATTTGATGTGTTGACAATAACATCTCTTTTTATATCAGATCAAAGCCACTGCAGAAAATGTGGATGAAGCTGTTCGAGAACTTCCTGATGCCAATTTGGTAAGGTATTCTTTCTCTCTTAGGATTATTGATACATAGCAATGCCTTATATCACTGATATGAGATAATAAAGTTGTTCAAGGTTTCTTGAATGCATAATAATTTTTGTATGCATCTTATGATTTAATTTAAGCTAGGATTTATACAATCACCTTTAAAAAGAACATTATGTTAATATTGGAATTTCAGTATCTGCAACCTTTTCGCTTATCCGAGACTGCAGTCTTTTATGCCAAAAAAAAGCACTTGCCGTTGAATTTGAGAACACAATTAGATCAGGTTATAATGATATGGTCGACCAAATTGGACTTGATTTTCCAACTCTCCATTGTCTATGATTGCCTTTTAGCTCATTGTTATAACTTATAGCCAAAGTATCATAGTTTATTTCTAGAAACCAAGGGATCTTAATTGATCTGAACTTTATATTGTTCAGAGACCAGAAGATTTGTGGGCAGTCCATTCTCAGCCTGTCTTCCCACGGCCTCACAGAAGAGATACTTCTTCTTGGCGAGCAATTCAGAAGGTAACGTTTTCCAACCTGAGATTTATGTAGCGTATTTAGAATGGATGCATCCCAATGCCTCTCCCTCTCCTTTTCTAACTTGACCTTTTGGGGGCTCTTTTTTAGATCACTTCTCGTGGTGAAAAAATTGGTTTGCATCATTTTAAGCCCATAAAACCCTTGGGCCGAGGTGATACCGGCAGGTATATTGCTATCCGAACTCTTCCCTTTTTTTTCAAGTATCTATTGTATTTGATACATATTTGGACATGATTATCAGATACTTAAAACATATAAAAAAAATTGAAAACATCCGAATCCAATAGTCATCTCTAAATCCGAGTAATATAGTCCGTCAATAAAACGAACTCATGCTTCCATGCCACTGTTTATTTTTTACTGTCTCACTTTTCACAAATGGTTTGCAGGTGCCAAGTTATTGCTTCTGTAATATTTTTGACCCCTTAAAATCATTATGATAATTATGAATTACTGGCTCCTTTTGATATCTAAATCATTTGGTGTTTCTTGCAGCGTTCATCTGGTGGAACTGAAAGGTACAGGAGAGTTATTTGCTATGAAGGCAATGGATAAGTCAGTAATGTTGAATCGTAACAAGGTCTGCTAATTGCTTAAATAGTTTTAATCAAAATGCAGGAGTTTACTTTTATGTGATTTCATTTGACCTACGAATTGCTATATGCCTGCCTTAACTAACTCACTCTTCTCTTCTATTTACATTATGGATTACCGGATTATGTATATGAATTACAAGCTATGTCAGTCAGACTGAGTGTCAGGGTAAAATGTATGTTCAATTTTTCTAAATGTTCCCATGTATTTGGAGGGTTTAAATCTCCATAATCATATTTGAAAGGTCGATTATAAGCATTTGAATTTGTGATAGATATGCATTCCGATACTTCGAGTAGACATTTTGAGTCGGTGCCTTGACTTATTTCCCTTTACAGGTCCATCGAGCATGCGTTGAAAGGGAAATCATCTCGCTTCTTGATCATCCATTCCTTCCCTCACTATACTCTTCATTTCAGGTTTTTCTCATTTTCACCTTTTGTTCTTCCAATAACTTAATACAATGCTTTTACTAAAAAAAAAAAAAAACCTTCATGAAATGCTTAAGTGAATACATAGGAGTCAGCTTATCTAGAATTGATTGATCAGTAGCTGCTATTATATTAAAGTAGCCATCTATAAGTTCAAAGTCATAATTATATGTTCCTATTAACCATTTTATAATTGCTAATAATAGTATTTAACATGCTAACTACTACGTTGATGCTAGAATCAAATCTTTCTTTCTAGTTTGGAACCTTGAATTATTGCTCAAAACAAATTGAAGTGCGTACTAATGTCTTCTTATCTCCTCAGATTCCCACACATGTTTGTTTGATAACAGACTTTTGCCCTGGTGGAGAGTTGTTTAACCTGCTTGATAAGCAACCTCTGAAATTTTTCAAAGAAGAATCTGCAAGGTAATGATCGCAACATAAACATAAAAATTTCCCTAACCATCACAATTTAAAAAGTGAGTATTTGGATAGCTTGGCTATAATATTTGATCACTTCACACTATAATTAGTTTGAGTCAGGAAATTTGATTTCACCGGCAGGTTCTTTTCTGACGACGGATTGATTCCTAGCAGTTTTCCTAGTGAATGTTCCTTTTCAAGTTTTAACTCTGAATTACTAGATGTCTAAATCATTATGGATATCTGAACAGATATTTCTTGTGCCTGCTATTCTCACCACTATGTTATTTGTTTCCAGGTTCTATGCAGCTGAGGTTGTCATTGTTTTGGAATATCTTCATTGTCTAGGTATCTTAATAAACTGAAAACAGATATATTTCCCTTTATTAAAACTTTTTTTTCTCCTTGCATCTTTATGAACTCAAGTTGCAAGAATATGCTTTCATCTTTTTATGGTTTATAACAGGAATAATATATAGAGACCTGAAGCCAGAAAATATTTTACTTCAGAAGGATGGCCACATTGTATTAACCGACTTTGATTTATCTTTTATGACATCTAGTAAATCCCAAGTATGTCAAAATAATTTTTTTTTGATGTTTTACTTGATATTTGATAAGACTGTTGATAAATAATGATAATTTTTTTCTTGAGATAAAAGTTTAAAATGATTTACAGGTTTTAAAGTATCCCGTGCCTAAGAGAAGAAGATCCAGGAGTCAATCACTTCCAACATTTGTTGCAGAGCCATCTACACAGTCGAATTCATTTGTTGGAACTGAAGAATACATTGCTCCAGTATAATGACTCTATTCAATCCATGCCTAATGTTCATAAGTTCAATTGCATTCATTACAGATGCAACAAAGTAACATGTTTCCTTTACTGTAATCTGTTTGGATACCTATGTTTCAGGAAATTATTACTGGTGCGGGACACAGTAGTAGCATTGATTGGTGGGCTCTTGGTAAGTAGATGGTGATACTGTGCAGCTTTTTTCTTTGGTTCTATAGCATTGTTTATAGATGAGATGAGATGACATACCTGGATTTATATTCGGAATTTAGGCATTTTGCTGTATGAGATGCTCTATGGCCGAACGCCTTTCCGAGGTAAAAACAGGCAGAAGACTTTCTCCAACATATTGAACAAAGAACTCACCTTCCCAAGTAGCATTCCGGTACGTTTCTAATCCATCAATGACAAATAATTTACAACAGAAGATGACATAACTTCCACCATCTTTCTGAACATGACATGATAGAATTGCTCAGCATAATTTTAGCGGAACATATAATCCTTCGGGATTTTTAAACTACAATCAAGATGGTCTACTTCATGCAAATTTTAACTATTTAAATTCTCCATATGTTTTTATTGTTTTCTAGATCATCAGATGAAGTACAAGAACCAGCTTGTGTAATGTGATCATTTACCTCTGCTGCTGAAATGAAATGCAGGTTAGTCTTGCAGCTAGGCAGTTGATTAATGCATTGTTGAACCGAGACCCCTCCAGTCGTTTAGGGTCAAGAGCTGGTGCTGCTGAAATTAAACAACACCCTTTCTTCCACGGCATTAATTGGTCTCTTATACGCTGCACGGTAATAAAACTTCTACATTAGAGAACTGAAACCAAATCCAAATGGTCAGAAGTTGTTTTTAACTCTTTGGAAGCTACTTTGTCGCTGCTTCTTCTGATACATTGTAGTGGTTGCTGTTTTACTTGCAGAGCCCACCGCCATTGGAGGTACCTCTTCAATTAATCAAGAAAGATACTACAAACACCAAAGATGTGAAGTGGGAAGATGATGGAATGCTTGTTAACTCTAATGACATGGATGTTTTCTAAAGGTTCATTAAAGAGTCTCTAAGCTCTAAAAACTATCAACATGCATTGTCATGCGTATTATGTAACAATCTTCACAGTAGATTAACCTTGCCTGCAATATTTTCAGAAAGAATGATCCATAGATTCTACTCTTCTTACTCGTGTTCATTGACTAAACAGGTATAAGCTCTTACAATGGGGCATTGCACTACATCAACAAACAAGATGCTGCCCAAGTGCCCAAGTGCTATTCAAGATGAAGCTAGGTAGGTGGCAGTACACTTGCTGATTACTAAAGATCGATAAATAGTCCCTATTAACATATAGACTGTTCCGGCTTGGAGACAAAAGTGATAGGTTGATCGATGCCATATCTTGAAGTCAGTTTACTTGGAGCCTCATAGCAAAACACTTCATATTGAAGCTTTCAGCATGAGTTTGACTTGGAACCAGAAGTTGTATACTGAACAAATAAAGTTTGACTTGACACCAGAGGATGTATACTGAATAAATGAAGTGCTGTGGGATTTTGCTTAATGAAAAAGAAATTGTTCATATGAGTTGCAATCAACCCCTTTTTCACTCTCTTTTACCCAAATCTTATACTCTTCACCAAAAAATGATGCATTAGCTTCCTATCTGATCATATTCAAGACCCGTACAGTTAAACATGAGAATCGATTAAAGAAAACAACATTAAACTATCTGCTAATAGCTAATTAACCATGAATCCTCAGAAAGTTCTTGTCATTTAAAAATATATATAAGCTAATAGCTAAGCCATCTTCCATAGCTCCTGTTACCTCTAGCATTGCTGTCATTCTTGGCATTCTATCCACAAAACCTTAACATATGATATAGCAGAATAATGTAGATATTTGTTTAAAAAATGAATAATATGAGAAATTAGTTTACCTGAAATTATCAACAAAGATATTGAGGAATGCCCATTTGAAGACAGGAAGCTTGACCGAAAAAATTATGACTTGTGGCCAATAGCCAAGTGGTCAATGGTCTATTGGTAGAGTGTAGGACTCTTGGTTCCTGTGGCCAGGGATCAAACCTTGGCAACCTCGAATATCGTAAACAGAAACAATAACTTGTGAAAAACAACTTTCATCTAATTAGATCAACAGCACTTGCAAAAACTGTACCAGATGCCTATGCAGGTATAAGGTAGAAGTGCTATCATGAAGGAAGATAAGGACCAACAAATAGGATCTCCATCTGCAATGGCTTCCATAGCTTAAACAGTGAACATAATTCCAAAGTGAATGGCCTTACTTAGACATTCCTATCAATGGAACAACTGATATGAAATGAAAAATCTACATGGAGATTTCCGATTCAAAAGAATCTGGCAAATTGCATCTGAAGAATGGTTCCATCTTTGTCAATGTCATTACATGCTAAAATAGCCAAAAACAAATCATGATGATTTCCATTTTCCCCTTTCCTTTTGTTTTCTCTTCTTGCAGTTTAAGGCTAACTCATTTATCAAATCATTTTGCCACATATATTCTAATCTAATTTTAGTAATGACACAACATAGCATCGGTTTTGTGTAGGAGCTAATCAAATAAGAAAAAAAAAAATTGCACCACCGCTAATTGTATTGATCTATCATGCACGTAACAGTTCAAAAACATACCAACCAACACATTCAGGCAGCAAAATACAAACATGAGAAGTTGTATAAAGAAAAGAAGAGGTAACATCCATTCATAAATTCTAAGAATCTTCCATATAATAGATGTAATTAAATAACAGTAAGCCAAGAAAAAGGGGGCAGGACAAAGAGACTTACAAATTTTAGAAGCCTAACAACAACAAAAAAAAAAAAAAAAAAACTTAGAATGCTTTCTGAGAGGTTTTCTTCCCAAATATTGCTTCCCAAACCAAAGGTGAAAAAGGAGCCTTCTTATCCAGAAACTGTCTAACAGCTTTATCATTAACCAGAAATCCCTTTTGTTTTAAGGTTCCAATAACATTCACTGCTTCTTCCACACCCTTCTCCTTGCACAATCCATCAACCAAGCCCACAAATGTGGTGACATTTGGAGAATGTCCAGCTTCAACCATTTCCAAACAAAACTCAATGGCATCATCCAAGTGCTTACATTTATACAATCCTTGAATCAAAACAGTATAACTAAAAGCATTGGGGATCACACCTTTCGATTGCATCTTCCTGAAAATTCTCATTGCATCCTCAAGCTTGTGTGCTTTGCAGAAGCCATCAACAACAGCTGTGTATATTACAACTTCCGGGATTGTACCCTTTTCCCTCATTAATCCAAAAAGCTTCATTGCTTCTTGGATAAGCCCATCTTTACATAGACCATCAAGCATGGCTACAGCATTGGGTATAAGACCTGTCTCTTTCATTTTCTTGAAAATCTCATCAGCATCCTCTGGTGGGGAAAGCTTTTCTTCATGCTCTTTTCTATGCATTGCTTCTGACTCAGAGGGTACTCTTGCTCTCTTGTTTTCGAGCCCAAGCTTGAATTTTTCCAAGAAGTTAACTTCAGATTGAGAATCTTCTCTCTTCTTTGTAGGATCAGAAGCAAATTTGGCATCGGGGGATTGAAATGAGGAACCATTACGATCAAAGCTGGCTCCTTCGGTTTCTCTAAAAGACGAATTGAAAGGCCTTCGACCCCTTAAGGGTCGTTTGGGAATATGTTGGGTAGCCCCATCATCATCCTCATTGCTCCTGATGGATTCATTTTCTGTGATGGGTCGTTTTATATCGCTGAAAAGGCGCGTTTGCAAGACACATGACGAAGGTGCTGCCCTTGAAACGGGGTGATGGGGCTTCAAAGTTAAAACCTTCATCAGCTTCGTTAAAACCCCCCGAGCTTGTGATGATTCCATATTGCAGCACTGGTTTCTAGTACCAAAGGCTGTTCTTTTTCTTCTTCAATGCAAGGAAAACTGCTATGGGTTCCACAGGGAATGTTAGGGTTTTGAGCCCCCAAAAGTACCAAAGGCTGTTTTTTTTCTACAATTCAAAGAAACAACTATGGGTTTGACAGGGAACGAGGGTTTAAGCTCAGGGAAGTTGGGTTTTTTAGCCCAAAAGAAAACAAAGGGGAAAAGTTTAGAACTTTAGGGGTAAAACAGTACTTTAAAGACAAGCATGAAGGGTAATAGCGGTAATATGAGGAGCAAAAGTGAGCAACTCCTTGTTTTTCTTTCGGCGGTAAACTAAGACCCCATTAGCGAAGGGGCACTGGATATTAAGATAAGGTTTTATAAAATACCCAGAGTCAGAGCTCAAAGCTCTTTTTCCACTCCATTGGCTTATGAAGCTCTAATGCACCCACAACTTAGTCACTTGCAAAGAGCACTTGGGTTTTGCCTTTATTTTTCACTATTTCAGTTTCAATAGGTAAAGGTAATGTTGCATCTTTCAATCAACCTCAGAAACCCACTGTAAAATTGTCTGTGTTTCTTTCTTTCTTTCTTTCTTTCTTTCTTTTTCTGTATTTTGTTTAGAACACTCTCTTGGGAAACCTTTGCTTTGATGCTTGGTGTCATTCACTTGATGAAATTCTATTATCAATTGTTTGTTTCTTGCAGCCCCTTGAATCTATCTTCTTTTTTTTTACTGTTATTTAGTATTTTATCTTTGTAAGAATCTTCCTTCAAGAGGCACCATTTTTTTCATTGCTTGCTTCTTTTGATGATAATTCCAGGGAAGCTAACAACCTGTGCTTTCCAGCTTCTTAACTATGGCTGCATTGCAAGATAATTTACTTCTTTAGTCTTCAAGTGAATGTGAATTTATATGATTGTTTCTAGAGTTAATGTCATTTATCTGCTTGTGCCTTTGTAGCAGACATGGATGTTACTAGCTGTCAAAATGGTGGTAGCATCATGTGGTTCTTCAGAGACAAAGGTTTTGATGATAAAAGCATCAATGAAATGTTCAAGAAATGTAAGCGCCTTCAAGGCGTGCACAAGGAAAGAGCCTCTGAAAACTGGTCTTACCTGAAAAGCATTGGTATTCAAGAGAGAAAGCTACCTTCTGTTGTTTCCAAGTGCCCCAAAATCCTTGCCCTTGGTCTATATGAGAAGCTTGTCCCCATGGTAGAGTGCCTTGCTACACTAGGAACCGAACGCCGCGAAGTTGCTTCCGCCATTGCTAGATTCCCTCAAATAGTCTCACACAGTGTGGAAGAGAAGCTTTGCCCACTCTTGGCTTTCTTTCAAGCATTGGGAGTCTCTGAAAGGCAACTAGGCAAAATGATATTGCTAAATCCTAGGCTTATCAGTTATAGCATTGAATCTAAACTCACAGATATTGTTAACTTCCTTGCCACACTTGGCCTTACCAGAGAAGGGATGATCGGTAAAGTTCTGGCAAAATACCCGTTTATAATGGGTTATAGTGTCAACAAAAGGCTACGTCCTACAACCGAGTTCTTAAAATCGGTTGGTTTATCCAAGACAGATCTTCAAACAGTGACCATGAACTTTCCCGAAGTCTTGTGCCGAGATGTTGACAAGATTCTAAGACCAAACTTTGCATATCTTAAAAGAAGTGGATTTGAGGATAGACAGATAGCCGCTTTGGTGACTGGCTATCCCCCTATTCTAATCAAGAGCATCAAGAATTCCTTAGAACCTAGGATTAAGTTCTTGGTTGAGGTGATGGGGAGGCAAACCGATGAAGTAGCTAATTACCCTGACTTTTTCCGGCACGGTTTAAAGAAGCGAGTAGAGTTGCGGCACCGGCTTTTAAAAGAGAAGGATGTCAATTGTAGCTTAAGTGAAATGCTAGACTGCAATCAGAAGAAGTTTCTATTGAAGTTTGGTTTGTTTCAAGGACTTGCCTGAGGTACTATAGCCATTAGCCACTATCAAATTCTCTTTTGATTGTCATTTTTCATATTGTAGCTCGATTGTCACCTTTGGTACATGAAGTGAATTTTGTATATTTTTCTGAACTTTATCTATCAGAAATTAAGATCAGCAGCAATTGCAGCTTTTATTATAGCATCTGACTTAATGCCCTATGAACTATGAAGCCTAAGTTCCAATTCCTTTATAATTTTATCTACATGTTGAGCCAGTTGAGTTGATTTTGGGTGAGACCATTTGAGCCATTTTGAGTTTAGGGTCATTTAAGTTCTGGTCGGTTTAAGCTCAAGGTATCTATCCACATCTACAGTGGATAATAGTTTTAAAATCTGTAATCAAATATTATCTAAATATGCAATATTCAAATCAATACGAGGATCGGATATCTATGAAGATCCAAATTGCCATCCCTACCCCCAATGATGCAATGTTTTAACCTCCACTGTTACAGTTGGAAACCATAATTCTTAAACATGTTAGTTGAGTTGATTTTGGGTGAGCTCAATTTGGATTCATACTCATTTTAAGTTTGCAATGCTTTGAGTTCGAATAAATTTCAATTTTGAACCATTTGGATTTGATAATCATGTTTCAAGTCGAGTCACAGTTAGTATTAATCATTTTAGGTTTGGCTGAATGACTTTTATAGTGAAATTGAATTTGGAAAATTTGGATTAATCATATCGGTTTTCGAGTTCGGTTCAAAATTTAGAAGTTTAATCATTTTGACGCATGAAGCAGTTACCCAGAAATCTTACAGACTATATTATTGACACAGGGTCACCAACTCTCAACACGGTTCTACAGAAAGAAACTCAAATTGACAAACTGTGCACCTAAATGGCTAAAACACATCAATTATACTATACATGGCCACCAGACTGAGGCCTTTCCTAATTGTTCTATCAGCATTCAAAGGTGAAGAAAAGCCTAGGGTCGGATTGAAGACAAAGACTTGAAATACGAAATCAGATGAGATTAAAATCGAAACTATATAGGAGAAATGTTTTGCAGCATCACAGGCCATCCTTCATGCTGATCTTTATATTTTGCACTTTAATTGACAGCTGCAGCTTATGATCTTCAATGTCTTTTAAAACAGAAAGCAGATTTGACCTGTAAACTTCACATTTTCGACTGGCATAGTCCAGCTCATTCGTAAGTTCTCGGATCTTCTTGTCCATGTCATCCTGAAAAAAAGCAAAGCACCCAACGTTATATCGAATATGGAATGAGCGTGATCTATAATGCAAAAACAGTGCCTCTATAAAACAAAAGCACGAGGGACAGCAAAACAAGTAATATCGAAGCCACAAAGCTAACAACATAGCTTACAAATTCATCAAGCAGATATTTCATTTCACTTCAAAGAAAAATGATATATTAGCAATATGATGAAGAGCAAAGACATAATTGTCAAAAACAATAACAGATGGATTAAACCTAGAGGTACTTGCTGCAGAAATTGAGAATCTCTGTTCTAGTTTCAAGTGCTGAACCCACTGAGGTAACTGTATGCCTTTTATCCGTTCCCACTGAAACTACAAATCGGGTGTGCCCTTTAAGTTGATGATGTAATCAAAACCTTTACAAGTGTACAACATAATTTCTAGAGCTACCTATATGTTAAATGATATATCCATGGAGAAAGTTTGAACAGAAAAAAAATCTCTCTTAGTGGTAAGTCTTAATACGATAATAACAATTTCAAATGCAAACAGTAAGCCAGGTACTGAAGGAAAGGACTCATGTACATAGCTTTTCCATTCAATAAATTATATGTAGAACAAGCAACGGGAATAATAGAATAATAGTTCTGACCTCAGATAATGGTTGACAGGGCATTTTGTGATTAGTGGTATTTGCCCGACTAGCATCACGTGCAGAGTCCCACCTGATCCGCCCGTTAACCAGTGTAGCCCTGCCCTCATTCTTTGTTGCAAGTGCAACTCTTTTGGCAGCCTGTTGGAGAGCATCTATTGCCACATTGCAAGTGTCTAAAGACTTTGACCCTTCATCAACAAGTTTGAAGGTCTCATGGCGTAGGGTATTATACCGGACCGTATGAGATTCAAGATAATTAGTATATAAATCACTAGAACGTTCTTCTAATATAACACTACTCCTTGCATTTTTCGTCCACCTTTTCAAAATATAATGAGATGGGAGAGTAAGGACATTGGTTACTCTGAAAACTGCCAATACATGTCTACAGAGAAGACCAGAAAACTCAAACATCTGGCAGCTACAAGCGGCCTTCATTTCTAAAACATTGAACTTAACATAGTAGGATTTATGATCCTCTCCGAACTTTGCCACCTGATATGTTATAACATCATCATCATCGTCTGATTTTGATGCCATGAATGTCAGCGTCCCAACTAACTCCTCCTGAAATCTCGTAAACAGTTTTCTGGTATAAAGCTCTGACGCCTGTTTCTCCATTGGAGATGGGGTCTTCAGAGCAGGGGAAGTGTTCATTGTGTCATAATCAGCTTTCACTTCTTTCTCATTTCGACTCTCCAGAGCTTTCTCATAGAGCTTAAAGAACTGATTTAGATTGGTTGAAGCATTCACAAAGCCATCAAAGTATGAGTTCATGCTATCACTTCGTTGAGTTATAGACATCTCAGCAAAAAATGTGTCCCGCAGATATACAGGGATCCAGTGCCTGCGGTCATTGTACATCATCTGAAGCCATTCATGATCCCTGAGTTCGTATCGATCTACAAGAGACAGCCAACAAGACTCAAACTCCTCAATCGACTCAGGCAAGTTAACACACTTATGGAAATCCGCCTCAAACGTCGGATGCTTAAGGAACACATGGGACAATTTCTCTTGGCATTTCTTGAAGATGTGCCATTTGCAGAAACGGTGCCGAGTCTCAGGGAAAACCTGCATAATGGCTGATCGAATAACAGCATCATGATCAGTGGTGATAGACACCGGAGGGCGACCAGACATTGCCATAAGCCAAGTCTTGAACAGCCAAACAAACGATGCTTCCGATTCATTTATTAAGAAAGCACATCCAAACAAAACTGGCTGTCCATGGTGGTTTACCCCAGTGAAAGGTGCAAAAGGTAATCGATACCTGTTCGACCTATAGGTAGTATCAAAGGTAACAGTATCCCCAAAGTAAGTATAATTCATCCTAGACTTGGGGTCAGCCCAAAATACATTACTCGTCAAAGCTTGATCCTCGTCACCCTGAACAGCGAAAAAGAAATTCGGGTTCTCAGCTTGCATTTGCCTCAAATAGTCCAAGAGTAATTGAATATCTCCTTCCAAGCTCCTCTGCCGATTATTCCTCATATAGTTCCTACAATCCACTTCTGTAAACCCAACCTTACTAATTCCACCATATTCTTTTATTAAAGCAGACATAATCCTACGAGGTCCCATCCCAGCAGCTTGCAATGTATCAATCAAAGTCTTGGCAGGCCCAGATATTTGCCTATGAGACCTAAGACAATGAACTTGATCAGGTGGAACAAGCTCATGATTATGTTCTCGAACAAATCCAGACACAACCCATTTCCCAGAATCTTGCACTTTAACAGACAAAGAAGCCTTACACCCTACTCTAGTTATAGTACGAGGACGCTTAATCTCCCTATCCTTAGTTCTCTTCTCATTCAAATTCCTAAACCCTTCTTTAGCACAAACAAACTGTCTCTGAATAATCGCTCCGTCGCGCCTGGAACGGCGAGAAGAACTCACACGCGTACTAAAACCGACACGGCGAGCATACGAATTGTAGAAGGCCTTAGCGGCTTCTTCAGACTCGAATTCCATACCTTCATAAGGCTCGAGATCCAGTAGGTCACCTTCTGGAAGGTAAATATCACCGCCGCCGGTTCCGAAGCCACCTCCATTGCTATTAGAAGCGAGAATTGAAGAGGGAGCGGGACTATCAGCCATGTCCTCATCAACGTCTAACCCTATATTGGCATCATCGTCGCCGTCGTGACCGCTGCTACCTCCTCCGCCTAAGCCTATATCGAATTCGAGAATCTCCGGGTCCATGTAATTGATTTTTTTAAGAAAAAATGGAAAAAAAATTAATTTCGTGGAAGTGGGATTGAAGTGGTGAAAAAAGAAGTAATCTTTGCCATGGAAGATATTAGAAAAGCAAAGGAGGAGGTAGGTTTTCTGGAGAAATGAGGGGAAACCCTAATCGAGATTTTTTAAAAAAATTGGGGATTTTATGAAGAATTGGATATTGAAGTTTTGAATTAAGAAAAAAGAAGGTAAAAATTATAAAGAAGGCAGTGAAAATACTGTGAAATAAAAAATGGAAAATGTCTGCAAATTTTCGCTAAAAGGTTAATAATAAGCAAGGGCCAAATGCTTGAAGGGCCAACTTTGTTCAGGTTTGCTACTTTTAGACTTTTCAAATTGCTCAAACTAACTCTTCACAAACATATGCTTCAAAAAAAAAAAAACTAGAGTAAGTTTGGTTTGATGTAATAGCTTATGCATTCTAGCCTTATTCAATGGGGTCATATAAGCAATTGTTTGGTTTAAGGGTACAGTTTATTACACGCCGAATGGAATCAGCCTCTATTACAGTACGGCTCGTAATAACAATTCAGAGGCTTGGGGTCTGATTAGCTATTCAAAGCCACCCGGTAAAAACATTTTTCCCTATTTGGACCAAAATATCCCGTCTCTCATCTTCTTGGTTTTCACTTTCAATGACAATTTCATCCCAAAGTAAATCCTAGAGAAATTAGCTCCTTAGTCGACGACAAATCAAGCATTCATTCACAACATTCATCTTCCTTCCCGTTGAAGCTCCTTATTTACAATAAGTGATGGCCTTTGATTCCTTTTTTTTCTCTAATTTTGTTAGTTAAAGTTCTTTTTCGGTCTCACTCTGATCCTTCTCGGTTTCTTCATTAGAAGCCTCATAATTTTTGTGTTCTTTTTTCTGGGTTCCTAGAGTTTGATTTGGTTTAGGGATATTTTTGGGTTTTAATGAATCAAAAGCTTCAGCAAATTATTTTAAGTGTTCTTAGTTTGTTTGTGTGAATTTTGTAAATGTTTCATGCTTAATTTTTGTTTCTTAATCTTTGATCTAAACAGGAAACTCAACATCTCCTCAGTGAACCAGGTAAATACTCGGCTCTCTTTTTTTTTTTTCTTGTTGAATTTTCTGGGTTTCTTTTCCTGATAAATAAAACAAGAAATTGTTTTCAATTACAAAAACAATATAAAGCTAACATTAAAATCATGGTTTGACAAATCAAACAAAAAAAAAAAGATCAAAATTTTAAGTAAATTTATTTCTTCAATTGTAGAGATAAGAGTTTGTGAGAGAGTCTTAAATCATGAATGGTGTTTAATTAACACTCTTTGCTGTGCAATGGAGTGAACTCTACTGTTCCATTAACACTCTGCTCAGCTCTCTAGCAATTGTAGAGACCACATTTTTGGGAATCTCAATAGCAAGGAATGGTGTTTAAAGTCCAAAAATCCCTTGGTTCTTGCTTTGTGGAAACTATGGCTAATGGAAATACTATTGTTTTTCTTTATATATAAAACCTCTTTAAGAAATAGAATTATGGTTAAAACATGAGAGAAATTTTGACATTCTCCATCGATTGTTCCAGTGAAATGAAGTACCCCTCAATGTGATTAGTTGAAAATAAACACGAATGGGTCTTGGATAGGTAATCTAAGTAGGGGTTGAATTTATTATTGGAGATCATAATGGAAATTGAATTACAACTGTTTTCAACATACCTCGCATGCTACAAGTGTTGAAGCTGAGTTATGGAAGTAACTCAACTGGCCGTGAATAAGTGGATGGTAATTAGCCTAATCTGTAATGTGAATAAGTTTGGGGGAAGCTATTATAAATGGCTCTGAATTTCATGCAGATGCTACTCAAAGATTGCCACTGAATAACATGGAAAAAATTTTGACCATGAAAGTTGTTAGCTGTCTTATAAATAAAGAAATGTGGTTGATGAGGTGAAAAATGCATGAAAGTAAATTCCATTTATAATTGATGAATATCATGTGTTGGTTGAAAGGTTTGGTACAATAGGCTATAATGTAGCAAGATCTGATTTGCCAAAGCTGAATTTGATACGTAACAACTACAGTCACTTTTATCTAAAAAAAACTTAAAATCAACCCCTTTACTCCTCTCTATCACCAAAAAAACCCTACATAAATTATTCTAAATTGAAAAGAAATTTCAAGAAAACTATCAAATTAAATAGAGATGTTTATATTTTAATACACACCATTATTCATAAATCTTTTAAATAAACAGTTATGTCTTTTTAAAAAGACATAAGTATCTTTTGGTACTTTATATATAAACACAATGATCAGAAATTTAAATTTATTAAAGTGAATCTTTTTATCTTTCCTATTCAGTATGTCTTTAGTTTCATTATTGTTTGAATAATTTGAGTCCAGCTATATTGTAACTATATTGTTCTAATTTGAAATAAATGCACTGTATTTAGGGAATAGTGTTTTCTATTGTCTTATACAATAAGCGACACTAGTGGTGTCCATGTCATAGGCGGCACTAGTAGTGCCCTTTCTATAGGCGACACCAATTGGCCTATTTAAATGTTTTGTGTAGATAAAATTTTAAGATTCAAAAGTAGTAAAATTTGAAGATTCAAGAGTAGAAAAAGAATTTTTTTTTGTAAAAGAAGAGTGAACAAACAATGAAGAGTTCACCAAAGGTTAGTAGATATGAAAATATTTTTTTACAGTAATCTTTTTACTGTTCGAAATTGTATTGAGATTTTTTATTTCTTTTTTAACAGATTTAATATTGAAGATGGATAATCAAATTTTTGTATGCGTTTATTTCGACGGAGTAATTTTGACAACGACAATTGGATGTATATTTGAATGTCACTAACAAATAGCAATGAGATTTAACAGAAATGTCTCAGTTGATGATATGAAGGCAAGGATTAGTGCAAAAATTGTTAGACGTTGTGGGAGAAGGACCTCGAAACTTTTCTACAAGTTTCCAGTTTCGATAGATCTCATCCAATTCACCGAGATGGAACTTGTAAATGATGAAGACGTAGAGACAATGATCGCTCTTTATTGTGAGAATCGGAGCAACCAGAATGCACCGATTCAGTTATTTGTTAAGGTAGCTTATGTGGAGTCAGTTGAAGATCTTATTCCATTAGGTGAAGAACATGGAGTTCAAGATCCGTGTATGGTGGTTCGGTATCGTACATTGATAGTGAATCAACTGTACCCGGGATCAACATTGATCTTAATGTTGTACCCGAGAATAATGCAGATGGTGATGATGAATATGATAGTAGTGATCCTTCTAACCACAAGGTCGATAGTGATAATGATTCTAATGTGGACGACGTCCCGGATGATATCAACGATGAAGGTGCGAATAACAATGGAAAAGTTAACGCGTTTTCAGTCAAGAACCCGATTCGACGTATTGTGATACACAATAATCCTAAGGCACACATGTCGCTCATAGCCCCAATGCAACGCATGCAGCCAAGTTCTTGAAATACCCTGATATACTACTTGCTCACCGATTGGCCGTGGCTTCTGAACTTGAGGAGTTATTTGTGGGCCAAAAGTTCAAATCAAAGGAAGAGTGCGTATTTGCCATTAAGCGGTATAGCATGAATATGTCGATGGACTACAAAATTGCCATGTCTAAACCAACATTGTATATTGGGGAGTGTTAAAGGTCGACAGAAGGCAGCAATTAGCAGGTACAGGCCGCATTTATCCAGAAGACGCAAATATGGGAGATACAAAAATTTGTCGGGCCTCTCATTTGCAGTTCAACATGTATAACAAAAGGTCACCGGAAACTTGATTCCAAAACCATCTGTACATGCATCATGCCAATGGTGAAGGATATGTCGACCATTAAAGTTTCGGTACTAATTATCGAAATGCAAGTATGATTCTAGTATCGAGTATCATACCAGAAAGCATGGATAACTAAACAGATGACAATGGAGCAGTTGTACGGAGATTGGGATACGTCATACAATGAACTACAGAGGTGGATAGTCGCTATGCAGGGGTATGTACCGAGGATTGTCATTAATTTGGAGCTTTTTACAGCCTGGGTGACCAACTACAACCGGGAAGAAGAATTTTTCACCAGATGTTTTGGACATTTGATCCATACTTGCGGACATTTCCCCACTGCAAGTTGTTTGTGCAGGTATATAAGACCTGACTATACGGGAAATATACGCAGATCCTGCTTATTGCAGTTGCTCAAGACAGGAACAAAAATGTGCTTCCGAAAGCATTTGTCATTATAGACAATGAGAACATGAAATCATGAGAATTATTCCTCACGAACTTGCGGAGGTATGTTGTTAGTGATGATAATATTTTCATCATATCCGATAAAGGGAAGGGAATAATTTCCGCTATTAGACGTTCCAATATACCATTGAGATCTGTTTACTGCATCCGGCACATCGCAACTAACTTCCATCGAGAGTATAAAAATGCAGACTAGTGGAGACAAGTTGTGAAAATGGGTAAAATTTAGTTTCAATATATGTTTTAATGTTTTAATGTTTTAGCTTGAGACTGTAACTTATCTTTTCTTAATACATACATAGCGTACACCCTAGAGCCACACCTTTTCCGGAAAAGGATAACTAGACTTAAGGGTGACATGGAAGGTGAAACGAACACTTTTTTCCAACAGTGGTTGGGTATCATGGAGTAGTGGCAATCAGCTCAAAATTTTGATGACGGGTTTTGATATGGTCATATGACCACCAACATGGCAAAGGCAGTTAACTCCGTGTTGAAGAAAACACAGCATCTTTTTGATTTTATCTATGTTCTCGACTACATTCTACAAGTTGGCTACCTTGATGCCAAGAATGGGGCTGCAACAAGTCAACCAGATGGAGGCGGGGCACGTGTTTGTCGAAGATGTCAAGAATGCAATGGTTGCGAACTGTCGAAGGGCGAGGTCGATGAATGTAGAAATATATTCACGACTGTTTAAAATATTTTGAGTTAAGAAGACCATCAGTCACTGACCCGGTATCCTACCTAGATCCTATAGAGTTGATCTCCGAAATAAACAGTCGATTGTAGGAGATTCCAGACACTTCATTATCCCTGTACGCATATCGTGGCAACCTATACTCACATCGTGATCAATGTTGAATAGTTTATCGCTGAGGTGTACACTCTCGAGTGCACGTTGCACGTCTGGAAAAATAAATTCCCCATCCTGTCTAACCTGTCTACACGGGAGGTGCCTCCTACGACTTTCGAGTTTGTCCCGGACAAAGGGTTGCGTAGGAATCCAAAAGGTCGTCAGCATGTAACCAGAATACATAATGAAATGGACATGGGGGAGAAAACCTACGAGAAACTTTGTGGTATGTGCAGAGTAGTTGGGCATAATTGGAGTAAATGCCCGCATCAAACCTACCATATTGGACAATCGTTACAAGTGGGTAGGAAATGAGTTAATGTACTCCATTATGGAATTGGATATATATTACATATTTTGTTCCAAGTTTGTTCAAATATGTCTCAATTAAATTGCAATACTCGGTAAATGCTCGAACTTGGCCTTCAGCCATGAAAACCTCAAACCCATAAATTTTCCCTCACTGGGCGAGCGTCCTGGTAAGTTATAACAAATGACGGTCGACTCAGAGATGAACTTACGCCCGTGACCGCACTTGTAACACCCATAACTCGTTTCCATGCTGGAATAGGATTACGAAGTATAATTGTACAATTTGGAACCTTTCATAACAATAGTATCTAATTCATTATATTAATTAACAATATTCATAAATAATTCGGAATGAAATAAGACACATTCACGGGACTTAAGTCAAGCTTACGAGGCCCTAAAAAAATTTTAGGAACAATCAGGGACTAATTCAGAACAAAACAGGAGGTTTTGGGACAAAATGGAAAAAATTCAAAACAGGGGTCACACGACCGTATGTACAGTCCATGTGACAGAGCTCAAATCGTATGGCTCCAGACATGGCCGTGTGGCCATCCCATAGCCCGTGTGTGATCTTGCACGCCCGTGCGCATGGGCCGTGTAACTTTCTAACTTAGGTCACACGGCCATGTCGCAACCCGTGTGCCTGCCCATGTGAATTCTGTACCTAAAGTGCTAAGGGCACACACCCATGTGGGCTACCCGTGTGTGACACACGACCGTGTGACAGCCCGTGTCCCAAGCTGTGTGTACCCAAAAGTGACCAAAATCATGCTCATTTTTCATCCAATTACATAGGTACCTAAACCAATTCATGACACATGATCACAAGACTATAATCACACCTAAAAACAACCAAAACATGTCAATTTCAACCACCTAAGACCAAACCAATGTGTCATACATGAAAATACAAAATAATGTTCTTACTCAAACATTACCATTCCATATCACCTACAAGTAATAACATACACACCAACTAATTTATCTTAACCTCATTATGTCATACTTAAATATGATACTTACCGTTCCTTAGACAAAACATTCAAGCTCAAATTTGAGTTTAACAAGCATACCATATAAGGATTACCATTCCACAACATCAAACATACCCCAAAACACCACATATAGCTATGAAACATTACAAACATAATCATTTGCCCTATTACATGCTATATAATAAAAAATGTTTACAAAATCTACCAAAAGAGTCCTCGGGATAGTGTGATTATGACAGTTGGTCCGATCTCCCCTCCACAAATGTAACCTACAAGAAAAGGAATAAGACATGAGTAAGCTTACGGAAGCTTACTAAGCTCGTTGACTAAACGATAATCTTATCAAATTACACATAACAAAACAAAGTATATAATTTAAGAACTAAGTTCCTGTCAATCACAACTCACAATAGGTGAATATTGCATAATACAATAATTCAAATAATATTCCATTTTACTATTACTTCAACTTTTCAAAAACACTTATACTTGGATGGTTCACATCATCAGAATGCCATATGATAAATGATAGTAACCAAGTCATAGTTTTTAACAATATCTCATTTCAAGTAGTCGAACGGGTAACACTTATTTGAGTTAACATTTATAACTTTAACTAGCTCACGATAATACTCACACAAGTTGTAGAGAATCCGCAACATATGCAAGATCTCAAGTCATCACTACGGCCTGTATCACCTATACATAGTACCTGTTAATTTATCATCGGCTCAAGCCTACTAAACAAATCATCAACCCGAGGCCTACTATTTCGGTACACCATGTACTCACTATACTCATTTATTATTCATTATTTAAACATTCAATGGATAAATACAACATTAGATCAAATTCTAGTAAAACATGCAATTTGTAAAAAATCATTATAAACATAAAATAATAGTATGAACTTATATGACTAAACTGCAACACGACAAGGTACCGGGACAATTCCACAATTTTCGCTTTTTCAAGATTTTCAGCTTGTTCTTGATCAAATCGAAGTACTAAAGCTCAACTAAAGCTTCTTCCAAAGTTTCTAGGCTTTTCGGCGTTAGAAATAAAAATAAAGAATATGGAGTTTTTCTTCTTCTTTTTTTCTATTAGATTTTGTTGTAAATTTACTTGTAAATTAAATTACTATTATACCCTTTATTATTTCATCCAAATTTCATCAATTATTAGCTCGACCAAAGCGGATATTGTAACATTCCTAACCCGTATCCGTCACCGAAGTAGGGTTATGAGGTATTACCGACCAATACATATCATTTAACATACATAACTCATACATTTATGCATTCATACTCAAATACCATTTAATCACAAACACATCGTCCCTTCTACCGGCTTACAAGGCCTTAAACATCCTTTATAAGTGGTTCTGGACTAAACCGATAACATACGAAAATTTTTGGAAACTTAAAAAATTTTCAACCATACAGGGGTCACACACCTGTGTGAACAGGCTGTGTGCCTCACACGGCTCCAGACACGTCCATGTCTCAGACCGTGTGGAAACAGGGCATACATACTGACTTAGGTCACACGTCCAAACACAGACACGTGTGTCTAGCCCGTGTGCCCTTCGAAGTGACCACACACACTCGTGTGCCAGGCCATGTGCTAGGTCGTGCCAAACCTGTAGGGTATACTGACTTATACAACACGGCCAAGTCACACGCCCGTGTGCTAGGCCGTGTGCCATTTAGAAGGGTATACTAACTTGTACCACACGGCTAGTCAAACACCCGTGTGTGAGACCGTGTGGAGCATACTGACTTCAATTTAATTTCAACACCAGAGGAAACATGGCCGTGTAACATAACTATGTGCCACACATGGCTAAGACACACGCCCGTGTGGACAAAAATAGGCCATTTGCAAGGCCAATTTGCCACCCCATTTTTGAACATACCTACACAAGTACAAATAGTACCATTTCAAGGAACAAATATGCAGCCAAAAGTCATTAACCAATACATGAATCTTACTATATCTATCTCCAACCATGCAAGTCACAAATATGTCACAACTTGCCATTTAATTACATACTGAATTCACATATACAGTTCAATTTACTAATTCATTTCAAACATGCATTATCAAGCATAAATTCACAAACACATAACTTCCAAATTATCAACTTCAATCACATAACATAAGTCAATTTAACAAACTCAAAATAGAACCATTTGCACATTTATAAACATCATTATGTTCATCATCTTATGCCAACCCAAATAGCCTAAATACATATCCATAAAACATACCAAAATGACACAAGCCTATACATGCCATATACCATATTTACACAACTCAAAAGTACCAAATAGGTGTCCGATAGTGCAATAAAGTCCCTGACGATCCCCGGATCCGAGCTAGCTTTGAAATACTATATAATATAGGAACAAATAAACAGAGTAAGCTATAAGCTTAGTAAGTTCGTATGTAATTATGAAATAATCTCATCATTCATTAGAATTTCTAAATGGATAACATAAATTGCATCAAAGCATCAATCACTAAATTAACATAAAATTCTCGACTTCCATCAGCTCGTTACTCGAAAAGGTTTCCGTAAATACCTGTACTGATACATATTATTCTCACCAATTCACTTATCAAATCACTTTGAGTTTATAAATGCTTATGATACGAGTACGTCAATTTTTTTATGTCATAGTCCAACAATGGTCTTACACATACATTGCCAAGGCCCTGTCGTGGTCTTTCATTCACATGCAATAACTCGGTTATGGTCTTATTATTCAATTTTTCCATGGCTCAACTATGGTCTTATTCAACAACTCATTTACTTAAACCGTGCATTTAATTTAATATCTCCACATTTACCTAATAGAATAAATACTATCTCAATTTCATCCATCAAATAAATAGATACACATTTAAGTTCAGTTATACGAACTTACCTTGTAACACCCCCAACCCGTATCCGTCTCCGAAACAGGGTTACGAGGCATTACCAAAGAGTATAGAACACTTACAGATAATTTAAAATCATTATCTTTACACAAATAGTACACTTGAGGTGTACAGTTCTATAATTATGAATAAACACATTTATCAAACATATTCCATGTTTTTATATATCACAATCTCATATTTCCATGTATCAAGTACCACCATTTTCTCGTATTTCAGACAAATACGTGTAACAATTCATAGACACACAACTCACTAACTCTTCCTGCCAATTACAATTTAAATTGACAAATCACTTATTGAGTCCAATTTCAATGTTCACTAAAATCTATTATATAAATTTGGATGTACATATCCACCAATAGATTCCATGTACCGATATCATCATCTCAAATTTCCACATGCATTTACTTTCCACATTATGAACTCAAATAACATATACAAGATATACCAATGTATTTCAAGTACGGTTTCATAATGTTTCATTTCAAATTTCAGATTATTTCAAATTAGAACTTTTCTCATTAACTCATTTGGAATACCAATTCATACGGATAATACACTCAAGGGTGTACAAATATATAATCACAAATGAACTCATTCATCAACCAAGTTTTATGTTCATGTCTCATCAATTCGTATTTTCGTATATCACATAATTCCATGTAACACTTACCAAACTTTGTCAGATTAGTGAACGTCTTATAGAATTGGTCTACTCACACAAGTTGTCCATCATGACAAGCTACACGGTGTTGCTCAATGCCACATTTCACAACTCAGTATGGTTTTCCTCATTGAAATACCATACCTACATTTCACAACTCGGTATAGGAAATGTCATACCTACGTTTCTTAACTCAGTTTGGTTAATACCATACCTACGTTTCGCAACTCAGTATGGATGATACCATACCTACGTTTCACAACTCAGTATGATTAATACCATACCTACATTTCACAAATCAGTATGGATGATACCATACCTACATTTCACAACTCAGTATGGATGATACCATACCTACATTTCACAAATCAGTATGGATGATACCATACCTACGTTTCACAACTCAGTATGGATGATACCATACCTACGTTTCACACTTTGCCATGGATCACCCATGGTCTTATCCGTCAATTCATCACTTTTCACTAGAATGCCATAGCCCAGCTATGGTCTTACATCTTAAACACGTATGACACCGATGCCATATCCCAGATATGGTCTTACACGGAAATCACTTGTCACTTGTAGCCAAAGCTACCACTATTCACTGAACAGGTAGTTGGAGCTACCACTTTTCACTTTCACTTGTCCTTGATCAGATAAGTGTAGCCGAAGCCATCACTTATCACTTTCACTTGTCCTTGATCAGATAAGTGTAGCTGAAGCTATCACTTATCACGTGTTGCCATGGTTCATCCATGGTCCTTTCCGTCAATTCATCTTGTTACTGAACTGAAGTGTTCAATTTGGTCATTTATTCAATTTTCATGCTTTTACATTATTCACGATTTTATCATCATTACATATGAAATAACACATCATGAAATTCATAAAATTAACAAATGATCACTAAAATTTAGCCGTATAAACTCATAAGTTCAATTTTTGTATTATAACAATAATCATAATTTCATAATAAATATTCCAAATAAAACATTATATCATTTCTAATTCAACATTTATCAATTATAATCGAGCATGTGATCAATTTATACACAAGTCGCTCATATATTATTTTTCCTCCTCCTCCTCTCCATCCATATCCTTAGTATAAACAACACACTTGTAAGTAATATTATCTATAATTTTCACTATTTACTTATGTAAATATTCAAGCTATCCATCCATGCCATAGTCACTAAATTATTTTTATCTTGAGTTACAAAACTCCAAATTAAGATCCGTTAATTTTCTTTGAAAAATAGACTCATATATCTTCTTACTATAATTTTTCCAAAATTTTTGGTGTGGCCAATTAGTACATTTTATTAGTTAAGTTCTCCCCTGTTACACAGTCCGATGGCTCTGACCTCTCTTCACTAAAAATAAATTATCTCATAGTACGATTTTCATATAGTGTTTTCGATTATTTTTAATAAAAATAGGCTCACTAAGGAATATAAACATATAAATTATAACTCATAATTCTTTTTGTACAATTTTTAGTGAATTTCTAAAGTAAGAACAGGGGATCACGAAGTTATTCTAAATCAGTCTTACAAAAATTTAAATATCTCAATATGTAGGCTTCCTTTGCTTGCTCTGTTTCTTTTATATGAAAATAGACTCAACAAGCTTTAATTCTATATCTCACTCAACTTCTAATTCAATTTCTAACATTTTTGATGATTTTTCAAAGTTAGACAACTGCTGCTGTCCAAAACTACTTTAGTGTAACATGTTGATTTCTATTTTGTCCCAAATTCCACAATTCATACAATTCAGTCCTTGCTCAATTAACCCCTCAATTGAGCTGATTTTCTCATTTAATACTTTTCTCTATCATTTTAAACTACTTCATAACCTTTAAAAATCAGAATTTTAACACTAGGCCTTAATTTCAACTCTTTCACAATTAGGTCCTAAAACTAATTTCCATCAATTTTACTTGATAAAATCATCATATAACAAAATTAAAGCTTCAATTCAATATTTATTCATCATATTATTCCAGCACTAATCCACATCAACTTTAAAAATTTGTCATAGAATAAAAAATTAATGAATTAATAAGTTGGACCCAATTGTAAAAGTCCAAAAACATAGAAATTTCAAGGAGAAAGCAAGAATTAAACTTACATGAAGCTTGAGTATGAAAACCAGCTTGAACTCTCTCCCATGGCTATTTTTCAGCTAAAGAAAATGAAGAGAAATAAAGAGAATTCTAGATATTCCAATTTGGTCCCCTTTTTATTTAGCTAATTTTGGCAATTTTCCAATTTTGCCCTTATTTCACCCATTTCCTGATTTTTCTGCTCTATTGCCCCCCAAAATATCTCCTTTGGGCTTATTTGCACTTTATATCCTTCCACATTTGAAAATTAAGCTATTTAATCCTTCTAGTAACTTTTACATTTTTTTCAATTTAGTACTTTTTATTTAATTAACCACCCAAACGTCAAAATTTTCTAACGAAATTTTAATACTACTTTATTGACATTCCGTAAATATTTATGACTCGGTTTATAACATTGAGATCTCGATACCTCTTTTTCTCAATTTCTTGACCAATTAAATTTTTATAAAACACAATTTACTATTTTAAAAAAAAAACTTTTAAAGGCTACATTTGGCTCGCAAATATTAAATAATATAAGCTACGAGTTCATTTGTCGGATTTGGTGGTCTCGAACCACTATTTTCGACATCGCTGAAATTTGGGCTATTACATACCTTGTGTACGGATTTGACGAAACGGACTGACTACTCGATAACCTTGCTTTTCCCCCGATCTAAATCCGAATTCTTTCTTTCTTAACCTATATGAATTCAAAATTAACTTATTCAATCAAATATTCTTTCAATTTATTCCATATCAAACATTAAAGCACTTTTATACTTTTCCCCAAGTATTTCACAACTTTTACAATTTAGTCCTTATTTCACAAAACACAAAATTAACATAATTTCAATAAACCCAAGCTTGGACGAATTATTTATAGGTCACTAGCAGCCCAAAACTTCCATTTATTTCACATTTCAACTACTCAATTTGCACTTTTCACAATTTAGTCCCTATTATACATTTTCATCAAAAATCACTTAACAAAACATGTAAAACTATCATCAAGCTTTCATATTTCAGCATTAAACATCAAAGAACACATAGATTCAATAATGGCAACTCTCAAAATCTTTAACAGTTTCGAAATTAAAGGTACGGGCTAGCTAGATTGAGCTGCAACGATTATAAAAACATAGAAATCATCAAAAACCCGAGCAAAAACGGGCTTACTATTAAGCAATGAAATGACCGAATGCTTGAACACACAAAAATGGCTTCCCTTAGCTCTAGTTTCGGTTGAAACAAGAAGAAATAAAGATGATACTTTGTGTTTTAATAATTTAACATAACTTGTTTTATAATTTACCATTTTAACCTTTGTTATAAACCTTTAAAACATATAATGGATTACCATAATTGTCCACTTACACTAATCATGGACTAATAACATTATAAGGACCTTTAATTTATTAAATCATAGCAATTAAACACCATTAACAAGTAGAATGCAACTTTTGCATTTTACGCGATTAAGTCATTTTTATCAAATTAACCAACCAATCGATAAAATTAGCTCACGAAATTTTCACACATATCAAATAACATGCTGTAAATACCAAAAATAATATTAAAACTAATTTTTTTGACATCGAATTTGTGGTTCCGAAACCACTGCTTCGATTTAGCTAAAACCGGGTTGTTACAGATCAAACGTCCGGCTCAATGCCACTGATCCAAATCGGACTGACTCCAAGTATGTCATGAGGTGTTCATTCGACAGATAGCCTACACCATTCACACAATCCCTCAATGAGCAGTACGAGCCCTGACATTATTAAATTACCGAAATAGTTAATATAATCTAATTTAATTCCGTAAATAACATGAGTAACAAATAACAATTTTGTTACCATCTCATTAACGGTTTTTGATATGTGATCATCATTATTAATCAAAGAACTCATTTAGATACCTGCAATTAAAAAAAATGAATTCAATTAGTTTGTTGCAAAAAACACAGTTCAGTAGGTAAATAATTTCTATTTGGGGGCCTTTTTATCCCAATAATAAGAGAAGCAATATTAAAATACAGAAATGGGATGCCCTAACAATTTGTTGAGAATAACAAATTTCGATAATTAATTTCTAAGGGAATTTATTTTCAATAATTATAAAAAAACATTAATATTATACAATAAATAATATGATAAATATAGTACAATAAGAATATAATTACAATAAAAAATATCTCATAAATTTCCATATTTTACCTACATAAAAAAATTATATTAGTTTACAATAATATAATTATAATAAACAAAAATTATCTAAACATAAAAAACATACGAATTGAAAAAGAAAACAGAAACATATCTGTTTAGTTTTTTCAAACAACCTATAAAAATATATAAAAATAAAATTAATCAACATCTAAATAAATCAAAAAAAAAATTGTCAAATAAATCAAAAGAAAAAAAAATTACATTCATAACAAATCACAGTAAGTATTAAACTAAACAAATAATTTATAATAATTACCAACAAAATAACTTTAAAATAAATTTAAAAAACAACAAAAATAACATTCATAACAAATCACAATAAACATTAAACTAAACAAATAATTTATAACCTAATAATTAATTACTAACAAAATAACTTTAAAATAAATTTATAAAAAACAAAAAAAATTACATTCATAACAAATCACAAAAAAACATTAAACTAAACAAATAATTTATAATAATTACTAACAAAATAACTTTAAAATAAATTAAAAACAACATAAAAATTTACATTCATAGCAAATCATAATAAACATTAAACTAAACAAATTACTAACAAAATAATTTATAATAATTCCTAATCCCCTCTATTTAAAAAATAAATAAAAAAACATACCTTCCGCTCCTTCTTCTCTACACTCCTACTTTTTTTTTTGCTTCTCCTTTCTTCCTTTTTGGCTTTCTTTTCTTTTAATCTTTTCTACTAATTTTTTTTCCTTTTTTCCTTTCTTTCTTCTCCCTCTCTTCTTCTCTACTGCTTTCTTTTGTTTTTAACTATTTCTCTTCTTCTTCTCTACAAAGGGAAACCATGGTTATAAGGTCCCCCACATCTGCTCTCCCTTTCCCTTCCTGTGCATTAATAGGACCAAACATTGCACCACTATGCACGTCTGACTGACAGGACATCTCGGCTGACACCAGTATTGTCTGTTAGAGAGGCGTGACTAGTGCTGCCTACTGAAGCGACACCACCCTTTTAGACCTATACTTGTATTTTAAAAAAGGGTCTATACTAAACCTATATACATTTGGTGCCGCCAATCGGTAAAGCACCACTAATAAAATACTTTTTTTTTGTTTAACAAGTTATTATTATTGTCAGAGAAGAATGGGTGGTGCCACCTCTACACTACTCTCCACCCCAAACGACATATTCTCGTAAATAATTGAGTTGGGATTCTATTTTATTTTATAATATTTGGATTAAAAAAAAAACCAAATTCTATGTAATTTTAAATGAATATTAAAGTTTAGTTTTAAAAAGAAAAAGAAAATTGCCGTTAAACTAACGGTAAAGGAGTTTTAAATTCAAATTTTTATTTTTATTTTTTCTGAAACAAATATGTTTGATTTCATTGAAACAGTGTGTTTCTTTTAGTGAAAATATATGATTATTTAGTGAGAGTTAATTAAGGACCGTTAAAAATAATATAGTAATATTATGTTATTTAATTGATAATATAATTTTTAAAAAATTTGAGATATACAGTCACTTGCTATAATAGCATGTTACTATAACAGTTAAATTTTTGGAAGAATCGGTTTTTTATGTATGTTTTATTTTATTTCTTTATAACAACTTTTTACTTATAGTAACAACATCCATAATTATAAAGTATGTATTTTATTAAATTAATTCTCTATAATAACATATGATCTAATTTTTTTAAGTAAAATTATAATTATGTCATATAAGCAAACCTATTAATTATTATTTGTTAAGTGAAACTGATCTCAATTAAAATATTATTTCAATAAAATGATTAAATTTCACATGAAAAGATTATTAACCATATTTTATTAAATGAAAATAATCTTCAATTAGTGGAATTAAATATATCAATTCAAGAAACTATTAAGTTCCCTAATTAAATATTCTACTATAAATTTAGAACATCGTAAACTTAAAAATTGAAGTTCATGCTAAATTAATTAATTTAATTTGATAACGATTAATTTAATTTTCTAGATTTATGAACTTTATAATTAACCACGTAAAAGAATGTAAAATAAAATATAAAATAAATAATACATGCACATGTTATACGTTTTTTAATTTTGTTGATTTAAATCTTACATTCTTTCTTTTAAAAATATAATTCTCAATTTCTTTATTTGATGAAAATTCACGATATAAATTCTATTGTAAGCTTACAATGATTATCTCTCTATAATAACATTTTTTATAAGGGTATAACATCCACCTTTCTATAATAGACAAGATTTGGACAAACAAATGGTACTATTATAGAGAATGTTGATTATATATTGTGTATGATAATGAATTTTGGTTGAGTTCAATACAATTTGAGCTTCATACGAATCATAATAGGTTTAAAATTTTAAAAAAATATCTTAAACTCTAATCCCTTTAATTGTTTTTATTAATGCTCTGATTTATCATTTTGGCTAAATTTACAGATTACATTTTAAATATTATCATTTTTCTCGACTTGTTATCTAATTTTTTTAATTAAAAGCGATAGTTGGGCTTGGTACTTAAATTTTTTAATTAAAAGTGATAGTTAAACTATTCCACTGTTACTCGAATTATTCAAAATCATTTATCAATTAATCGTGCCACAACT
Source organism: Gossypium australe (assembly GCA_005393395.2). Taxonomy (NCBI): domain Eukaryota; kingdom Viridiplantae; phylum Streptophyta; class Magnoliopsida; order Malvales; family Malvaceae; genus Gossypium; species Gossypium australe. The sequence continues at coordinate 39,854,187 of CM016626.1, read as the reverse complement.
ATCACTTATTTTATATTGATAAATATATTAATATTAAAAATAGAACATATTTTCTCTCCCCTCCCCTTTAAAATTGTTTATGGGTTGTGTCAAGTAAAAAGTTTAGGTTCGCTTTTTTAGGTTTGGGCCCAACCTTGCTCAAAAAATGGACCTAAAATTTTTACTTAAGCTGGACCTGGATAAAAATGTCAAAAGTTGAGTCCGGCCTGTCCGTATTAAATTTTTTATGTAAAAATAAATTTATATTAAATACACCAAAAAAATAAAATAAATGTTTCCCAACAAATGGAAAAAAAATTAAAAAATATAAACTTAAATAACCCTAAGATAAGTGTAACTTAACAAACAAATACATCTAAAAAATTAATAATAAAATAAGAGTTATATAATATTGAAACAATAACAACAAAATAATAGTAATATAATAACAAAATGATACAAAAACAATGAAAAAGCAGTGACAAAACTGTAAAAGACACAACAATAAATTTTTTTTTTTTTGTAAATTCGAGCCAGGCCTGGCTTGAGTCAAAAAAGCTTACCCGCCCAACCTGTTTAGAGAACATTTTTTTTATCCAAACCTATTCTTCGAGTCTGTTTTTGCCCAAACCCTCCTAACTGGACAAATCTACTCCCCTCCCAGCTCCCAGCTCCCAGCTCCCAGCTCCCTCTCCCCCCTCTGGGTTCATTTCCAGGTTTCAAAAACATCTAAAACTCCATTTGATGTTTTCTACAAAAGAGACGTTAATCTTGTCTCTAAAGATATGAAAGGTTTATGTTTCCCATTGAGTCTGCCGATGAGCTAATGTAAAAAGGAATCATGTGTCATATAATAGTGCAATTGAAGAATTGGGCATGTCACTCTATATTCTGTTGCAAAAATAAAAGGGGTAAGTTGAGGTGTAACCATTCTTTTCTTTTTTTTCAATTTCACTAATTGGATTTATTCACATTAGGAGCACCTTGAGCTATTAGTCTTGGTGAAGACAAGAAGTCTGAGGCCAAGATACCTCCCACTGGGTGGGGGGAGGAAATTTTTTTTTAATATTAATATAATCATTTTTAATTAATATGATTATTAATATAAAATTATAAAATCAAGTGCTGATGTGATCTGATATAATTGATCAATAATTGTTTTCTAATACTATTAAGATCTGGAATGATTTAAGTACCACTTTAACAAATGTTTTAAATAGAAAAAGTGGTATAATTTAAACTACAATTTCTAAATTAAGCATAGCTCTTATGATTTTTTCTGAAATACAAATGAAAAAATAGTTTAAAAATAATTTACCTCGTGCATTTAACAATAAAATATGTTTTCCCTTATTCCCGACAATTTATTTTACTAAATAATTTATAAGTTAATCCATCTTTAAAAATATTTTATTTAATATATTCCATTCTTATGATTTAAAAAAAAAGTTATAATTATGCCAACAATTTCAATAAAAATAAATTATTAAAGAAACCAATTTTATATTAAGTACGATAAATATTTTCTTTCAAATATGTAGATAAGAAAAATTCATTTTTGTAATTTTTTATTTAAAAATGATATAAAAATATGAAAAAAAAACATTTTTTTATGACTCAATTAAAGAGACGCCAACCCAAACAAAACTTGAAAATATAAATTCACCAAAATCAGAAACCCACATATTATATATTTACTTCTAACTCTCGCCAATCAGTAAAAAACATTTAAAGCATGTCCTGGAATCTTTTCTTTTCTCAAGTCATGGAAGAAGTAGTTTTCCTAAAGATATAATGCAAAATACATAGCAGACGAGATTATTTATAATATGTATCAATGAAGATAAAAAAGAAAAAAATAAAATAATCAACGATTCTGTCATTTTTTACACAATCATCAGATTACATGGCTCTTCTAATTTCTTTTTCTTGGATATAAAACAATAAGAAATAAACGAACAAAATACAAAACGAATAAAGAAAATTACAAGGAGATGGTCAGATTCCATACATACATAGCATGGGATTTGCAAACACACTACAATAATATAGCTTCAACAATGTTTCATCTAGGAAGAAAGGTTGGACATATCCTTACTTGATCTATTGTATTTCATATGGCTCTTAACCAGCTGACCCGCTGCAAGAGCAGACATGAGTGACAGCTCCCCGGCGAGGACGGCACCAGTTACAATGGTTGCAAGCATCCTTGAGTTTGCTCCTGCTACATCTTTGCTTGCACCCTTAACGCCGAGCAGGTTCAAACAGGCTGACTGAGATGCAAGCTGAGTTCCACCACCAACGGTGCCAACCTAGAAGGTAAATTGGACAACGACGACAACAATCAGACACTGGCATAAATACTCGAGTAGTATTTTCAGTAGCACATCAATGCTGACCAGAACTTGAAATTTTGACTCGTTGAACCCGAATTTGAATCTTACCCAACCTGATTTGGTCATAAAAATCAAAAAAGCAAAATCCGTCCAACCCAAACCTAAAATCACTCCAACCCCCATCTTTAACTCAAGATGATCAGAATAAGTAACCTAAAATGATCCATAAAGACCAGGACCCGAAATGATTTAACCCAAAAACCCAAGCTTTGAACCCAAATAGCATGAACCCAAAACAACCTGAGTACTAAAAAACCTAAACCTGAAATTGGCTCAAACCAAAATGACTTAAAAAATTAAACCTGAAATTGGCTCAAACCAAAATGACTCAAAAAATTTTAAAGCTCAAATTGACATGATCCAACCCACTTAACCGGCAATATTCTAAATTTAAAACACCTCTTAATCTGCCAGAAGAGTTTGATATTGAAAACCATTGTTTTTTATAACCAGAAAGGAACACAATCAATTACCTCAATGGAAGGCATTGTGACAGAGATGTGAAGGTCCTTTCCATCATTAACAGCTTCCATCATAGTGATGCAATGAGAGCTCTCAACATTTTGAGCCGGGTCTTGGCCAGTAGCTATGTAGATTGCAGTCACGATGTTACTGGCATGGGCATTAAATCCACCCAAAGCTCCGGCCATGGCAGAACCAGTAAGGTTCTTAAGCATGTTGAGCTCCACAAGAGATTCCACACTAGTCTTCAAGACCTTCCTCACCACATCACCCTCAATGATGGCCTCGCAGACAACAGACTTGCCTCGTCCTTCAATCCAGTTTACAGCAGCTGCCTTTTTGTCAGAGCAGAAATTTCCTTCATCAAGCACAAATCCATAAATTTCAATTATCCAGCCTCAAACAAAAAAATAAACAGGTCTAATTATGATTTGTGAGTCATCTACCACGCTAAAGTTAGATTTAAACCTTCTACTTTAATTTAGGACAATTTGATCCTCTATCTGCAGTTAAAATAATGACATGAATCTTTAAAAAATAAAAAACAATCTTAAAAATTCGACTAACATGTCATCAGTTTAACAACAGCTACTAAACCATGTCATCAATGTAAACCTGATAACATTACCAAATTATGCTTAAACTATGCCAAGCTATATCAATGTAGACCTTCTAATAGCATTACCAAATTATGCCAAACCAAGCCAAATTAAAGTAGAAAAAATCAAATCTCAAACTTTGGCATAGTAGAAAGATTAAAACTATAATTAGACCAAAGACAAATAATACAAGTATATATGCAAATGAAGCTTACCGGAAATGCCGATGACATCCATGTCAGGGAAATCCGTTTGAAGGAAATCTAAAATGTTTTGAACTCCCTTGGAAACCATGTTCATCCCCATAGCATCACCAGTACTGCAAGTGAATCTCAAATATAGATTCTTCCCAGCAATTGCACATTTTATACTTTGAAGCCTACCAAATCTACTTGATCTGCAACCACCCAGAAACTCAAAATTCTCAATAAACCAGCACAGTATTAGCTTGAATTTTGAATCATTCAATCTGGAATTTAAAAGAAAACGAACAAACCTGTTAAAAACAACAGCCAAAGTATCGAGGTTCTCAGGATCTTCCAAATAAAACTTCAGTTCAGCTGCCCTTTTCGCGGTGCTGAACCTTACAACAGGAGCTCTAGTCATTCCATCTTTCAATAGAATACTTGTAGCTCCACCAGACAAATGAATAGCCTTACAGCCCCTGTTAGTACTAGCCACCAAGCACCCCTCTGTGGTTGCCATAGGAACCGAGTACTCTCTTCCATTAAGCAACAATGGCCCAGCAATTCCCACGGGAATCTGCACGTACCCAACCGGCATCTCACAACACTGGCCTAAAATCGACTCGTAATCAAATCCATCCAATGGCAAACCCGATAACGATCTCCCAGTTAATCTCTGCAGCGCCTCACGCCTGATCGCAGCCGCTCTTTTGCAATCACCTAATTTCGATTCTAAAGAATATGAAGGGAGTGTTCCAGCCACAACGGATTTAATAATTTCCTCGTCTTCCTCGGTTGTAACTATAACAGTCTTTTCATGGAACAGTTTCTGAGAAATTACAATCGGTGGTCGAGGAGGCAGTGAACGAAGCGAGCAATCAACAGCTTGACCGCAAGAGACTTTACGTGCATCTTCCTCGGTTGTAACTCTAACAGGCTTTTCATCGAACAGTCTCTGGGCAGTTACATTCCGTGCCATATGAGGCAACGAAGGGACCGAACAATCAAGAGCTTGGCCGCAAGGGACTGTACGGGCATCTTCCTCACGAAGCAACACTTCATTTCCCTCTTCATAGTCCTCACCACTCCAAACATCACCCGATGGCCGGACAATCAAAGACTGAACAAAGTCGATCCCGAAGAACCCCAAAAGATAAATCAACGATGCGACAAAAGCGAAAATCGCGACGATCTCGGGAAAGGTGACGGCGTGGAGAGGGATTGAAGCTCGGATCTTTTCGCGCCAACGGGATAGAAGAAAATAAACCACGGAGAAGAAGAGCGTGAAGAACACCGCATTCGTTAGGTACAACGGAAGAGGCAACGCGTCGGAGGCTTTGCCGGTGGTATCTTCCACTAAAGGGACCCTCTTACTTGGCTTGAGAACAATAACGGGTTTAACCGCTGAACGCCGGCTGGCTTTCATATCGGGCGGCGGTGGAACGGAAGCTGGCGGCAGCGACGACGGCAGAGAAGAAAGAGGAAACGAAAGAGTGGGAGACAATTCCGGTTCGTCTCCGGAACGGTTTTCGAGGCGGTTTGAGCGGGCGAGCGAGAGTTTAGGGAAAAGGAAGTATTTATAGGGTTGTTGAGGGAGTACACGTGTGAAACAATCAAATAAAGGTAAAATTTTGGTTTTGGTCCCAATATTATATCAAATTTTTATTTAGTCCTGTAGTTTAATTTGATATAATTTAATCTCCATTCTTATAATATATCTTTTTGTTACATGGCAAAGAGAAACTAATGAAAGCTTTCAAAGCACATATTGTATATTTCGTTGTTACTCTTCTTAATATGTGATTGTCCTCTAATTGCTCACTAGTGATAATGATTTAGATGAGGTTTTGGACATCTTGGAATAATGGTTGAAGTTTCCACCTTGAATGATGTTGATCTGTTTCTTGTCTCTGCTATAAGAAGAAATGTTGTGAGACTTAAGGGACAAAAAAAGAAAAAGAAAAATAGGGCGGAAGATAAGAATTCTAGCATAAAGTTTGCTAACAAACATGAAGCTTCAAATGGACAATAGTTATGAACAATGATCGTTTCTTTAGTCGTATCTTTTTGTTGATTTTTAATAATGCTTAACGATGTGTTTTTCAAATATCTATGCCAATATTTTTAACGAAATAGTTAAATACCGTAAACTATTATTTCAATTAATCAATGAAGCCTTGAGAAAACTTTGGGAATTTTAAGATTTTGGGTTACACTTAATTAATCAATTCAATACTTAAAACGATATAGGACCAAAATCATAATCAATATTATACTCTTTTTTCCAGCATCTTTCATGTCATTTTATGTTCTATGTTTGGAGTTCGTGGCGTGGGTGTCCTTCCCAACGATATTGTCTTCGAGGTTTAAACTTACTTTCTTTCATTGAGAGTACAATATGTTTTAACACTGCATCCAACTATCTATATTGTATATTAATGTTAGGTTTCGTATGAGCATTATTTATTTACCATGTTTTTGCATATGAGTTAGCAACAAATAAATTCTAATTGGTAATTTTTAGCCACTCACATAGCTTGTTTTGGTAATTTATTCACATAATTCTTTATTTTGTCTAACTATTGTAATTAATATGTAATGAAATAAGTTTTTTTTAAGTGTTTGATTGAGTTAATATAACTAATCAATCGATTCCATCTCAGTTGAGAAATTATACAAAGACTCGTTGTTTTCATATAGTAACAAATATTTTTTTATATTTTTATATAAAATCTATAGAAAGGTATACATATGATGGGATTCAAACCTATTAACATCATTATCTTTAATCATTTCAACCAAAACTTTATTTAGTTTTTATATTATTTATTTATACATTTGTAACATAATTTTTCGGCCCACCCACGTCTACCGCAATCTAGTTTTTTTTTGTATTTTCTTTATGTTCTTTTATTGATTCATATTTGGGATTTGTAGCTACTCCTCCTAATAATGTCGTTTTTAATGTTCAAACCATTGAGAGAGCAATGTACATTACTATTGCACCCAACACTTATGTTATAATGTATAGGAAGAAGAGACAATTGATAGTAACAAAAGAGTTATTTGATTGTTTGATTGGTTAAACATGTAATTTGATAAAATTTAATATTTATTTTATGTACTTAAAATGCTATTAAATTTTTTGTTTTTATTTAAAAATTTTAATTTATTCATTAATGTTGTTGGTACTTTTTGTCAAAATTTATCAATTTGGTATATTGATTACATTGCACTCATATGATATGGTACATGATTGGCAAAAAATAAAATATTAAGTTGATTTTTTTATTATAAAAACTACCACCGATGATAATGATTTGACTATGATTTTTAAATTAAAAAGGTAAAATGATTGGATTTCTTTTAACTTTTAAAGTACAAGATTAACTCTCAAATTTTGTAGAAATACAATAGTAACAGCATGCTTTAACCCATTTGGTTTGCTTTTGGAGCTTTTGTGTTATTTTTAAGAGCATAATCGTGTTAATGTCACAAATCAACTAAACATTCAATCGTTTAATTTTTCACATAAAAATTAATTTAAATATAAAATAAATCTAAAAATTATATTCACACACGACCAGATTTAAATTTATGACTAGTCTCTAAAGTTTCAACTTTACCATTTCGATCAAAATTTAATTTTTTACATAAGTTTTTAATAAAATATTTTTATATAATTTATTTTCACTCACATCGTGGATAAAGATAGCACCGAAAGCGCAAGCAAGGGCCTTGCCCCTAGATGATAAAATTTCTTTTTATTCTATTTAAAGACATTAAAACTATAAATTAATATAATGGTAAATTTTCACTTTACCTCTCTCACAAATTGAAAAAAAAAAACTTTAATCCCAATGAAAATTTTGAAATAGTAAGTTAATATAATATAATTACACTCTAACCTTCTTAAAAATTTATAATTCAATTAAAGACCTCCTACAATAATTTTTCGACTTCATCCCTCAATATGTGCGCGCGCAGTAATTTAATTTTAATTTTAATTAAACTTGTATGCTATTTTTACACTAACCTAATTTAATTTTAAATAGTATTTAAAGTTTAAAAAAATAAATTAAAGCTTATAAAATCTTCAACCCTTAAAAAGATTATATTTACTAAGATGTGATGATAAAATTCATTCAAACCTAAGTTCTTTTAAGGGAATAAATTATTTTAGGATCATCCTAAAAAATTATAGTTTTTAGGTATTAATAAAATAGTGTCACGTCATTAAATTTGAAAAATAATAAAGTATTATTATATACTCATCTATATCTAATATCTTCTTCAACTTAATTTAACTTTAATTAAATTACTTAAAATAATTAATTTTTTAAATTATAAACAAACATATTTTCTTCTTTTACAAATTTTAATCATTTTGTTTTTTTTTTAAATAGTAATTTTTGTGTAATTTTTTCTATGTCATTGACACATAATTTTGGTAATTATTTTACCCTAAACCCGAACCTAGAATCCCGAACATTAAACTCAAATCCTGAACTTTGAACCTTAAACCTCTAGATTTAAGGTTCAATGTTCACTTTTGGGTTTGAGGTAGAGGTTCAAGGGTCTAGGGTTACGGGTTACGGGTTACGAATTTGGGATTCATGGTTCAAGGGTTTTGGGCTACAAATTTGGGGTTCGAGTTTAAGGTTTAAGGGTTGGAATTGTATATTTAGTGTTTAGAGTTCTGGGGTTGGGGTTCAAGGTAAAAAATTTATCAAATTTCCATGCCAATGACATGGAAAAAATTATTGAAATGTTATGAAATGATTGGAAAGAGATCATGAATAATGTGGTGAGAATGGTCCATAAAATAATTTCTCTATGAATGAGTGTATAATAATTTCATGTCTTTAAAATTTAATGATGTGACAAAATTTTATCGATGCCTAAAAACTTTAATTTTTAAGATAATCCTAATGTAAGTTATCCCATTCTTTTAAACTTATAAAAAGAGGAATAAATTACAAATAAAAGGGGATAATTTTTTAGATGCGAGAATTAATCATTATTAATTTATGTAAAATTTATCATTAAAATTAAGATAATTACAATAATTAAAATATTAGTTTGTTAATGCGTCATTGTGATATGAGATCAGATGATGTATTTAAATAAGATTAATAAATGAATAAAAAATTAATGTATATAACAAATATGTATGTCATGCCAAATTTGGGAAACAGATAATGGCCCCTTAATTAAAATGGAATAAACTACCTTGAGTACTCATTTTATTCAAAAAGCACATCAGATCTGATAAGGATCGCCACTTCTGACGTTTTTATGTTGGTGTACGAGAATAAAAATAAATTTATTTGAAATTAATGAAGATTTATATATATATATATATATATATATATATAAAAGAGTTATTGGCAAATGAGCCTTGACAATATATTGAAGTCCGTTGATTGTTTATGTTTTGCACTGACAAAAATAGTCCACTGAGTACTGAGTGGAGCATGGCAATAATATCAATTTCTATAAAAAAAATTCTAATTTTTTACAGAACAATCTAAGAATATAAAATATGATGGGAGAAATAGAAAAAAAAAACTTTATTTCTATGTTTTTAGGTGTGTCATGACATGAAAGTTTACTCCTATTTATAGGAGGTCTCATATCTTTTCATACGGATATAATTTTTATTTACTTATAACTTTTCATTTACAATTATTGGAAAACTATATATATTTTCAATTTTATTGGTTGATATCGTGTTTTGGGGCAAAATGAAACAAAATTAATAGTTTAGGCACCATTTTTGACTAAAAAAAACTTTAAATCCCTAAGTGAGAAAAAAAATATAATTTGAGGATCAATTTTGCATTTAAACATGGGAAAAATAATTTTTGGTTTGGTTTTGAAGAATTAAATGATTTTTGTAAAATAAAAATGCAACCAAAAAAGGGAATAATGTGAAATTGATTCTAAGGAAGAAAGTGTGAAAATACAACAAAATGGCCAGCTAAAGACTTGAAATTGGAACAATGAAAACATGAGAAAGATGACTTTGAAATTACACTAAATGTCTTGGACATCAATACAAATACGAGGTTAAAAAGACTTGAAAAGTAATTCAGTCTTTTGTGCTCAACTCTTTGCCTTTCACCTTTTGTATTTAAAGTTTTCTTTTAAAATAATTAGGTCTGGGAATCACCAATAATTGGATAACTTTGCTTTTGCAAAATAAATATTAATTGAAATATTAGAAAATCAATGAAGTATTTTATTTTATGAATAATTCAAGAAATTATATATGTTATTATTTGATATTTAAATAAATATACGAAACATATAAGATGTAACATGTTTTTTTTTTTTTATAAATTCGTGGGTTAAAGTTAAGATTGTTTTACTAGAAAAGACTCATTTCCTACTTTATTTATGGAAATGGGCTAGTTTATTTATTATTTATTGGAATAGGTTAAAAATACAAAAACGAATCCACGTAGGAGCGTTTTAAGAGGAAATTTTAAAAAAGGGCGTCCTTGAGAGAACGCTTTTGCCATGTCAGCAAAAAATGCACTGACGTGGACGTGCTTTGCTAGCATGACAAAAGCACTTCCTCAAGGAAGTGCAGGAAGTGCTTTGGCCTGTGTTTTTCTAGAGCTAGGGCTATTTGCATGTTTAGTGCTTAAGGTGTATGGGTTTAGGGTTTTAGTGGTTTAGGGTTAAGGTTTTGTCAAAATAATTTAGGAATTTATTTGTTTAAGGTTTATAGATTTAAAAAAATAAATCAGAGTTTAGAATTTTTAAAAAAAATTAATTAAATTAGGTTTAGGGTTTTTAAGAAAATTAATTAAATTAGAGTTTAGGGTTTTTTTAAAATAATTTTGTGTTTAGGTTTTAGGGTTTTTGTAAAAGAGTTTAGGGTTGAGTATTGAAAAAATTATATTGACAAGATAGATTTTCTTTTTGTTTTTTTTACAGTAGTTTCTGAAAAAATAATTTTGAGAAGACGGTTCTAAAAAAATAGTGACAAAAATGCTTCAAGCAAGATGTAATGTCAACAAAAGTACTGAAAAAAGCTCTCATGTGAACGCTATTTTTCTACAGTAGTTTCTGAAAAAATAATTTTGAGAAGACGGTTCTAAAAAAATAATGTCAAAAACGCTTTAAGCAAGATGCACTGTTAGCAAAATTACTAAAAAAAAGCTCTCACGTGGACGCTCTTTTTCTACAGTAGTTCCTGAAAAAATAATTTTGAAAAGACGGTTCTAAAAAAATAATGTCAAAAACGCTTTAAGCAGGATGCACTATCAGCAAAATTACTAGAAAAAGCTCCCATGTGGACGATATTTTTCTACAGTAGTTCCTGAAAAAATAATTTTGATAAGACGATTCTGAAAAAATAGTGTCAAAAACGCTTTAAGCAGGATCCACTATCAGCAAAATTACTGAAAAAAGCTCCCACGTGGACGTTCTTTTTCTACAGTATTTCTTGTTTGGCCTTAGGCTATAAATGAGTCAAATTTCATTCTCATGTTGCATAAGTTATAGTAAGAAAAATTAGAGAAGTTTAGAAGAATAGGAATTGAATATGAGTGAACATATTAGTATTGTTATTAACTGTGATGGTAAGGTCCGTGACACCGAGAATGACATTGTTTTTTTATTGGAGAATATAGCACGACTGGTTTTTAATCAGAATATAGATTTGACAGAACTTTGTAAAAGAATTAGACGCAAAATCTTCGGAACGACGCCAATGAGAGTTTCATTTATTAAGTATCAATTTTGTGCTTTGGTTAATCCTGTGACATATGACTCATTTGATATCAAATGTGGTTGTAGCTTGGAGGCAATGGTGCAGACTCTTCTCGCTAGTGGATCACCCTATCTTGAGTTATATGTACAATTTTCATCGCCAAATGAAGCATTTGCCACTTCAACATCTACTGTTGTTTGAGAGGAATACACACCTTTACCCGACACTCCGTTAGTGGGAGGCAAAACACAGAAGCGCCCGTGTTTGGTGGCAGTATGGAATACACAACCTCTGCACAACACTCGGTTAGTGGATGAGACATGCACATCGGTGGGTAGATGTTCGATGCTAGAAATACGAACTAGGGAATAACATCAACTTCTAGTGGTTGGCAATCCACATATGATTTGGGACATTATGAAACGTCTACAAAAAGGGATGATGTACTCCTTACGACGTCCAACAGCGAGGGGACCTCGTACGTTGCAGATGATGGTGGGTTGGATGATGAGTCTGATGTGGATCCACCTTGAGAGCCTGGCCTTGATGGTGCAGCAGTTGCATTATTTTCTAAACCAGAGCCTGTTTCAACCGAACCTAAAGATGGTAAGGGGGTTCAGATAAAGAAGAAGATCCGCGATTCACGACGTACTCGCCTCCAACCCGCATGCATAATGTTGATTTATCAACAGATGATACGTTAGAGTTTCCAGATCTACCACACAGGAGGCGTGACTATACAAGTTCGTCGTTAGATTCGGGTGAATTGAAAGTTGGTAAGGAGTTTTCCAGTAATGATAGTTTTCTCGATGCATTGAAATAATATAGTATCATGAACGAGGTTAACTACCACATGGTTAAATCTAAATCCGAGAAGTTCAAGGCCAAGTGTGTAGTGCAAGACGGTACATGTTCATGAAAAATTATGGCTTCGGTTAGGAAAAAGATAGGGTTGTGAGAGATAAAGAAGTACAAAGGTCCACATACGTGTGTTGCTGGTGTAATATCACTATGTGTTTAGGGTTTTTGAATAATACTGTTATTACTTAATGTTGTATTATTTAACGTACTTCATTGACAGGTGTTTCATAAGATCGTCCCAAGATGGATTTAGATATGATAGTTGACTTAATATTATCGATGGTGAAGGCGAATCCCAAGACTTCTGTGTCGGTTTTAATTATCAATATTCGTAGCCAATTTAAGTACACGTCTTCTTACTGCAAGGCCTGGATAGCTAAGCAAAAGGCGTTGGAAAAGATGCACAGTGAGTGAGACGCTTAATGTAATGAAGTGTGGTAGTGGTGTCAAGTGCTGGAGGGGTACGTCTCAGGTTACATAACAGACCTTGAAACAGGCCCTGCGTGCCCTGCGTACTACAACGATTGCTTACTCCATGGATGCCAAGTGTTCAAGCGTCTGTTCTAGAGCTTTAAGTAATACCGGGACGCATTTGGGTACTGCAAGCCATTGGTACAAATTGATATGACATTTATGTATAGTAGATATACTCATCGGCTATTTCTAGCTGTGGCATAGGATGGTGGTAGGAGAATCCTTCCAATTGCATTTACAATAACACCGGGGGAGTCAGGTGACGACTAGGATTTCTTTCTTTCTAGGTTAAAGAGGCATGTCTGCCCCCAACCTGATATCTACGTTATATCGGATCAGGGCACTGGAATACTAACCGCAATTGAGCGAAAGGGAAGCATATGGGATCACACATACCATCGGTATTGTCCAAGGCACGTTACGTCCAACTACTACGGGCAATATCGGTCTACCACTGAATGACGACAAGTGACCAACATAGGTATTTAATCTCCACTAATATAATTTTGTTTGTAATATTCAATTTATTCTGAGTGGAAGAGTGGTATGTAATTATCGTTATCAACTTATATTGATAGGGTACGAGATCAATAAGGATCGTTTTCATGATATGTTGACGATTTTGTAGTCACTTAACGATAAAGACGCAGACTACCTCTTAACATACCTTTCGAGCAGTGGATACAAGTATACGACGGCGGCCTACGATATGGTCATATGACCTCAAACTTGGCTGAATGCATAAATTCTATTCTAAAAGGAACGTGTTATTTGCTGATAACTTCCGTTATGCGAGAGACATATTTCTGTTTGGTGGCACTATTTTCAAAGCGAGCAGCGAGTTATAAAGGCCAAATATAGGGAGGTCATGTATGGTGTCGGAAGGTATTGCAATAAATTAACAAGGTGAAGGCGCAGGCCAACACCATGCACACAGTGTGTCACGATCGTGACAACCTATGGTTTTGTGTGACAAAGTTCGACAGATTGAACCAAGGTATTACTGGCGGGCTATATCGTGTACACTTGAGAAATAGGACTTGCGACTGTGGGAGTTTTGACGTACTTCGTTGTCCATGCGCTCATGTAATTGCAGCTTGTCAGAATCTCTGTTTGGATCCCATGAGCTATGTCGGCGAAATGTACAAAATAAAATATATGTACAACGTGTGGAGACACGTATTCTCACTGATCCCAAATGAACGTAAGTGGCTGTCTGTATAGCTTGCTCCGTTTAAGTAGTTACCAGATAGAGAATTGCAGCGCAAATCAAAAGGTCGACATTGTTCGAGTAGAATACGTGATAATATGGATATCCGAGAAAAAATAAACCAACAGAAGTTATGCGGATGGTGTAGGAACCCAGGTTATACAATTCGAACATGTCCAAATCGAAATTGTTCATAATTGCTTAAATGAAACTATGTTGCATTATTTCTATTGCCTTATTTAAAAGAACTTCTATTTTATTAAATAGGAAAAAATATAAAAATAATTGACTATTAAAATATTCAAAACAACTTTTATTTTATTAAATGAAACAATATAAAAATAATTTGTACAAATATATTAAAAAAATCAATGTATGTGCCGGTCGGAATCACTGCCACATAGGGGTGGTCGACAGTTACACGTTGGATTCTTTTTTGGTTCAGTTTCCAGCGGGGGTTGTGGTTGTTCTGGTTGTGGGTGTTGGGAGGATGACCCACATTGATAGAATAAAGAATGTGGAGGTGTTTGCATCACCCACGACGGAGGTGTTTAAATTCCATAAGGTGATGGGAATTGGAAATGAGATGAGCTCCCCGACGGTGCCTCATGCGACCACTCCTACAACGATGGCCTATATATCATTGGTTGAGTCGGAGTCATCGGGAAAGGAGATGCACCAGGCCATGCATTCCAACTTGGCATAAGATTGAGAAAAGGAAACATATAAGGGTTAAGATACATATAAAGGCTAGGATACACACCTGGCATAATCTAAAGGGGCTGTGGTGTGGGCGTCGTCACTTGAGACGTTGGGCCTGGTGATTGTGTGAGCGCTGTTAATTGGCCTGCCTTGTCATCCCTTCTCTTTGGATTTAAAGGGCCTCGTCGTTCCCTTTCAACACGGATTAACCGACGCATTTGCTCTTCCGAGAGCAAATATGACTTGTCATGGATCTTAAACCATGGAATGTAATCCAACGCGCACGCTAACTCTGGAATGATGATTGGTTCGCGAGTAGGTATATGATCATACTGATTTTCCCATATTTTGATATATTCCGAGAAGAATAGCGGCCAATGCGTATTCGGTCACTGTAAATCATCGATTGTCGGAATCCAAATTGCCACAACACTCTATCCGTCTGGTGCATTTCGACAGTAGCGTGGTTGATCAATGGGGCCTTAACATGCTAGTTGTTCGGATTTTGAAAGAATTCATCCGAAATTACTGCCTAAATTGCCAGATCCTCATATGGTGTCTATTGAAATTATATAAACGTGATAAAAATATTAGTTATATACATAATACTAAATACTAAATACGAAACGACTATGTTATATGTATATATATATTTCATTTAATATTTACATGTGCTTCCGATCGTTGGTCTAATAGAACCTGTATATCTTCAAGAGTGGTAGGTATTCCAACATAACTTGCCGAATGGTTCCACCTAATTAAATAAATTTTTAGCATAAAATTATATTTTAAATCTATGTAATAATTGTAAAATCTAATATAAATTTTACCTCGTTATGAGTGGAAATGTATATGGGTGGTTCACTCGATGACGTAAAAATAGAAAGCGAAACCGAGCCCATGATTGTAGTAATGATAGGCAACCTTCGATTTTGGCTTTATTTGGTTTCGTCGCCCCGCACATCTCTCGGTACAATGTTGCTAACACATTAGACCCCCAACTAAATTCGCCAGCTGCTCTAAAAAATAAACGAGTTTCAGCAGTCACCTCAAATGTATGAGGTTTCGTGACAAGTCCGGCATCAAATAACCTTTAATGATCTCAAGGATGTATGCCCGAGCATATCGTATTCTTTCTACTTCAGTCAAATCATCCCTCAGATTTGGTAATGTGTCTCATAACCAGCCCATCTCAATTCGACCTCCGTAAATATTATCCGGAATCGCACCTAAAAGTTCATAGCATATGGCTCCCCAATCAGCAGATTGAATGAACCCGGTGAGTACGGACTCATCCACCGGCAATCCCAATTGTAACTGCACGTCCTCCAAAGTGATGGTACACTCCCCGCATGGAAGATTAAATGTGTGCGTCTCTAGTCTCCACCTCTTTATGAATGCGCTAATGAGTTTCGGGTCCAACTTGCATCCTCGGCCTATATTGGCCACGTGCCAAAAACCCGCTTCCCTTAAGTAATTTTCTATCAACGGTGATGGAGGACCAGACATATTACAAATATAACATTGTAACACCCAATCTACCAACTGTTATAAAAATTTATAAAATAAAAATGAATTAAAATTACATAAATGAAAAAAAAATTAAATAATATTCAAAAATTGAAATTGACCCTTACCATTTTCATTTGTTCGGTGGAGATATGTTTATAATCGAGACTAATTAATTCCCCGGCCATTGCTAACACGATCAAATATCTTAGAAATTATAAAAAAATAATACTAATTTAAAAAAAATTTAAAGGAAATAGTTAATTAAAGAGTTTTGAGAAATTTGGAAGAAATATTTGTGTGAAAAAAATAGGAGGTTATATATATATATATATATTGGCCGTTGGATCCCCAACGGTCAAAATTTTAAATGACCGTTAGGGGGTCAAAGACACGGGCTAAAGCGTGTCCTCAAGGACGTGCTTTTGTCATGTCAGTAAAGTGCATCCACGTTAGCGCATTTTTTGTTGACATAGAAAAAGCGCTCCCTCAAGGACGTGCTTTTTTTGAAATTTCCTTTAAAACGCTCTTACGTGGACGCGTTTTTATATTTTTGGCCAATTCCGATAAATAATAAATAAAGTGACTCATTTCCGTAAATAAAGTAGGAAATGTGCCTTTCTTAGTAAAATGATCCTAAGTTAATGTTTCAAATAATAATATCAAAAAATTAATTTAAATATAAATTATTATTTGGTACTGGTTACTTTAATTTCAGAAAGGATTATTATTTTTTATCTTTCTTGTGAAATAAAAAATTATATAAAATGAATTCAAAATTTTAAAATACTGTTATGTGTGACTATGATATATTAAAGTAAGTTAGATTATGTTGATTGAGTCTTAATTCGATCGGAATGAGTATTGTTGTCAATACAGAAGGACGTGAGTCAAGTGCGCTAAAGTGTATTTTCCTCTCATTTATGAATTGGAGAGAAGGCTATAAATAATTCTAGAATTTTTTATAACATATGTCAATATTTGTAGCACCAACTTAATTAAATATATATATATATATATATAACAACATACGTCAATATCTTAACACTATTCTTAGAGTTTTCCTTATATAATTTTTAAAAAAATTCTAATAATAAAATCAATATTTATATAGAAAAGTCTAATTTTTCAAACCACAAATATCGATATTTTATTTGGCAAGGGGCAACAAAGAGACAAAGAAAAGACGAAATAACAGAAAAGATGAGGAAAACAAAGGCAGTAGGGGCAAAGCCATCTGAGGAAGTCAACAAGTCCGAGGGCTAGTGATAGTGCTGGGCTGCCCCCATCAAAGATGTAAAAAGAAAATTAAACAACATTTAATCTTTAAATTTGATAACTTTTTTTTATCGTAATCCCTGAATTTCTTTTGACCACATAATTAGTTTAAGAATATGGCAGTCGTTCCCGATTTATCCTTGAACATGGCAGAGACTATACCACATTAAAATTTTATAAAATTTTGTATTCTTTTTATATTTTATATAAAAAATTTTAAGTAATGATGTAAAATAATCTTAGAGTATCAGATCGTCACATCTTAATGAAAGAAAAACTGTCGAATTCCAAATTTAATATGAACAAAAAAAATCAAGGACCAAATTAAAAAAAATTCCAAATTTAAGGACTAAATGTAAAGAAAAAGGACAGTAATGATGGGGGCAGCAGCCAGCCATGAGCCAACCCAGTGTTTTCACTAGCTTGCTGATCATCCAGACAGGTTTCTTTGAAACAAATAAAAATAATTCAATTATGCATAAAAGATGACAACCAAAAAGATGCATTATCATGGCAGTGGATCATATGACTTCCAGATGCTTGTGGTGCTTCTAAAGAGAAATATCATGAATTTCATTTGATATTAGAATATTAAATTATATGAAAAGTCCCAAAATTCAATAAACACAAATAAATAATACTTTGATGATTAACGTGGACTATGACCCACAAACTACAAACATTTGAAAGAAAAAGATACACTTTTATGAAGGGAGAGAAAAAAAAATAAAAGTGTAAAATATGTCGTAAATTTATGTATTGAAATGAATTTTGAGATTATCCTAACTTTAATTAAAATAAATTTAAAAATTCTATTCCTATTATTAAAATTTTCTATAGGATTGCTACCAATATACTCATGCAATCATGTCAATTTAGAAGCAAGCATATTTAATGATGAGCCAATTTTAATAGAATATATTAACAATGTCAATAATTGAACTAAAAATTTTAAATTTTAAATTTAAAAACTAAAAAATTTAATTTTTAACTTGTTAAACACACAAATTAAATCTCAAATTTTATAAAAATACCAAAACTGACAGCATGTTTAATCAAAATAAACGTCAAAATATGCTACAAGAAGAATAAAATATTGACGACATTTTGGCTGTTCAATTCAAGCCAACTATAATGATCAAAACTGTGATATAATGATGGAATATACGAGTAAGTAGAATACTGTATAAGATGATAAATTATTGCATAATTATTGGACCTATACCTGATTGGAATATGTTGGTTAGAACACGTTCGGCTTCGCCTGAGCCCAAGTTGTGCTCGGTCCGCACGAGACCCACCAACAGATGAAACAGATTTGCAGTGTATTTTCTTAGGGAATCCTTTCCCAGATCACTCAATGCCTTCAATGCTAACACTAGTAAAGGCCTTCTAGCTGCCAATTCTTCCTTTTCGGCTAAAGGCAATGGAAGAACCCAACGCGTGACTGGGCCTGATTTCTGCTGCTCGTAGTGGTGATCTGTACGGTTAAGGTATAACTAAAGTATATTTTCACATACTGCCACGAGTAGTGATTCTAGGTTCATCTCAGCCGAGACGGATGGGTTGTTTTGGACTAAATCTTGGAGAAAGTCGAGGTAATTTTGGTACGCCTCGTTCTCGAAGTGAACCATAGTAGGATCAGTGAGCTCCATGATCGATCATGCTATCCGTATTTTCTTTTGGAGGGTAGTATCGTGTTAAGTTGCTGAGCATGTGATGCGATGGAAGAAAATATCTCAACAATGATACTGATGTTGGAAGCTGACAAGAATTGTAGGTTTTTTTTTGTTTGTATCTTTTATAACCTGCAATGGTGAAAGCCAAAAAACACACGATCATGTCACGTGCTTCGATGGTATCATAAAGAGTCAATTATTAGCATGCAAGAAAATAGAGTGTAATGGGAGAACCTGTGAAATGAGCAGCTGGATATGACTCTTCATTCTCGAAACCACGTGAGCCACGGTTTGCAGATTATCATCCTCAAGATCATCATTTTTGGACCCATCATCAGAGCTTGTTTCGATATTATCATGGGATTGAGAATTGTCAGGCAATCTGATGCCATCCATGGTTCTCAAAAGCTTCATAAACTCTGGCAATGTTGATGTGGCTGCTTCTTTTAAAGTTAGAAAAAATTTTCTCCATTCATCTTTGAAAATCTACTTCCCCACTCTGCTGTCAAACGAAATATCGCTGCAAACGCAGTGCTTGCAGAACCCTTTGTTGGACTTTTTAAGTGCCCTATCAGAATAGATACCACATTTGATATCTGAGGCCTCAGTAAATTGTAATAACAGATAAATAAATCTACTAAACAGCGTGCTGTTACTTCGAGAATTTCTGTGTCCCATGTACTTCCATCAGGATGCGTAGATTTTGAAGTTGGTGAATCTTGCTCGTCTTTTACTGCCATGTCCGTCCTTTTGCATGCATCATTAAATATGGGGAGAACAATGTCAAGCATTGGCCTGCAATGCAACATTGGACCAGCAGCAGCTTTGAAAGCAGAAGCAGCATTGGAGCAGAACCGAGTGTTGCAGCTAGTTCAGTTCATTTTGTTCCTATGTAACTTTGTTTATTTACTTTGTAATGTGTTCACAAAGTTAGTAGGATTAGAATTTGATTTGGAATTGATGTAGAAGCTGATATGTCAGCTTGTTTTTGTGTACAAATTAAGTTTGTGTTAGTTTAACATTAGTGGGAGTAGTTAAGCTGTTAGGTAATGGTCATTTTGATCTTGTAACTCTTGTATATATTTCTATTATTATTCAATGAAAGATGACTAATTTTTCATCCAATTCTTAAGCTCAAGTTCTTTGTGTTCTTATTGCTCTCGGTTTCCTTTTCTTAAGCACCTTTGTGTTTGTTTTGTGTTGTTATGCTGCCTTTGTTTCAACAAATGGTAATCAGAGTCTGTTATCTTTGAGGGCCTCCATTGGTTGTTGTTTTGTGTAAGCAAGCTTAAGAAAGAAGAAATCGAGGTTGTTGAACTTGTTGCAACAGGATGAGCTTCACACCACCTCCACCACCTGTGTTCACTGGTGAAAACTACCACATTTGGGTGGTAAAAATGAAGACTTACCTTCAGGCACAAGACTTGTGGAGTGCAGTTGAGAATGATACTGAGCCACCTCCATTGAGAGCCAATCCCACCATTGCTCAGATTAGACAGTATAGTGAGGAGCGAGCTAAGAAGCATAAGGCCATGGCCTGCCTGCAGAATGGATTGTCAGATGTAATCTTCACTCGAATTATGGCTTGTGACTCACCTAAGCAAGCATGGGAGAGGCTGAAGGAGGAGTTTATGGGGTCTGAAAAGACAAGGCAACAACAGCTAATCAACTTGAGGAGAGACTTTGAAAATCTTAAGATGAAAGAAGCAGAGACCATCAAGCAATACTCAGACAGGATAATGGCCACTGTCAATAGCATAAGGTTACTTGGTGAAGACTTTAGTGAAAGCAGGGTTGTTGAGAAGGTGATCACCGCTCTCCCTGAGAGGTTTGAGTAAAAAATCTCCTCATTGGAGGACTCAAGAGATCTCACAACCATTTCTTTGTCTGAGTTGGTGAACTCCCTTTATGCACTCGAGCAAAAAAGGGCCAACAGGTAGGAAGAGCATCCTGAGGGAGCTTTCAAAGCAAAGGCCAAAGAAGGCTCAAGTCAGAAAGCAAAAAAGCCTTGGCTCAATAAGAAAGACAAGCCAAGGAGGGATGCAGGCAAGAGGAGGTTTCCACCATGCAATCACTGCCAAAAGACCACACATTTGGAGAAGTATTGTTGGTACAGACCAGACATTCAATGTAGGAGTTGCAAGCAGTTTGGACATGTAGAGAAAGTCTGCAAGAACAAGGGGAAGGCACCAGCACAGCAACAAAACCAGGCATAGGCTGCTGAGGACCTTCAAGCTCAGGAGGAGCATGTCTTCACTGCTTCATGCTTTGCAACTACAAGCAAAGTCAAATGCAGTTGGCTTGTGGACAGTGGCTGCTCACATCACATTGCAGCTGATGTGAGCCTGTTCAAGGAGCTTGACAGAAGCTTCACATCAATAATCAAAATTGGCAATGGGAGCTTGATTGAAGCCAAAGGCAGAGGTGATGTTGAAATCAACTCAAGTTCAGGTAACAGGTTGATTTCAGATGTGCTTTATGTGCCTGATATAGATCAAAACTTACTCAGTGTTGGTCAGTTGGTCGAAAAAGGCTATTCACTGGTTTTTAGAGATGGTTCTTATGTTATTGAAGATTGTCATACCTAGGAAATTGCCACAGTACCTATGGCAGACAAATGTTTTATGTTTGATGTAAGTCAGCTTGAGAAAAAGGTTTATACAAGCCTAACTGACAATGCTGGCCTATGGCATAAGAGACTAGGCCATGCTAACTTCAGGTCACTCAATTTGTTGCACAAGCTGAATTTGGTAGATGACATGACCAAGGTTGAGGTCAGGGATAGTGTTTGTGAAGTTTGCCAACTTGGCAAACAGGCTAGACTGCCTTTCCCAATCAACAAGGCATGGAGAGCTCAAGAGAGGCTTGAGCTAGTGCACTTGGATGTTTGTGGACCAATGAAGACCCCTTCACTGAATGGCAGTAAGTACTTTGTGCTGTT
The DNA here is from genome assembly GCA_005393395.2 of Gossypium australe. Lineage (NCBI taxonomy): Eukaryota > Viridiplantae > Streptophyta > Magnoliopsida > Malvales > Malvaceae > Gossypium > Gossypium australe. The sequence goes on along the minus strand of CM016626.1, from coordinate 39,832,186 downwards.
TATTGATGATATGACCAGATTCTATTGGGTTTACTTCATGAAACAGAAGTCTGAGGTATTTGAAGCTTTTGGAAAATTCAAAGCACTAGCTGAGAATCAAACATGGTGCAAGATCAAGGCCTTGAGGACAGATAATGGCTCTGAATATTTATCTGAGAGATTTTAGATGTTGTGTGAGCAAGCTGGGATCCATCATCAGCTAACCATAGTGTATACTCCTCAACAAAATGGAGTATGTAAAAGGAAGAATAGGACAGTGATGGACATGGCTAGGTGTTCGCTATTTCAAACAAACTTCCAAGCACATTTTGGGCTGAGGCTGTCAACACCTCAGTATACCTGCTCAACAGGCTTCCAACACATGCTATAAAGGACAAAACACCTTTTGAGACATGGCATGGACACAAGCCATCAGTTTCTCATTTGAAAGTGTTTGGATGTGTGTGTTATACCCTCATTCCAGCTGAAAGAAGAACCAAGCTTGAAAAAAGGTCAGTTCCAGGCATATTTGTTGGCTATAACAGCAACAAAAATGGGTACAGGGTATTTGATCCTTCAACCAAGAAAATTTTGGTAAGTAGCGATGTTAAATTTGATGAAGAGAAGACTTGGAGCTGGGATGGTTCTAATGCAAGTCAGTTCAAAGAGGATTTGGTTGATAGCAGCCTAAAACCTGCAGAAAATGAGCTTAGCAATGTAAATGTGGATGATCCTCCTATGAGAGGCACCAGGTCCATTGCTGATATTTACCAAAGATGCAATGTGGCTATAGTAGAACCTTCAAGCTTTGAAGAAGCTGTCAAAGACAAGCACTGGAAGAGAGCCATGGAAGCTGAACTTGACATGATTCATAAGAATCAGACTTGGGACTTGGTTGAAAGACCGAACAAGAAAAAGGTCAGAGGTGTTAAAAATGGGGTTTTAAAGCCAAATTCAATACTGGTGGCTCATTGAACAAACACAAGGCAAGGCTTGTGGTGAAAGGGTATAGCCAGCAGTATGGCATTGACTTTATGGAGACATTTGCTCCAGTAGCAAGGCTGGACACTATCAAACTTCTGTTTGCCTTGGCTGCACAGAAACAATGGAGAATTCATCAACTTGATGTTAAATCGGCCTTTCTAAATGGTTTCCTTAAGGAGGAGATTTACATAGAGCAGCCAGTTGGTTTCAAAGTCCAAGGAGAAGAAGACAAGGTCTATAGGCTAAAGAAATCACTTTATGGCCTGAAGCAGGCACCTAGAGCCTGGTATGACAGTGTTGATGCTTACCTGTCTAGGCTTGGATTTGAGAAAAGCCTGAGTGAGCCAACACTCTATGTAAAAAGGTCGAATGATGAAACCTTGCTGATCGTTTCAATTTATATAAATGATTTGTTGGTGACTGGAAGCAATGATGATTTAATCCAAGAGTTCAAAACACAAATGCAAGATGTGTTTGATATGACAGACTTGGGAATTATGACTTACTTCCTCGGTATGGAGGTGAACCAGACAGATCAAGGCATTTTTGACAGTCAGCATGCCTTTGCTTTGAAAATACTTAACAAATTTTGCATGGCAAACTGCAAAACAGTGAGCACACCTTTAGCTCAAGGTGAGAAATTAACAAGCATTGGGGATCATGAGAGAGTTGATGAAAGGGAATATCGAAGCCTTGTTGGATGTCTTCTTTATTTAACAGCCAGCAGGCCAAACATTGTGTATGTTGTTAATTTGCTGTTGAGGTTTATGCATTGTTGTAATGTGATGCATTTCAAGGCTGTTAAGAGGGTGCTTAGATACATTAAAGGAACATTGAACTATGGGGTCAAGTTTGAGAAAGGAAAGGAGCTTAGGCTGGTTGGATACTCAGATAGTTACTGGGCTGGCTCTGTTGATGATATGAAGAGCATCTCTATAACACCCCTAACCGTATCCATCGCTGGAATGGGGTTACGAGACATTACCGATCATAAAACAATTCATATATGCATTTCATTTCACATACTTATCAACTATGTATACTTTAACTTTGATGACATTTGAATAATTCAAATATAAAATATTTTAATTATCAAACAAATGCCATGCGCATACTTTATACAATCAAACATACATTATTATCGTTCATATAAGTGAAATATTCCATAGTAACATTCGTTTGACTTATTACTACATTTGCATAACATGAATAAATAATCATATAATTCACTTAGCATATGCTAAAATATATCATCAACTTAACTAATTAAACCACTAAAATAGATTATCCAAAATGTTCAAATAATGTGCCATTTGAAAACGATACATAAACATGTTCATTTCATGTCTATTCGACAACCAAGATCTACTAGTACATATTAATTTATTTTCAAATAATTATCAAATCCAAATGGCCATACCTATCACTATTTTATAACTTAAGCATACTCCAATGTATCACATATTCTTGACATACATTTTTCTAATTAATGCATTACATATTATAACTCAAACACAAACATCATTTACTTCATAACCGAAACAACACCTTTTTCCCTTATACATATATATTTTGAGTTAATAAATGAGTCATACCATTTCATCTTGTGCAAAAATATGGCTATATATATATATATATATATATATACATATATAAATATATATATACAGGTACTGAATCACCAAGTTGACCATAACCCTTCCATATATTTCCACCAAATAACCAAGTACAGAAGTACATTATATAAGCTTCCAAATCAATTCATGATACAATCTATACTTCACAAGAATAAATAAATAACCAAATATAAACATATATCCCATACACAAATCTTATCTACTACGTAATAAACATATCAAAATAAACTTTTTCTATATTCTAACATAACCAATCATCCTTTAATACCAATTCATGAATAACATCTTAACCAAATTAACAACCAAATTCACTCATGCTTTTATCTATCCATATGTCATAACCGAATCAACCAAATGCACACATCCAAAATTACTAACTAGCTTCAATGCACAAAATAGATATCACGAATACCATTCATTCAAGACATATAGCATAATGACCAAATGAACGTAAGCCATAATCAAACAAAACCATAATAAAGCATTGAAGTTAGGCCATTTTCGCATGGCTTAATTTATACAAAACCAAAATCCAACATTTCAAATTTCAATCTAGCCTATACATGCCATAGATTCGAAAATTCAACTTATAAAATACCGAAGACAGTCGATAGTGTGATAAGTTTCTCTGACGATTCCCGAGCTCGAAACTTGAATTCAAAATCTATAAAACAGAGGTAAACATGAACACACACAGAGTAAGCTTACATAGCTTAGTAAGTCATAAGCAAATAAAGAACTTAGCTACATAATCAAATCATATAAACTAAACCAATTTTTTTTACTATCATAGTTACTTTAAATCTTTAAACTTACAAATTCATGTATTTTATATGTACTTTCACTTGTATGTTATTCATGGCCGAATGAACATATATATATATATATATATATAAGCAAAATATCCTTCAATTTAGCTAAATATCATTATATGAACACATATACTTATACTCATGAATCAAAGTACAGCTTCTTATCTTTGTATATAAAGATACATTAACAAACTATCATTCAATGACCAAGCCAAAACATCTTTATCATACTAAATACACATACACTTATATGCATACACTCGTAAGTCAAAGTATAACAATTATAAATATATTTATATCCATGGTCGAATATACCACCAATTGCATATATTCAAAAATAATTTCAATAATGTTCATATTATTTATTTACAAGGCCGAATACCTTTTTCACATTCACATATGTACTTGCTACTCAAATATTCAAGTTTAATATAACATCACATGTGGCCAAATATACAAGTTCAATACATCATCACATATGCACATACCTATGTGGCCGAACATACAAGGTCATTTAGATCAACTTACTTGCTCACTTTCCACATAAATGAGAAGTCTTATAGACATAGACTTGAAAATAAATCACCGGTATAAAACCTGCTAGGCATAAGCCTGAATCACACACCGGCACTAGGCTTGTTAGACCCGAGGTCTGATATTTATTCACCGGCATTAAGCCTGCTAGGCACAAAGCCCGATCAAATTCACCAGCACAAGGCTTGCTAAGCTCAAAGCCTGAATATCGCTATTATAAAGTCATTCCATAAACAGTTCATACAAACTTTCAGAGGTTTTAACTTAGTCGAATAAAACTCAACCACATTAATTAAATGTTAAATCACATTCGGCTACCCTACTATACAACTATAAAATTCGAATCATCATAGTAAACCATTTTATATTCGAAATAGATGATGTTTAATTACTTAAAGACTTACCTCGGATATCGACGGACGTTATAAATTGGTTATTCGAACATGGTTACCAAGCTTATTCACATTCGGCATAAGCACATATAAATTCATATTTTTCATACCAGCATATATATTTAACATTTATCTACAATTAAACATGTCTATTTGCCTAAAAACTTACCTCGGACGATGTAAAACGGAACGGGACGACTAGTCGACAACTTTCATTTTTCCCCGATCCAAATCCGATTTCTTTGGTTCTTGATCTAAACATATTCAAATTTAACTAATTTAAACACACATTCATTCAATTTAATCCAAAAAATACATAAATGGGCAAATTACCATTTTTCCCCTGACATTTCACACCTTTGCAATTTAGTCCCTATTGCATAAAATACAAAATACACAAAATTTACATATACCATGCTAGGGCGAATATTCATTAGCTCCATACAAGTCCATACATTTCATTTTTTTTTCATATTTTAGTCCCTCAAAATATTATTTTCACAATTTAGCCCTAATTGCTCAATTTCATCAAAAATCCAAAGACAAAACATATTAATCTTTCACATATCTTTAATATTTCATCATCAAACAACAAAAATCACAAGCTATCATCAATGGAAAAACACAAAATCATCATCAATTTCAAAAAATCAAGCATGGGTCTTATAGTACTCGAAGCAACGATCTCAAAACGTAAAAATTATTAAAAACCGAAACCGAAACATACCTCAATTTGCTTGAGCAAGTTCCAAATACCTAGCTTGTTTCTTAATTCTTTTTCTTTTCTTTGTTTCGGTCAAATAAAAGATGAGTATAGCTTTCTTTCTTTTTTTTTTTTTTTTTACTTATGTTTGTCTTATTATATTAAGTTATAATATATTATTTATTATTTTAACTTTTATATTTAATATAAAAACTATATAATATAACCTTAGTGCCGTCCAATCATCAATTAAAAGGCAAAATTGCAACATAAAACATTCATATTAAAAGAACATCCGCTAATCGGCCCTTCTAAAAATAACCACTAAATTTTCATTTTGTGCGACTTAATCCTTTTATTTAATCGGACACTCAAACGACAAAATTAAAATACGAAAATTTCACACAAGCAAATTCACACATAATAAACATAGAAAATAATTTTAAAATATTTTTAAACTTGTATTTGTAGTCCCAAAACCACTGTTCCGATTATGGTCAAAATTGGGCTGTTACAACCTCGGGCTACTTCTTTACCCTTGGCTCAAGTGTGTTTTGATGGAGCTCAAAGAAGCAACAAACCGTTGCACAGTCCACAGCTGAAGCTGAATACATAGCAGCAACAACAGTCAATCAAGCCATTTGGCTTAGAAAGTTGCTATCTGATTTAAATGAAGAGCAACTTGATCCTACTGAAATCTTGGTTGACAATCAATCAGCAGTTGCCATAGCCAAGAATCCAATTTTTCATGGCAAGACAAAGCATTTTAAGATTAAATTTCACTTTTTTCTAGAGGCTGAGCAGTTCAAAGAAGTCAGTCTTATTCATTACAGCTTACAAGACCAATTGGCATACATTTTGACCAAGTCACTTGGTACAGCAAGATTCGAGGCTTTAAGAAGTTCAATTGGTATTTGTTGCATACAGTCCAATGAGGAGTGTCAAGCATTGGCCTGCAATGCAACATTAGACCAACAGCAGCTTTGAAAACAGAAGCAGCATTGGAGCAGAACCGAGTGTTGCAGCTAGTTCAGTTCATTTTGTTCCTATGTAACTTTGTTTATTTACTTTGTAATGTGTTCACAAAGTTAGTAGGATTAGAATTTGATTTGGAATTGATGTAGAAGCTAATATGTCAGCTTGTTTTTGTGTACAAATTAAGTTTGTGTTAGTTTAACATTAGTGGGAGCAGTTAAGCTGTTAGGTAATGGTCATTTTGATCTTGTAACTCATGTATATATTTCTATTACTATTCAATGAAAGATGACTAATTTTTCATCCAATTCTTAAGCTCAAGTTCTTTGTGTTCTTATTGCTCTCGATTTCTTTTTCTTAAGCACATTTGTGTTTGTTTTGTGTAACACCCCCTACCCGTATCTGTTGTCGGAATAGAGTAGGAGGTATTACCGGAGTTTACTGAACATTTTCGAATAATTCTGAGTCATTTATTGTTAATATTCTGAAAATAATCATAACGTCCCTCTATTGGGCCCTCGAAGCCCAAAACATACATTAGGAGCCAACCAGAATTAAATCGGGATCATAGGGAATTTTTCGCAAAATCCTAAAATTTTCCTACATTGGTTAGCGTACTTTAATATTAACAAACTTATTTTCTCGACATGTCTCGCGTCAATTTATTACTTGTCCTAATATACATAATTTTCCTGTATCAACGTATCAAAGATAGTATTATATTTACATGTCATGATACATATCATTCTCTTATTGTTTCTTCATAAATATAAATTGTTCAATTTGTTATGACAATATTTCATGTACCATCATTTTCATGAGTTTAGTGTATATTTATTCCAGTAGCAGTTCATAATCTTGAATATGCATAATTATCAGGCAAATTTCACATACATGTATTTTCCATGCCATATTTCAATGTATCAAATAATTATAATTTCTATGTCTTTCAAGTTTAATTTCATGATTTCAAGTACTTGTCATTTTCTATATTTATCCCATTGAATTTCTCAGAATTTCGATGGATTTTCCAGTAGTACACTTATAGTGTACAATTTCGAGTCCGTCAATTCGTACACATATGGGTATACCCTTTTTCCAGAGAGCACACTCCCGCGAACCTCGTCCTTACAGCGGGATTACCAGTCCAGGCTAAATCCCCTGTAATATAAACTCATAGAGTATTGTCGGGATTACCAGTCTAGGCTAAATCCCCTGCAACGACAATTACTCTAATGAGCTTGGATCTGAATTACCAGTCCAGGCTAAATTCAGACCCTAATTCGGATTACCCGTCCGGGCTAAATCCATTTTCCACATATTCTTCGGGAGGGCTATATCAGGATCACCCGTCCAGGCTAGATCCTTCTTACACATATTCTTCGGGAGGGCTATATCAGAATAGGATCACCCGTCCTGGCTAGATCCTTTTTACCGTCAATTCCTTTTCAGAGATCCATCGAATTTTCCTGTCATTCAACCGGGATTTCTTCCCCTTTTTATCAAATATATCAATGTTTCATCAATCTTCATACAATGAACATTCAAATTATATTCACATCAATAACATACATTTCAAGCATTTAAGAATATAATTCAAGTTACACGAACTTACTTCGTTGCTTGCTCATGTTTATAGTTTCACTAATTCGATGTCCTCTCTTTTCCACGTTCAAATCTCGTATTTGAGTTATCCGGATATTTATAAATAAATTTGATCATCATTTTCATTCATTTCATATTCTGTTACATTCAATTAATGTTATAGGCAAAATTACCATTTTGCCCCTAAACTTTTAATTAATGACGATTTCATCCTTAGATTCAGAAAAATAAAATTCTTGTAATTTAATCCTTGTTCCAAGCCTAATTATTCTTATATATCGACAACAGCCCATGAATTCTATGAAATATCAGAATTTTCCATAATTTCAACACTTTTTAATTTAATCCCTAAAACATATTTTCACCCGATCTTGATCTAAATTAATAATTTCATTCAATTTTATAATTTAAATAATAAAATAATCTACTTCATGCAATTTGGTCATTTCTGACATTTTTACAAAATTGCCCATAAAGTTTTACTTTTATTCAATTTAGTCCTTGAGCCTAGAACATGCAAATTAGCCATACTAGCTAAATACTCATATATATATTTTCCTCCTCCTCCTCTCCATTCCACATCCTTAATTTATATAACATTCTTATAAGTAACATTATCTATGATTTCACTATTTACTCATAAATTTATTCAAAGCTGTTCATTTGCATCATAGTCACTAATTTATTTATTTCTTGAGATACAGAATTCCAATTTAAGATCCGCTAATTTTCCCTGAAACTAGATTCACATATATTCTTACCATAAAATTTTTAGAATTTTTGGTTTAGCCAATAAGTACAGTTTATTCTTTAAAGTCACCCCTATTCTGCTGTCTGACAATTCCGACCCTTCTTCACTAAAAATTAATTATCTCATCATACAGGATTTGGATAATGTTACCGTTTGTTTCTTTTGAAAATAGACTCATTAAGGATTTTATGAATATAAATTATAATGCATAATTATTTTTATCCAATTTTTTATGATTTTCCAAAGTCAGAATAGGGGAACCCGAAATCATTCTGACCTTGTATGACAAAACCTATTATATCTCATGATTTACAAAACTCAATTATATTTAATTCTATATATTATTCATCCTCTAATTCAATTTCTACAATTTTTGGTGATTTTTCAAAGTTAGACTACTGCTGCTGTCCAAAATTGTTTTAATGCAAAATGTTAATTATCAAGTTTATAACACCTTTATTTCCTTTCTCTACAACATTTCCCATTACTTTCTCTTATTTTCCTTCACTAACATATCAAGAACATAAAACTTTATATAAGAAAACTCTACATTAACATCATTTCCATGCTTTTTCCACAATATCAAACTTAAAAATATATTGAAAACATGATGTTCTTACCTTGTTTTATAGATTTCAATCTTTAACTTGATTTTCTCTCTCCTCCAGCTTCTATTTCTTGAATCAAACTTGATATTCTTGCTCCCCATAGTCTCCTTGTCATCTTTCTCTCTTGATGGCTATGGAAATTCTTTTTGAATTCTAAGTGAAAATGGTGGATTTTTGGTAAAAGGACTAATTTGTAAAGAAAGCAAAACTTTCTTTTCTTTCTCTTCTTCTCACGTTGGTTTGCATGGGAAAGAGATGATGATAATTCATCATCTTTCCTTCCTTATATACTACATAAATAATAATAAAATAATGATAAATAATAAAATATCTTATCAAAATATTAATAAAATAATATTTATCTAATTAAAAAATTATAAAATATCATCACTATTATCATTACTTTCTAGATTTCTCTCTCTTCCAATTGACCATTTTGCCCTTTGTGATCTTTTAAAATTCCATCCTTGAATCATCACATAATTTGGTAAAATTATGATTTAGTCCCTCATAATTCTTTACCTATTCAATTTGGTCCTAATTCATCCATTTCCCTTAGTTTCTAGATTATTCCACCCCTAAAATATTTGCACTATTGGTCCTTCAACTTTTTCATATTTACACTTTAACCCCTCAAATTTTGAGTATTTACACTTGGGCAACAAAACTTTTCTCGCTTTACAATTTAGTCCTTTCTTGAATTAATAATGTAATATATCATAATATACTTCCGAATGTTGACATAATCCAAATTTTTCTTTTTGTCGCTTTATTTCCTTATTTTACTATATCAAAGATAATATCTTACTGTAAAATTTTTTTGGGGTATTACATTTTGTGTTGTTATGTTGCCTTTGTTTCAACAAACAATAGAACTAAAAACACCAATCCAGAATGTTCGTGAGAAAAGATGACCATGATCCTTCAGGATGTTGAAAAGAACTTTCAATGAACTCTTTCGGATAGCCGGTCTTGAATCTGATGTTAGTTTTGACAAACCTGAAACAACATACCAAAATTCTACAAATTCAAAACGGGAAAAGCACTTCATCTTTGGAACATCGAAAACCAAAGCAGATAACAATCATGTTGCCATTCAAAAAGAAGCGGACAAGTGGAGATATTTTAGCATTCAACTTGGACAATAAAAGTCTAAACTAGATTGGGTGTAGTTTGATGAAATAATAAATATGACCCAACCAGGAGGAGTGGCATACAAGACCTCTGTACAGAAATATCCTATTATCCATCAGTCACACAGATAGCCTATTATCCATCCGTTTTGCATAACAGAGCCAGTGAGGTTTTAGGACTTCCAAGCAACTAAATTAGCAGTTTACCTGTTAGCAAAGGAACCCAGCAGGATCCATGATCATCAATATTGGCTAAACTTCGTACATCTGAATCATCCTTATATATAATTGAAACAGATGAACCATCATCCCAGCTTTTGCCAATGCAATCAAGTCCTCCCTCAGCAAGTTTGAGGGTACAAAACCGGAGAAATGCAATAGCATTGAGGCTAACATCACTGTTAATCCTACTACTTGTGAACTTGATGAGACATTTTATACAACCCATAAAAGTGGTAGCCTCTGTCTCAGTAACATGACGAAAGTGTTCTCGAACTATTTTTTCCATTGTCTCAAATGCCAGTAAAACAATATTCTTCTGCTCATCATCAGTGTAACACCCCAATCCCGTAACTGTCGCCGGAATAGGTAAGGGGCATTACCGGACTTGTAACACAGTTTGGAACAGTAAAATTTTTATCTTTTATCAAACATCATCTCAATTCAATAATATCAAGCATTCATATTCATAGCATGCCTAAAACGAGCATATAAAATTCTAATTACACAACGGGAAATAATTTAATAACATATAAAAGATATAGGAAAACTTACGAAATAGGGTCACATGGTCAAGTCACACGCTCGTGTGCTCTGACCGTGTGGCACAAAACAGACTTGGTTTAAGCCAATTTCACAGCTCTTATGTCATGTACCTACAAGCATCATTTGAATAACATTTTCAAGTATATATATCATCTATACCAAAATGCCAATTAACAAAACTATCACAAGATGAATACATCATATAATACTTCTATATCAAATCAACCATTTTCACTCAAGCCATATCACATAGCTTGATAAAAATACAACAGATCATATCTCATTCATATACACAAGTGACCATATAATTCAACTTATTAACTAGCCTATACATGTCATATTATCCCATATCAATGAGTTTAGAAATACCAATTACCCCCTAGATAGTGTGATGAAATCTTCGATGACTTCCAACCCGAGCGAGAATTTGAATCACTGTAAAATACAGAGAATAAACAGAGTAATCTAATAAGCTTAGTAAGCTCGTATAATTAACAGCACTATATAAAAGATTTAACAATTAGCTTGTCATTTTAAGAAATTTGATTGCTTTTGAACCAGCCTTATTTAATTCAATATTTATTTCCTTAATAGTCATGTAATTCATGCGTAATTTATCACATCTACTCACATATCACATGAATTTATCAATGTCACTTACTTGTCGAGTATTACACATATACCTGTACTGATTTGTATCCTCATTTCTATTTTCACATCGTCATCTTTTCAGTCAAATCAATGAAACTATCATTGAATACTCAGTATCTTGCTCATTAAGAACCATATACTTGGTAGCCATCTATACTTATACCATATAAATATTGCCTATTCATATTTCATCAAAACATCATGAGTAAAAACAATAAGCATTTAAATTCACATAATATTCATATCAATTTATTTCCATTCAAATGACCTGTAACACCTTCATATAATCGATAGCAGAATTATAACGTATAATATCAATTCATTAGTAAGAACAATAGTTCATCCATTCACAAGGAAGAAACCAAACTTATAATGTCTATTTAATATATAATTCATCTCTCATTTCATTTATTCCCATCAAATATCTCATATAAGATAAATTGTAACTTATATAATTCATGTAACACATCATCTTTATAATTCATCTACTCGTGTAGCAGTCAATTCATGTAAATCATGTAACCTATCTAACATATATTCATGTAAATCATATAACTCTTGTAGCAATATAATATCCATGTAATTCATGTAATTCGTATAGCATGTATTCGTATAAATAATGTAATTCCTGTAACATATAAATCATGTATACCAAATATTATGTATCATGTACACTTATAATTGTAACATATAATCCATGTAACTTATATTTCATTTAGCATACAATCTCATATAAATTATGTAACATATATCATGTAATTCTTATATCTCTTATAACATTTACTTTATATATTACAAATCGGTAAATTACCCGTTGATCCATTCGGAATTGGATAGGATACACGGATAATCACACATATCGTACAATGCCAACGTCCCAGACGTGGTCTTACATGCAATCACATATCGATGCCATATCGGCATAAAGTCTGCTAGGCATAAAGCTTATAATAATTGTAACACCCCCCGTATTCAACGCCGGAATAGGGTACGAGGCATTACCGGAATTACAAATTTATTTATCAGACATTTTATTTCATCTAGCATTTATATTTGAAATCAATCAAAATCAAACATATTGTCCCTTAAATATATTTATTTTTATCGACATGTCTTACTTGAATCTATTACTCGTTTCATCATACTTAATTACCTTGTATTAACATATTAAAGGTAATCACATATTTACATGTCATGATAAATATCATTCACTTGCCGTTTCTTCATAAACATAAAACAGTTAATTCATCATATCAATATTTCACGTACCATCAACTTATATTTCCTTATATCATATAATTAAGTTACACAAACTTACCTGGTTAAATTTGCAGAAATATCAAGATTCAGGGGCACTTTGGAAATTTTCTATTTTCATTGATTTTTCAATCGATCTTAATCTATATTAATAATTTCATTCAATTTTACAATTTTAAATAATAAAATAATCTATTTCATGCAAATTGGTCATTTCCACGTTTTTACAAAATTAATCATAAAATTTTACTTTTATTCAATTTAGTCACTGAGTCTAAAACATTACAAATTAGCCATGCTAGCTGAATATTCATACATATTTTCCTCCTCCTCCTCTCCATTCCACATCCTTAATGTATATAACATGCTATAAGTAACATTATCAATAAATTTCATTAATTACTCATAAGTATATTCAAAACTGTCCATTTGAGTTATAGTCACTAAATTATTTATTTCCAGAGCTACAGAACTCCAAATGAAGAACCGTTAATTTTTCCTGAAACTAGACTCACATATCTTCTTGCCATAAAATTTTCAGAATTTTTTATTTAGCCAATTAGTACAGTTTATTCTTTAAATTCACCCCTGTTCTGCTGTCTAGCAGTTCCAACCCTTCTTCACTAAAAATTAATTATCTTTTTATATAGAATTCATATGATTTTATGGTTTATTTCTTATAAAGCTAGACTCATTAAGGAATCTAACCATATAAATTATGTTCCCAAATTATTTTTATACAATTTTTAGTGAATTTCTAAAGTAAGAACAGGGAATCACGAAGTTATTCTAAACCAGTCTTACAAAAATTTAAATATCTCAAAATTTAGACTTCCTTTGCTTTAATTTCATATCTCATTCAACTTCTAATTCGATTTATACAATTTTTGGTGATTTTTCAAAGTTAGACAACTGCTGCTGTCCAAAACTGCTTTAGTGTAACATGTTGATTTCTATTTTGTCCCTAATTCCACAATTCATACAATTCAATCCTTGCTCAATTAACCCCTCAATTAAACTAATTTTCTCATTTAATACTTTTCTCTATCATTTTAAACTACTTCATAACTTTTGAAAATCAGAATTTTAACACTAGGCCTTAATTTCAGCTATTTCACAATTAGGTCCTAAAACCAATTTCCATCAATTTCACTTGATAAAATCATCATATAACAAAATTAAAGCTTCAAATCAATATTTATTCATCATATTATTTCAGCACTAATCCACATCAAATTTAAAAATTAACCATAGAATCATAAACTAATGAATTAATAAGTTGGACTCAATTGTAGAAAGTCTAAAAACATAGAAATTTCAAGGAGAAAGCAAGTATTAAACTTACATGAAGCTTGAGTATGAAAACCAACTTGAACTCTTTTCCATGACTGTTTTTCAGCTAAAGAAAATGAAGAGAATTGAAGAGAATTCTCCAAATATTTCAATTTAATCCCCTTTTTATTTAGCTAATTTTGGAAAATTTCCAATTTTCTCCCTTTTCCTTCTTTCTCTTCTCTTCTTCTTTCTTTCCTTCCCCTGCTCTCTGTTTCGTTTGGTTTCTGTTCTCTCCCCCTTTTTTTTTTTTCTTTGGATTATTATATAATATAATATTATAATAATATAATATATATAATAATATATAATAATATAAATATATATAAATATAATATAATAATATACTTTTTAAAAAAAATCTCAGATTTTCTAACGTTACACCGCCTCAACTAATGTAAAATGGTATAATTACCATTTTGATCCTTCATAATTTCTTTTAATCTATAATTCAACTTTTACAACCCTTTTTCAATTTAGTCCTTTTCATTTAATTACATATCCAAACGTTAAAATTTCTCAACTAAACTTTAATAATAACTTAATGACACTCCATAAATATTTTTAGAAATATTTATGGCTCACTTTATGAATTCGAGGTCTCAATACCTCGTTTTTGGCCCAATTTTTCTAATTAATTCTTTTAGTTCACAAAATTCACTAATTTTAAAATATTTCTAATATCACACTTAACTTATAATTATCGATTAACAAAGTTTTCTAACTTTTTCGTCAGAGTTAGTGATCTCAAATCACTGTTCCGATACTATTGAAAATTGGGCTGTTACAATAATTCACCGGCATAAAGCCTGCTGGGCACAAGCCTATATCACACACCGGCACAAGGCCTGCTAGGCTCAAAGCCTGATTTAATACACCGGCATAAAGCCTGCTAGGCATAAAGCCTGGATTTAATACACCGGCATAAAGCCTGCCAGGCACAAGCCTGTATCACACACCGGCACAAGGCCTGCTAGGCTCAAAGCCCGAATATCACTGTTATAAAGTCATCTTATACATAATTCATATATTGAAAATTCTAGCTATTCCATAAAGTTCATACAGACTTTCAAATGTCGTAACTCAGTCGAATTAAATTTAAATATATTATTTCCATGCATAATCATATTCAACTATCTCAATTATAACTCTATAAAATTCAAAACAGCATATTAAACTAATTTAAATTCAAAATTAACGATATTTAATATAACAATTTCTCAATTCATATATTTTCAATTCAATTAAAACATATATATTTAAATGCTTAGTTTGCATAAGCCATGTTTATTATCCAGCCGAATTCCTGTACATATATAACATCTATAACATCCCATATCTCTTTTACACACACACACACACACACACACACAATTTAAATAATTACACATATCTAACAGTTCGATTTTTAGCTATACGAACTTACCTCGTAATCTGTCTACTCTTCGTCTACTTTCTGTTTTCCTCGACCTAATTCCGATAATTGTTTCTCTTGATCTATATTAATTCAAATTCAACCCATTTAATCACCAACACATTCAATTTAATCCATAAACATGTAATTTGACTTATTTATAAAATAACCCTTATACTATCACATTTAGCACTTTAGTCCATAATACATAAATATGCAAAATTACACAAAATTTTCATATACCCATTCATAATCGAATTTTCTATAGCATCAAAACAGCCCATATTTTTATTTTATTCACATTTCTAGCCACAAAAATTCTATCTTTTTTTAATTTAATCCCAAATACTCAATTTTGTTAAAAATCACTTTATAAAACTTGTATATCTATAAACAACCATCAATAACTTATCAAGAAATATCAAAATACATACGTATTCAACAATGGCACATTTTAAAAACATCACCAATTTCAAAAATTAGGGCATGGGCTTTGTAGATTACTAAGCAACGATATCAAAATCGTAAAAATTATCAAAAACCGAACAATTAACATACCTTAATTTGAAGAACACAAGGCCGAATACCCTAGCTTATAATTCTTTCTTTTTCTTTTCTTTGGTTTCGGTCAAAAGCCATTAAAAGATGAACATAACCTTTTTAATGTTTGTTTTATTATAATATATACTTTATATTATATTATTTATTAATATAAATTTTTAACTTATCAATTTAACATAAAAACATATATATTCACTTAAATGCCGTCCACTACTTACAAAATGGGCTATTTGCCCTTTAAGGACCTAATATTGAAAAGTCATTTGCAAAGTAGCACTTATACATTAATTAGCAAATTTCACGTTTTACGCAATTAAGTCCTTTCATTTAATCGGACACTTAAGCGACGAAACTAAAACACGAAAATTTAACACAAACAAATTCACACATAATAAATACGAAAAATAATTTTAAATTATTTTTCGGACTTGGATTTGTGGTCCCAAAATCACTTTTCCGATTAAGGTCAAAATCGGGCTGTTACAATCAGCTGCAGCTGTGAACACATGTGACAATGGACAAAATTGAGACAAAAGTGTTAGAATTAAGTGACCCAAATCCTTATTTAAATAAAATACAATGGTAAAATAAAATAAAAGAAGAATCCCTATAGAATTACACTTCTTTTATTTTATTTTAAATAAGGTTTTTTAAACCTTATTAAACTCCATTTATTTGATATTGATTAGAATAAGGAGTTTCAATCTTACTACACTCCTATTAGAATATGGCTTTACAAGCATGTAAATAGACATAGTCTACTCCTATTGTAACTGGATTCGAATTCGACATAGTAAATTTTCTTCTCCTCTGCCCGTGGTTTTTTCCCAAAAGGGTTTCCACGTAAAATCTGTGTGTTCTTTATTTTTATTTTTATTTTCTTTGCGAAATATTTGTCATTACCGACGTTATATTTTTCACAAATTGGTATCCGAGCTTCTGGGTTTTTCATCTCGGTCACGGTAATGACGTCTTTGAAGTATGAAATTCCGCTGTTGGATCGCAACAACAGATTCACATTGTGGCAGATAAAGATGCAGGCAGTTCTTGCATAGATGGATTTAGAGGAAGCCCTACTAGGGGTAGATAAGATGCCTTCGACATTGACGGAGGAAGAGAAGAAGCGCAAGGATCGAAAGGCGTTAACACAATTACATCTGCATTTGTCTATCAAAATTTTACAGGATGTGATGAAGGAGAAGACCGCCGCTGCATTATGGAAGAGGCTAGAACAAATATGTATGTCGAAAACTCTAACTAGCAAGTTGCATATGAAGCAACGTCTTTATGCTCATCATTTGGAGGAAGGTTCGTCTGTGCATGAACACTTAACAGTGTTTAAAGAAATTCTTTCAAACCTGGAGGCCATAGAGGTTCAGTATGATAAGGAAGATCTAGGGTTGATTCTACTTTATTCGTTGCCCCCGTCTTATTCAACCTTTAGAGACACGATTTTATATAGTAGTGAGTCTCTCACAGTTGATGAGGTTTATGATTCTTTGACCTCGTATGATAAAATGAAGCATCTTGTGGTTAAAACTGACTCTCAGGGAGAGGGTCTCATTGTTCGTGGGAGACAAGATCAGAATGCTGATGATGATCGTGGAAGGACACAGGATCGGAATCCTCGCGGTAAATCTAAGGGTAGATCGAAGTCTTTAAATAGAGGTAAAACTTGTAACTTCTGCAAGAAGAAAGGGCACATTAAATCTGAGTGCTATAAGCTACAGAACAAGATTAAAAAGAAGGTTGCGAATCAAAAAGGAAAACAACCAGAAAATTCTGGTGAAGCTGATGTTGTAGAAGACTACGGCGATGGTGAACTTCTAGTCGCTTCTGTCAACAATTCTAAAGTGAGCGAGGAGTTGATACTTGATTCGGGTTGAACCTTGCACTTGTGTCCCAATCGAGATTGGTTTACAAATTACGAAACAGTGTCTGAAGGTGTTGTTTTGATGGGAAATAATGCTTCGTGTAAAATCGCAGGTGTTGGAACAATTAAAGTTAAGATGTTTGATGGAGTTGTCAGAATACTTAGTGACGTACGACATGTTCCAGAATTGAAGAGAAACTTAATTTCGTTAAGTACTTTTGATTCAAAATGGTACAAATACACAGCTGAAAGTGAGATTTTGAAGATTTCCAAAGGTTCCCCCATTGTGATGAAAGGGCAGAGAAAGACTGTCAAGTTATATGTTTTGCAGGGTTCTACTGTTCTTGGTGATGCAGTTGTCGCTTCCTCTTCCTTGTCAGATGATGATATTACTAAACTTTGGCATATGCACCTAGGGCATATGAGTGAGAATGGCATGGCAGAATTGAGCAAAAGAGAACTTCTTGATGGGCAAGGAATTTGCAAACTAAAGTTCTATGAGCACTGCATTTTTGGGAAGCAAAAGAGAGTTCGATTCACCAGAGGAACCCATAACGCGAAGGGAACGTTGGAGTATATTCATTCTGATATGTGGGGGCCATCAAGGGTGCCTTCGAGAGGTGGAGCTAATTATATGCTAACTTTTATTGATGATTTTTTCAGAAAAGTTTGGGCATTCTTCCTGAAGCAGAAAAGCGATGTGTTTTCTGCATTTAAGTCTTGGAAAACTATGATTGAAAAATAGACGGGAAAAAAAATAAAATACCTCCACACAGAAAATGGCTAAGAGTTTTGTTCTAATGAGTTCAATAAACTGTGCAAGTCAGAAGGGATCGTGAGACACTTGACAGTTCGTCATACTCCACAGCAAAACAGCGTTGCAGAATGAATGAACAGAACGATCATGGAGAAGGTTCGATGTATACTGTCAAATGCCAACTTACCAAAGTCGTTTTGGGTCAAAGCAACCTCTACTGCATGTTTTTTGATCAACCGATCTCCATCCATTGCCATTGAGAAAAAGACTCCACAAGAGGTATGGTCTGGTAATCCTGCTAATTATTCTGATTTAAAGATCTTTGGATGTCCTGCGTATGCTCATGTTGATAATGGAAAATTGAAACCGAGATCCATTAAATGTGTTTTTCTTGGTTATAAAGCTGGTGTAAAAGGGTATAAGTTATGGTGTCCTAAAAATAGAAAAGTTGTGATTAGCAGAGATGTTGTTTTTGATGAAACTGCTATGATACCTAACTTATCTCTTAAAGGCTCTTCCAATAAAGAAAATCAAAAGCAGGTGGAGCATCAGACTAATACAGAGTTGACTCCTCAAGCCAATACAAAAATTGAGAATAGAGTTGCTTCTTCACCACAATACTCTATCGCCAAAAACAGAACTAGAAGAGAAATTAAACCTCCAAAGAAGTATGCCGAGGCTGATCTAGTTGCTTATGCTTTAAATGTGGCTGAAGATATAGATGCAAACCAAGAGCAGTCTAATTATTCTGAGGCGGTTAGCTGTGAAGACTCAGAAAAGTGGATGTTTGCTATGCAAGAGGAGATGGAATCACTCCACAAAAACAGAACATGAGATCTTGTGAAACTTCCTAAAGGTAAAAAGACTGTTCACTGTAAATGGGTGTTTAAAAAGAGAGAAGGGACTCTAAGAGTTGAAGAACCCAGATATAAAGCAAGGCTTGTTGCAAAGGGTTACAATCAAATTCCAGGAGTGGACTTCACAGATGCGTTCTCCCCAGTTGTGAAGCATAGTTCGATTCAAGCTTTACTTGGTATTGTGGCCATACATGATTTGGAGCTTGAGCAGTTAGATGTAAAAACTGCATTTTTGCATGGAGAACTTGAGGAAGATATTTACATGCAACAACCAGAGGGTTTTACAGTCTCAGAAAAAAAGGACTATGTTTTCTTGTTGAAAAAGTCTTTTTACGGTTTGAAACAATTACCAAGACAGTAGTACAAGAGGTTTGATTCCTTTATGACTTCTCATGATTTTAAAAGAAGTAGTCTTGACAGCTATGTTTACTTTAAAAAAAACAGTGATGGTTCTTTTTTGTATCTATTTCTTTATATTGATGACATGTTGATAGTAGCAAAAGATAAAGGAGAGATAAGAAAGGTCAAAGCCCAACTACGTGAAGAATTTGAGATGAAAGATTTGGGACCAGCAAAGAAGATACTTGGTATGGAGATTCTCAGAGATAGAAAAGCAAGTAAATTGTACCTAAGTCAGAAGGGGTACATTGAGAAAGTTCTTTGCTGGTTCAATATGCAGAGTGCTAAGCCTGTTAGTACTCCTTTAGCAGCCCATTTCAGACTTTCACCGGCTTTGTCTCCACAATCAGATGATGAGATGGAGTACATGTCACATGTTCCATACTCTAGTGCAGTGGGATCTCTCATGTATGCTATGGTTTGTTCATGTCCAAATTTGTCATATGCAGTCAGTGCAGTTAGCAGATACATGGCGAATGCCGGTAAAGAAAATTAGAAAGCAATTCAGTGGATTTTAAGATACTTACGATGTACTATTGATGTTTGCTTACAGTTTGGAAGAACTAGAGATGGAGTCATTGGGTATGTTGATGTTGATTTTGCTGGAGACCTTGATAGAAGAAGATCTCTCACTGGTTATATCTTTACAATCGGAGGTTTGCAATCAGTTGGAAAGCTACTTTGTAAACTACAGTCGCTTTGTCTACCACTGAAGCTGAGTACATGGTGAATACTGAGGCTTGTAAAGAAGCTATTTGGTTGAAGGGACTCTTTAGTGAGCTCAATGAAGACCTTCAAATCAGCACAGTATTTTGTGACTGTAAGAGTGTCATCTTCCTTACAAAATATCAAATGTTTCATGAGAGAACAAAACACATTGATGTTCGGTATCATTTTGTTCGTGATATTATTGCTCGTGGTGATATTGTTGTGAGCAAAATTAGTACTGATGAAAATCCTGCAGATATGATGACTAAGTCACTTCCTATAACCAAGTTTGAGCATTGCTTAGACTTGGTTGGTGTTCATTGTTGAAGTTAAACCCTTAAGAGGTTTTATGGAAGAGGTGAAGAACTTGTTCGTTGAGAGTTAACGATGAAGAACTTGTTCATTGAGAATTCGTGTCAAGGTGGAGATTGTTAGAATTAAGTGACTCGAATCCTTATTTAAATAAAATACAATGGTAAAATAAAATAAAAGAAGAATCCCTATAGAACTACACTTTTTTTATTTTATTTTAAATAAGGTTTTTTAAACCTTATTAAACTACATCTATTTGATATTGATTAGAATAAGGAGTTTCAATCTTACTACACTCCTATTAGAATATGGCTTTACAAGCCTGTAAATAGACATAGTCTATTCCTCTTGTATCTGGATTCAAATTCGACATAGTGAATTTTTTTCTCCTCTGCCCGTGGTTTTTTCCCGAAAGGATTTTCACGTAAAATCTGTGTGTTCTTTATTCTTATTATTTGTTTTGTGAAATATTTGTCATTAACGACGTTATATTTTTTACAAAAAGAAAGAGCATCAGAGCAGCACAACAATAGATCTCTTGTACAAGCCGTTAACATACCATAAAAACACTTCTCCATCCAGATTTCACATTACTAGCACGGCTGAGGACCATATGAGAAATGCATCAAACTATTAATTCCCTTATTTCTGTAGAGTCGCTTTTCTGCATAATGATCACAAATGGTCTCAAGAATTCATTTTGGAAATTGTAGTTTGCAAGCTCCTCGAGTTCTAAAAATTTCATAGCAAGATGCCACAATGAATCCATCGCAAAACTTGCTACAGACAAATTCTTGGACAATCCAACCGAAACAAAGAAATCAGACTAATCTGATGCGGTTATTATTGTAATGCCTGCAATAGAAAATTGTAGAATAAGGATTCTCCATAGGCACACAAAGGAGGAGGGAGATAAAGAGAGAGAGAGAGAGAGAGAGAGAGAGAGAGAGAGAGAGATGCATCAGACAGAGACAGGGCGATTTTATCTGTGAGGCTAAAAATTTAAGATCTGTTGGAGATAGCATTATAGGAAATTTACTTAAAGAAAAAGATAAGACTCATACGCAATTTCAATTAGTTTTGTGAGGCTAAAAACTCGAGGATCTGTTGAAGACTGCAACTCTGACATAGAAACTTTGCAAAGGGCTTTCACAAATGCCACTATTGCTTCACTATTTAACCTTTGGCTAAGTGCAAAAACATGGCTCAACTCGGCATTTCCTATCTGGTCCAACAAATTCAAGTTTGCAATGAATTGATTAATCTGCTCTGGAGGTACAAGTCCAGAACTATTGATTCTAACAGTGGTGCTATCATATGAACCCCGTCGAACAACTGCCATTACAGCTGGATTTTGGATGGCTCCTTTTTTCTTCAGAGATTGAAGACCAACAGGTTTCGACGTCTTTTCATCTGCTTCACTGTTAGATACAGATAAAACGCCTGCACCAACCGGTGCACCTTCTCCCAACAGTTGAAAATGCTCAATTCTGGACAGGCAGTCAATATATGCTCCCACGCTTCCTGAAGATGGTTACCATCTTCAATGGCAATGGATATTATTGCCTGAATGAAGTGTTTCAGCAAGTGAGATATTAACATTTCACAGAAAGAAACTTACACTATCTGCATGCAACATGCTTTACTAACTAAATGTTATGCATTAATTTTTCAAGCCTACTTCACTAACAAACAACTGGACAACTTTTACTATTCAACCATCACAGTTTAGGCTACTTGGTTCTACTTCAACCTACTAGACTATCAATGTTGCACAACCAAGCAACATCAGGAAAAGGAACTAAAATGCATAAAACTATAATGTACGTAACAAATGAATTTTATGGTCTCTATGGTGGGAGGCTGTATGAGCAAACATTCGGATGCAGCAATTTTAATGCTTCCTCTGACGTAGAAAAGGAGATTCCATTCTTTATTATCATGTGCAAAGAAATTACTTACCTTTACAGCATCAACATTCTTTTGTTTCATATCTGCAGCACAATGGAGAAAAGTGAACTTTGCTGCAGATGTGACAAAAGCATCTCTCTGTGTCTGCATGCCCATTACTGCAGTCACATGCACAGCATATCGAAAGCCCTGTAAGCATTGAGTGGTAGCAAGTCTATCATCATTCTGGTCAAGAGTGACACTGAATGCAGCCAGCATAGGTCCCCAGCAGACCTCCACCATAAACCTCAAGATTGCTACATCTGAAATGTGATGATAAGCAGACCTCCAAGAGCAAAGAAAAGAAAAGCTACTGTTAATAAATATTATGTAATACGTATGTCTTCCAGGATATTTTGGATGATAAAAGAACAAAAATCAATTTAAAACAGAAGATGGAGAGAATCTATAGAGGACGGTACAAGAACTAAATCCTTTTTGTTTAATGATGCATGTTGTTTATTTATCAAACATTTAGGCCTAGGGTCAATTAAAATGAAATGATGTCCCGACCAACACATCACAACCTATGGCTTGAAAAAGAATGTACAATAACTAGCAGCTCTAAGGCAACAGCACAGCTGTTATTTTTGCTGCTTTAGCTCCCTCCACCACTAATATTCCCCATGATTTGGGTGTGACTGATTAGCAATCCACAGCAACTAATCTCAAGAGTGTGAATTATATTTATCTAGATTCAATTTACAGCTGTGAACAAATTTTTTCTTTCATAAGTATATGTTTGTAGAGTGTCATAAACCATTAGTAAAAAAGAATTTTATCATTACTATGTTTTATAATAAGTTGAACAAAATGACAAAAGTGTATATATATATATATATCATGACTGCCATAGCTTCAGTTACATCGCAACTATGAAAGACGCAACGTGGTTGAGAACACGTTGGTGATCACAGTTTAATCCAGTGCTATAACATCTCTCTCTAATCATAATGTGAAAATTCATCTGAAGTGCACAGATAAATGTTACCAAGGAAGAATACACAGTCAAAACTCAAAACTAACAAATTGAAACCATGAGCCAAGATGAAACCGGTATATGATCCATACAAGTGAGAAACCTTGAAAATTAGATTAAAAACTTACTCTGATTTTCCTGTCTTTGCCTTAAACTGCTCTTGAATATGTCTTATAAGAAGCCCATTTGCACCCAAAGGCTTTTCTTCTGTTTGCTTCCAATTGACCAGATTGAGTAAACCATCCACACCCAATAACTTATTTAAGCTGTTTGCCTGCTTGTTTTGAGGAAGAGAAGAATCAGCATTCATATTAATTTCATTTTTCACAATCTGATAATAAAGAGCACCAAGATATTCCTCAAGTAAATCCTTGCCATCATCTATTCCTCGGTTGTTCCGAATGAAATCAGACTTGGTCATCTGAATACAGAAGCAACATATAATAGAATGAGATCACATCACAAAGTATATCATCATCATATCAAAGCAAAATATAAACATATAGTCCCTTAATGAGGTCTACGAGACCTTAAGCATGTATTACGAAGGGGTCTGGACTAAACCGAACACATACGAAAATTTTTGAATATTTAAAAAAATTTCTAAGTTACAGAGGTCGCACGCCCGTGTGGGCAGGCCGTGTGCCTCCCACGGCCTCAGACACGCCCACGTGTCTAAGCCGTGTCCAAACAGGGCATACATACTGACTTGTCCACATGGTTGTGGACACGCCCGTGTGCCTCACCCATGGTCACTACTGACTTGCACCACACGGCCAGTCACACACCCGTGTGTCTAGCCCCTAGTCGAGTCTAACTTGTTTTGTAATGCAACCACGAGAGACACAGTCGAGCTACACGCCCCTGTGCTCAACCGTGTGGGCAAATATAGGCTATTTTACCACCCATTTTGGGTCAATCTTACAAGAACAAACAACCACATTTCATACCCTCAAAATGCAACCAAATCATACCAATAATGTCCATCTTTTCGAACCGTTCAAATGCATATCAAACATACCAACTTATGCACCATTTATCACATTTTAACTTTAAACATATCTATACAAACACCATCCAAAAACTTACCAATTCAATATACTAACCACTCATCAATTATATACCAATTTTGCATCACAAAACATAATTGACATGTACCATATTCACAATCATTATTAAGCCATATCATATGGCTAATTGCATCAAATACATAGACATCAATTTCCCAAATTACAGCTACCCACCAATCAATCATAAAGCCTATACATGCAATATAACCAAGCCATAAAGTGTATAATTACCAAAATCATTAGCCAGATAGTGTGATGCAATCTCCGCCGACTTCCAACCCGAGCAAATCTCCAAAAATCTATAAGCATAAAAAAAACACACAGAGTAAGCTTTGAAAGCTTAGTAAGTTCGTATTTTAATAAACTTAACATAACAAATAATTTTATTACAATATCATAAACATGATATGCTATCTTACATGTCAAAACACAACTGTAACATCCTAGAAATAGTGATTCTACATTTTGCACTATTTATTGTGTTTGGCTCATTAAGCATACTACATTGAAAATGTTAATTTGCCATGTCTTTTAATGATGGGATTTTAAATGGCAATTATGCCAATTACAAAGTAAGTGGATGGCAATAGTAAATAATCATGATGATTATTTACTTTATAAAATTACTTTTAATTTTATAATAAATTGAGTGGGTTAATAAAACAAATAATCATGATGAT
The DNA here is from genome assembly GCA_005393395.2 of Gossypium australe. Lineage (NCBI taxonomy): Eukaryota > Viridiplantae > Streptophyta > Magnoliopsida > Malvales > Malvaceae > Gossypium > Gossypium australe. The sequence goes on along the minus strand of CM016626.1, from coordinate 39,806,508 downwards.
TATTTACTTTATAAAATTACTTTTAATTTTATAATAAATTGTGTGGGTTAATAAAACAAATAGTCATGATGATTATTTATTTTATAAATTACTTTTAATTTTATAATAAATTGAGTGGGTTAATAAAACAAATAGTCATGATGATTATTTATTTTATAAAATTACTTTTAATTTTATAATAAATTGAGTGGGTTAATAAAATAAATAGTCATGATGATTATTTATTTTATAAAATTACTTTTAATTTTATAATAAATTGAGTAGGTTAATAAAACAAATAATCATGATGATTATTTATTTATAAAATTACTTTTAATTTTATAATAAATTGAGTGGGTTAATAAAATAAATAATCATGATGATTATTTATTTTATAAAGTTATTTTAATATTATAATAAATTAAGTGGGTTAAAAAGAAATAATCATGATGATTATTTATTTTATAAAGTTATTTTAATATTATAAGAAATTAGGTGGGATAATAAAACAAATAAGCATGGTGATTTTTATTTTATAAATTTATTTTGATATTATTAAAATTCATCTCCCATGCTTGTTAATTATTTTAAAATTCAAGCATATTCGGTTTAAGTGTTAGCATAGGTGGTGTGCCGAAATTCCATAGGCCTTAGGCATTTGTTACGTTTCATTTTAGCATATTTGTTCATTAAGGGAAGTGTAGTGCCGTTTTTGGCAAGTGTCATTTGAGTGAGGGGTAAAGTCGAAACCATTCAAAGAATCTTCTCTTCCTTTATTTTGCACTTTGGTCATTTTGTTTGATTATTCTTTTGGTTTCCAAAGAAAGATCTTAGCACTCTTTTTCTACTCTTTTTCTCTCATCACTTTTTCTCTTGATATCTTTCTTATAATCTAAACTTCCATCTAAATTCTTAGCTTCATAATTCTTTTGGTTCTTGTGAGTGATAGCCAAAACATTCTCTCTTCCTCACTCTTCTTCTAGTGTTCTCTTATTATGCCGCATATTTCCACTTGTACCATCAAAACTTTCTTGCCATCATTCTTTGCCAATAGCCGAAACTCAATCTCCATCCTCTTTGTTCAGTCGATCGATCATTCTCATCTATTACTTCTCTGTGCTGAATCTTTTTGAGTGACAATCGGTTTCTCTGCTGAGGCCGAATACCAAGAAGCAAGGTGCTGGAAAATCTTAGGTTGCTGAGAGCCTTTACGATCGGGTTTTGTTGTTGAAGGTAAGAAGCGATTCTTTTGCCTTTTCTTTTCTTTCTTATGGTTTTGTGTGGCCAAAGTCGAATGGCTAGTTAGCATGGTGTTTATATTTCGGTTAACTCTCCTTTCTTTTCTCTTCTCTCATTTGGGACGTTTATTCCGGGAATCTCCATTAGCCGAGTGGTTGTAGTTCAAAGACGAAGGGATTGTGGGTGTCGAATCGGATCACTCCAGTTGGATTTGTAAGGTTGGTCAATCTAAGGAAGGGAATGAACCCATAGTTTTGGCTCTTAAGTTTAAGAAGCGTGTTGTGTCGACAGTTCGGGATTTGTCGCCGGGTTGTGGTAGAGAGCCGACGTCTGCCTAGGATAGGCAAATAGCCGTCGTTCCTACTAGCGAAAGTGTTCACGTAGATAGTTTGGTATTACGCTTTATCAGGTGTGTACTACTCACATGCCTTCTTTGATATTGTGTTATTAACTGAAATGGCCGAAAGCCAAAATAACTGATATGATGGATTAACTACCCTTAGGGGTAAGGTTGGAGACACCAGGTAAGTTTTTCGTTAATATTATGGCTGCTAATATGCATGTATGTATATTCTGATGTTATGCATGTATGAAATATGATCTGCTATATATTGTGATTTTGGTTGCATACATATTGTGCATAATAAAAAGAGCATGGACTCGGGATTGAATGAAGGAGAAGAGAGAATCAGTGACTACGGTCACGAGTGACTTTCGTCACGAGTGGTCTAAGTACCACGGTGGTTGAAACCACGAATAATTTAATTAGTGACTTATCTCGGTGGTCAAGTACCACAGTGGGTTGGCCCCACGTATGCATTATTTATCAGAGATCGTCACGGTGGTCTATGACCACAGTGGGTTGGCCCCACGAGAACATTATAGTGACTCTGTCACGAGTGACTACGGTCACGAGTGGTCTAAGACCACGGTGGTCATGAACCACAGTGGCATAATGCCACGAGTGTTTTGGATGGAGAGTTATTCTGGGATGGGTAGCATTTGCATGTACATAACATGAGCTGTATTGAGTGGGCTAAGGCCCAATTTATGTTAAATGGGGATGTACACACTGAGTCTCGATGACTCACCCCTTTTGTTAATTTTGCAGGTAATTAGTAGATGGCGGGTCTTGGTCCGAGACAGACTCTAGGTGGCCATGCGTTGCAATTTCTTTAAGTAAACTCAGACTTTATTTTAAATTTATTTCTATTTTGGGATTTCAAGTTGTAATAAGGCCGCTTTAACTTTAATTTTAAATTGGGTTTTAGATTTTTATGCTGATATTGCATGTTTTATAAACTATCGAATATGGAGTATTTAAAAAAAAATAAATAGTTTTCAAAGTGTTTAACAAAAGATGGATTGCAAGTAATTAATTAATTCGGAGTTTTTATTAAAATTTCAACATCGTTTTAAAATGTCACTCTATGAGAATCCTTGATTTTGGCTTTCGTAAAGTAACAGATTTGCTCACAACCTTTTTTATTTGATTAAAAAGAAGTCAGCACAAAACTTTCAATCACAACTGTAAAAAAAAATGCTTTTCAACACAGACATAAAAAAAAGGTTTTCAAGTCACGTTGTTTCTTTAAAATTTCAAAACCTCCAATCCTGTAACATACCAGACTTGGTCTTAGTGTATAGACCGGGTTTGGGGTGTTACAATTGTGGTATCAGAGCCAAGGTTTCTAAACTCGGCCGTGGTATGGGGTTTAAAATGTTTTAAAAGATGGTTAGAAATAATTTAGAAATATGTATGTCTTTTAGAAGCATGGCACCCGAGTCTCCGGCACCAAATCCGCACGGTAAGTCTTCTGACTTTTAGTTGTTTTACATGAAGAAAGTATAATATGCTGTGATTGCTTGTGCTAAGAAACTCAAATCTAGAGAATGAAACCTTAGGTATGCATGAAATGACGAGAACTGCTCATAATGCTATTTTCATAAAACTGTTCGGTAATAAACAGTGGAAGAAGTACTAATTCATAAAACGTATAATCAGATTAAGTCAAATCTGTAGTCATGAGCGGCCGTGGATGTGGACGTGGTATGCGCGGCCGTGGACGTGGACGTGGTATGCGCGGCCGTGGACGTGGACGTGGTATGCGCGGTCGTGGTAGAGGCTGGGATGTTGAAGTTACACCTTCAGAATCTGGGCATGGGCCAGAAGGTGAAGTGCCCGCATCGCCAGTTGCGGAAATGGAATTTCAGGACCAAACTGGTGGAGATGATACTGTGTCCCAGGCTATGTTACGCGTTCTGAAAAGAGTGGCTGGAGTGAGCACGGGACCAGTGACTCGAAAATCTATTTCTGAGCGACTCCGAACTAATGGGGCTGAGACTTTTAGGGGCATTTCTGGTGTGGCTCCTAATGTAGCCGAGTACTGGTTAGAAACAGTGGAATGAATTATGGATGATCTTGACTGCACTGCGAAGGAGAAACTGAAAGGAGTTGTGTCTCTTCTCCGAGATGAGGCTTACCAATGGTGGCTCACGGTTAAAGATGGTACATCTGTGGACCGTATTACTTGGGACTTCTTTAAGTCTGCATTCCAAGAGAAATACATTGGGTCAAGCTATGTGGATGCGCAGCGAAAGGCATTTCTTAACTTGGTTCAGGGAAGTAAATCGGTGGCTGAGTATGAGGCAGAATACCTACGTCTAAGCTGGTATGCTCGTGGTATTGTGTCTACAGATCATGAGCGTTGTGTCCGATTTGAAGATGGCCTGAGGGATGAGTTGCGAGTACTAATAGCTCCGCAACGGGAAAGGAATTTACTATTCTGGTGGAAAAGGCTAAGATAGCTGAAGAGGCAAAACGATCTGAAAGGCAAAATCAGGATAGGGATAAGGGTAGAAACAAGAGAAGTTTTGGACCATCAAGATCTACTGGGAATTTTCAGAAGAGGCCGAGGTTAGATGGGCCAGATCAAGTTGTGAGGCCCGCTGCTACTGGTCGACCACAACAATGTGTTACGTGTGGGAAGTTCCATTTTGGAGAATGCTGGACAAGAAGTAATGGATGCTTCAGATGTGGGTCAGTGGATCACCGGGTAAGAGACTGCCCACAAGAGCCAACCAGAATGCGACCAGTAGGTCAGAATTATGTTCAGCATGGTAGAGAGGGTCAGCAGCCACAGAGAGGTCGTGGTCCGACCAAAGGAGGTAATGGTCTTGGTCGTGGACGTGGAGCATCGGGCAGAGGTACTGGGAACACAGAGGCGAGACAGCCTGGGTTAGTCTATGCAGCTAGACGTCGTGATGAGGGCGATGCACCGGACGTCATAACCGGTACGTTCTTTATTTACGGATTACCTTTTACTGCACTGATTGATATTGGGTCAACACATTCATATGTTGCTAGAACTGTGTCTGGAACTCTGAACATAGACTCTGAGATTACTTCTAGGGAAATGACTGTACTTAGCCCTTTAGGACAATCTGTAGTGGTAAACAAACTCTTTACAGATGTGCCTCTGGAAGTACAAGGGGTGGTTTTCCCGGCTGATCTAATGGAACTTCCGATCGGGGAGTTTGATTTAATTTTAGGTATGGACTGGTTAGTGAGATATCGAGCAAACTTGGATTGTGCTGCTAAGCGCATGGTATTAAAGACTCTTGAGGATGATGAAGTAGTAGTGATAGGGGAAAGGAGGAACTACTTATCTAATGTAGTATCCGCTTTAAAGGCTGAAAGAATGGTGAGAAAAGGATGCGAGGCTTTCTTAACTTTCGTTCGAGCTCTGGAGGCCAAGGAATTGACTGTAGGGGATGTCAGAACAGTGAAAGAGTTCTCTGATGTTTTTCCAGAAGAGCTTCCAGGGTTACCTCCGGATCGCGAGGTAGAATTCGGTATTGATCTTCTTCCGGGAACAGCGACAGTGTCTATTGCTCCATATAGAATGGCGCCAAAGGAGTTGGTGGAACTGAAAGCTCAAATTCAAGAATTATTGGACCGGGGTTTTATCCGACCCAGTGTGTCACCTTGGGGAGCGCCGGTGTTGTTTGTTAAGAAGAAGGATGGGTCAATGCGGATGTGCATTGACTATAGGCAGTTGAACAAGTTGACGATTAAGAACAAGTACCCATTGCCTAGGATAGACGATCTGTTTGATCAGTTGCGAGGCGCTTCGGTCTTCTCAAAGATAGATTTGAGGTCAGGTTATCACCAACTTAAGGTCAAGGAGACAGATATTCATAAGACAGCTTTTCGAACTCGTTATGGTCACTACGAGTTCCTGGTGATGCCATTTGGGTTGACAAATGCACCAGCTGCGTTTATGGACATGATGAACCGAGTATTCCAACCCTATCTGGACCGGTTTGTCGTGGTATTCATGAATGATATTTTGGTTTATTCAAGTTCGGAAGAGGAACATGATTCACATCTTCGAGTGGTTCTGCAAATTCTGAGAGAGAAACAGCTGTACGCCAAATTCAGTAAGTGTGAATTCTGGCTGAAGGAAGTTACTTTTCTGGGACATGTGGTGTCTGCTGAAGGAATTAGGGTTGATCCTCGAAAAATTGAGGCCGTGTTGGATTGGACCCGCCTAGGTCTGTGGTAGAAATTCGGAGTTTTCTTGGTCTGGCTGGGTATTACAGAAGGTTTGTAGAGGGATTTTCACTAATAGCAGCACCGTTAACCAAGTTATTACGGAAAGGGGTACCGTTTGTCTGGTCGGATAAGCAACAGGAAAGTTTTGAGAAGCTGAAGAGGATCTTGACTGAGGCTCCAGTGTTGATTCAGCCTGAGGCTGGAAAGGAGTTTGTCGTGTACTGTGATGCGTCGCACACAGGTTTGGGATGTGTGTTGATGCAGGAAGGAAAGGTAGTATCATATGCGTCTCGGCAGTTGAGACCGCATGAATTGAATTATCCCACGCATGATCTAGAGTTAGCTGCGGTAGTGTTCGCTTTGAAGGTTTGGAGATACTACCTGTATGGGGAAAAGTCCATTATCTACACGGACCACAAGAGCCTGAAATACCTCCTTACCCAAAAGGAGTTGAATTTAAGGCAGCGGAGATGGATTGAGTTGCTGAAGGACTATGATTGTTCGATCGAGTATCACCCGGGTAAAGCCAACGTGGTGGCTGATGCGTTGAGCCGTAAGGTAATATCGGACTTGAGGGCAATGTTCGCTCATCTCAGCTTGTATAATGATGGAAGTGTGTTAGCGGAACTTCAAGTGAAACCCTCTTGGGTCAGTCAGATAAAGGATTATCTGATGAGTCGCTAAGTTCGAAACTTCAGTTAGTGACAGGTGGTGAGACAAAAGATTTTAGTGTGAGCAGTGATGGGGTATTGTGCTTTCGAGGAAAGACTTGTATGCCAAGAGATTCTGAGTTAAGACAGAAGATCCTGCAGGAAGCGCATAGTAGCCCATACGCTATGCATCCTGGAGGAACTAAGATGTATCAAGATCTGCGAGAACAGTTTTGGTGGCCGGGTCTGAAGCAAGAAGTAACTGAATTTGTAGGTAAATGCTTGACGTGTCAGCAGGTGAAAGCGGAACACCAATTGCCTTCGGGGTTGCTGCAGCCAGTAAGGATTCCACTTTGGAAGTGGGAAAGGATAACGATGGACTTTGTGAGTGGGCTACCCCTGACTCCCACGAAGAAAGATTCAGTGTGGGTAATTGTCGATCGGTTGACGAAGTCTGCTCACTTCATACCGATTCGGGTTGATTATTCACTACCGAAGTTAGCCAAGCTGTACGTAGCAGAGATTGTGAGGTTGCATGGGGTACCAGTGTCAATTATATCAGACCGAGACCCTAGGTTTACATCACGGTTTTGGAAAGCGTTGCATCAAGCGTTGGGTACAAGACTAGACTTCAGCACAGCATTTCATCCACAGACTGATGGTCAGTCTGAGAGGGTAATTCAGATCTTGGAAGATATGTTGAGAGGCTGCGTCATTGACTTCAAGGGTAGTTGGGAGGAGTTTTTACCATTGGCGGAATTCGCATACAACAACAGCTACCAATCTAGCATTAAGATGGCGCCCTATGAAGCGTTGTATGGTCAGAAATGTCGCACTCCTACTTGCTGGACAGAGTTGGGTGAGCGACAACTGTTGGGCCCAGAGTTGGTTTCTGAAACAGAGGAAAAGGTTAAGCTAATTTGGACTCGGTTGAAGGAAGCTTCTGATAGACAAAAATCTTATGCGGATCTGAAGCGTAAAGACATAGAATTTATAGTAGGTGATCAGATTTTCTTAAAGGTTTCACCGTGGAAAAAGTTCTAAGGTTTGGACAGAAGGGCAAGCTGAGCCCCAGGTTTATCGGGCCTTATCGTGTGTTGAAGCGTGTGGGACCAGTAGCTTATCAGCTCGAACTACCTTCAGAATTGAGACAGATCCATGATGTATTCCAGGTCTCGATGCTAAGGCGCTACCATTCAGATCCATCTCATATAGTGCCAGTGGAAGAAATCGAAGTAAGGCCTGACTTATCTTTTGATGAGGAACCAGTTCAGATCTTAGACCGAGATCTTAAAGTGTTGCGGAGGAAGACGGTTCCGTTGGTTAAAGTGTTGTGGCGGAATCATGGTTCTGAGGAAGCTACATGGGAGCTAGAGTATGTGATGCAACAACAATACCCTCTTTTGTTCAGGCAAATTTCGGGGCCGAAATTTCTTTAAGGGGGTAGAACTGTAACATCCTAGAAATAGTGATTCTACATTTGCACTATTTATTGTGTTTGGCTCATTAAGCATACTACATTGAAAATGTTAATTTGCCATGTCTTTAATGATGGGATTTTAAATGGCAATTATACCAATTACAAAGTAAGTGGATGGCAATAGTAAATAATCATGATGATTATTTACTTTATAAAATTACTTTTAATTTTATAATAAATTGAGTGGGTTAATAAAACAAATAATCATGATGGTTATTTATTTTAAAATTACTTTTAATTTTATAATAATTTGTGTGGGTTAATAAAACAAATAGTCATGATGATTATTTATTTTATAAAATTACTTTTAATTTTATAATAAATTGAGTGAGTTAATAAAATAAATAGTCATAATGATTATTTATTTTATAAAATTACTTTTAATTTTATAATAAATTGAGTGGGTTAATAAAACAATAATCATGATGATTATTTATTTATAAAATTACTTTTAATTTTATAATAAATTGAGTGGGTTAATAAAACAAATAATCATGATGATTATTTATTTTAAAAGTTATTTTTATATAAAAATTAAGTGGGTTAAAAAGAAATAATCATGATGATTATTTATTTATAAAGTTATTTTAATATTATAAGAAATTAGTGGGTAAAACAAATAAGCATGGTGATTTATTTATTCTATAAATTTATTTTGATATTATTAAAATTCATCTCCCATGCTTGTTAATTGTTTTAAAATTCAAGCATATTCGGTTTAAGTGTTAGCATAGGTGGTGTGCCGAAATTCCATAGGCCTTAGGCATTTGTTACGTTTCATTTTAGCATATTTGTTCATTAAGGGAAGTGTAGTGCCGTTTTTGGCAAGTGTCATTTGAGTGAGGGGTAAAGCCGAAACCATTCAAAGAATCTTCTCTCTCTTCCTTATTTTGCACTTTGGTCATTTTGTTTGATTATTCTTTTGGTTTCCAAAGAAAGATCTTAGCACTCTTTTTCTACTCTTTTTCTCTCATCACTTTTTCTCTTGATATCTTTCTTATAATCTAAACTTCCATCTAAATTCTTAGCTTCATAATTCTTTTGGTTCTTGTGAGTGATAGCCAAAACATTCTCTCTTCCTCACTCTTCTTCTAGTGTTCTCTTATTATGCCGCATATTTCCACTTGTACCATCAAAACTTTCTTGCCATCATTCTTTGCCAATAGCCGAAACTCAATCTTCATCCTCTTTGTTCAGTCGATCGATCATTCTCATCTATTACTTCTCCTGTGCTGAATCTTTTTGAGTGACAATCGGTTTTCTCTGCTGAGGCCGAATACCAAAAGCAAGGTGCTGGAAAATCTTAGGTTGCTGAGAGCCTTTACGATCGGGTTTTGTTGTTGAAGGTAAGAAGCGATTCTTTTGCCTTTTCTTTTCTTTCTTATGGTTTTGTGTGGCCAAAGTTGAATGGCTAGTTAGCATGGTGTTTATATTTCGGTTAACTCTCCTTTCGTTTCTCTTCTCTCATTTGGGACGTTTATTCCGGGAATCTCCATTAGCCGAGTGGTTGTAGTTCAAAGACGAAGGGATTGTGGGTGTCGAATCGGATCACTCCAGTTGGATTTGTAAGGTTGGTCAATCTAAGGAAGGGAATGAACCCATAGTTTTGGCTCTTAAGTTTAAGAAGCGTGTTGTGTCGACAGTTCGGGATTTGTCGCCGGGTTGTGGTAGAGAGCCGACGTCTGCCTAGGATAGGCAAATAGCCGTCGTTCCTGCTAGCGAAAGTGTTCACGTAGATAGTTTGGTATTATGCTTTATCAGGTGTGTACTACTCACATGCCTTCTTTGATATTGTGTTTATTAACTGAAATGGCCGAAAGCCAAAATAACTGATATGATGGATTAACTACCCTTAGGGGTAAGGTTGGAGACACCAGGTAAGTTTTTCGTTAATATTATGGCTGCTAATATGCATGTATGTATATTCTGATGTTATGCATGTATGAAATATGATCTGCTATATATTGTGATTTTGGTTGCATACATATTGTGCATAATGAAAAGAGCATGGACTCGGGATTGAATGAAGGAGAAGAGAGAATCAGTGACTACGGTCACGAGTGACTTTCGTCACGAGTGGTCTAAGTACCACGGTGGTTGAAACCACGAATAATTTAATTAGTGACTTATCTCGGTGGTCAAGTACCACAGTGGGTTGGCCCCACGTATGCATTATTTATCAGAGATCGTCACGGTGGTCTACGACCACAGTGGGTTGGCCCCACGAGAACATTATAGTGACTCTGTCACGAGTGACTACGGTCACGAGGGTCTAAGACCACGGTGGTCATGAACCATGTAAATGCCACGAGTGTTTTGGATGGAGAGTTATTCTGGGATGGGTAGCATTTGCATGTACATAACATGAGCTGTATTGAGTGGGCTAAGGCCCAATTTATGTAAATGGGGATGTACACACTGAGTCTCGATGACTCACCCTTTTGTTAATTTTGCAGGTAATTAGTAGATGGCGGGTCTTGGTCCGAGACAGACTCGAGGTGGCCATGTTGCAATTTCTTAAGTAAACTCAGACTTTATTTTAAATTTATTTCTATTTTGGGATTTCAAGTTGTAATAAGGCCGCTTTAACTTTAATTTTAAATTGGGTTTTAGATTTTTATGCTGATATTGCATGTTTTATAAACTATCGAATATGGAGTATTTAAAAAAATAAATAGTTTTCAAAGTGTTTAACAAAAGATGGATTGCAAGTAATTAATTAATTCGGAGTTTTTATTAAAATTTCAACATCGTTTTAAAATGTCACTCTATGAGAATCCTTGATTTGGCTTTCGTAAAGTAACAGATTTGCTCACAACCTTTTTGATTTGATTAAAAAGAAGTTAGCACAAAACTTTCAATCACAACTGTAAAAAAAAAAATGCTTTTCAACACAGACATAAAAAAAAAGGTTTTCAAGTCACGTTGTTTCTTTAAAATTTCAAAACCTCCAATCCGTAACATACCAGACTGGTTTTAGTGTATAGACCGGGTTTGGGGTGTTACAACGGCTTACAATGGATCCTAAACCATGGCATGTATTCCGGCACACACGCTAACTCAGAACGACGATCGGTTCACGGATAGGTAAATAGTCATACCGGTTCTCCCACATCTCGATATATGTTGACCAAAATATTGGCCAATCCGTGTGCAACTGCCGTAAGTCCACTTTGTGCTCATCATTGAGCACCTCAGGTGGCACGGGAATCGATTGCCGGAATCCAAATTGCCGCAGAACCCGATCTGACTGGTGCATCTCCACGGTCGCATAGGTGATCAATGGGACTTTCACGTGCCAACTGTTCAGATTTGCAAGAACTCCTCCAGAATTACTGCCCGAATTTCTGGATCCTCGTACGGTGTCCATTGAAACTATATTATTACCAAAATATTAGTTTATATATAATACTAAACACTAAATACGAAATACTAAATTATAAATACGAAATTTGAAACTTACTTGTGATTCCGACCGTTGGTCCAATAGAAGCCGTATATCGAGGTAGGTATTCCAGCTTAACTCGCCGAATGGTTCTACCTAATTAAATAAATTTTTAGCATACAATTATACTATAAATCGACGTAATAATTGTAAAATATAACATTAAATTTACCTCGTTATCAGTGGGAATGAATATGGGTGGTCGAGTCGAGGATGTAAAATGGAAATCGAAACCGTGCCCATGACTGCAGTAGTGATAGGCAACCTCCGATTTCGCTTTACTCTCGGCCTCGTCGCCCCGCACATCTCCGATACAACCTCGATAGCACGGCAGACCCCCAACTCAATTCACCGGCTGCTCTAAAATCAACAAGTTTCAGTAGCCATCTCAAGTGTACGAGGTTTCTAGACAGGTCCGGCATCAGATAACCTCCAATTATCCAGAATGTATGCCCAAGCATACCGTATTCTTTCTATTTGGGTCGAACCCTCATTCGGCTCCGGGAATGTGCCTCGTAACCAGGCCATCTCGATCTAACCTCCCTGAATGTTTATCCGGAATGGCACCCAGAAGCTCGTAGCATACGGCCATCCAATCGGTAGAAGTTGCGGACCCGGTGACTACCAACCCGTCCACTGGCAATCCCAATTGCAATTGCACATCTTCTAGAGTGATGGTACACTCTCCGCATGGAAGATGGAAAGTGTGCGTCTCGCGTCTCCACACCTCTATCAACGCACTGATTAAAGTCAGCTCCAATTGAACCCCCGGCCTATCGTGGCCACGTGCCAAAACCCGCTTCCCGCAGGTAATTCTCGATCAACGTCGATGAGGGACCATGCATATTGTGAATATAACATTGCAACACCCGATCTACAGACTGTTTAAAAAATTATAAATAAAAATTAATTAAAATTACATAAACCTAATAAAAATTAAATAATATTGAAAAATTAAAATTAAAACTTACCATTTGCATTTGATCGACGGGCTAAAGCGCGTCCACGTAAGCCCACTTTGCTGATGTGGCATAAAGCGTGCCCCTGGGACGCGCTTTGTTGGTTTTTCCCCACAAAACGCGCTGACGTGGACGCGTTTTGTGGGAAACGGCCCTTTTCCGTAATTTTTTTCAAAACCGACCCTTTTTCGTAATTAAATTAATTTTTTGATATATTTAGGTATTTTACCCCATTAAAAAGAGATGAGAGAGAACAACAGAATAAAGCTTAATTTTCTGGTATGGCCACTGTATACACGTCCCTTTCCTTAGGTAACAGTAGCAACTAGTACAACTCTAGTGCCCAGCTGTCAAAACTACCCAGCTAATAACAACAAACAAAAACAGAAATAAAAACAACCAAAGAAACGCACCGTATTACCAATGATGGTGCGCACCATTTAAGTAAACATCAAACTCATTATATATCATTTTTTATTTATTTACTTTTACCCATGCACGTAAACCATGCGACAGTGTTGTCTCATATCAGTATCTTCACTTTGTAGCCATTTGGTTCGATATGTATGTATGTTTTGGGCGGTTTATAGATCGAGTTCCTATTTTCATTACGAAGATATGCTTATAAACAGTAGCAGGAATTCAAGAAAATAGAAAACGTATTTGAATTACAACATTTTGGTTTGGCTTTTATTGAATTGGATTTAGGCAATAGTAAAATGTAGTTGATGTGTTTTTAAGTTTAAAAACATGTTGTGGACGACATTTGATTTAGTCAACATATTGACAATCGGTTAAAGACTTCTTTCCTCAATTATTCTCTTCAGTATGTTGCTCCAATAAATGTAATAATGCATGCATACAAAGTTGAAATTGAACATTCTTTAGTATATATGATCGCTATACGTGTCCACTTCTCTTTCCATCGAGTTTAGCAAGTTGCCAACCCCATAATTCATATGCTTAGGTTTGAACATGAAAAATTAATATCGTCATTGCATTTTATTAGTTGATTGCCATTGAGTCCAGGTTTCAACTTTACTATATATATATACACATATTAACCCTCCATGCAGGAAGTGAATTTGAAAGAATGTAAATTGTAGATTCATTAATGGCCCTATTCGAAACAGGTTCAATTTGAGGTATAGAATAAATTATATGTGCAGTTGATATTGCAATGGACAAATAATTTATACTATAAATAACCCACAACAGATCAATAGATTTAGAGGTGATCATGAGCCAGGTCAGGCCTCAATAGAATTTTAGGCTCGTGCCCGGCCTAATCCGAAAATTGAGCTTAAAATTTTGCTCAAGATCAATCCAGATAAAAATATTAAAATCCGGTTTGATTGTATTACAATTTTTTATATTATTATTTTTATATAAAAAAATTTAAAAATATAATACATCAAAACATTAAAATATTTTTTTTCCAAAAAATTGAAAATAAATTTAAAAAATATTTATACTTTAAATAACACTAAAATAGGTGTAACTTAGCAAGCAAATATCCCTAAAATAGTAGCAAATTAACAATAAAACAAGAGTTATACAATATCAAATAATAACAACAAAATAGTAGCAATATAATAACAAAATGACGCCAAAACAATGACAAAATAATAGGAAAAAGTGAAAACATAGCAAAAAGCAACATAGTGTCTTTTTTTTTTGCAAATCCGAGTCAAGTTAAGCCCAGGCCAAAAAGCTTATATGAGGCCCGAGCCATTTAAAAAACAGTCCTTGTTTCTCTTTCTAAGGCATTTTCAAACCTATATTTTTATCCAATCTCTCTCACATTATCAAGTATAAATATATCCATAACTTTTTTTTCTTAATTGTCTTTAAACATGTTACTATACTACTATCATAACAATTAATTTTCTTTTCAGAAAGATTATATATATATATATAGATACCTCATAATATACTACTAACATGTTTTCTTTTCCTGAGACAAGTTAATACAATTAGATGTAAAACTAATTTTTAGAACATTCCATCTTTAATTTTGTGATGTTTGATTTTTTTTTTTCAACAAGTTTTGAGAATTGGATCCGTAATCAAATTAGTTAGACATCAACTTTCGTTTTAATTGATTTGATGGAATCAATCAATTTACTATTAAAAAAAATTGAGATGAGAGACTTGAGATTTTAAAACTAACTAAAATATGTCCAAAACCCTAATATGGAGTAAAAAAAATTTAAGAAATGAGATTAGGGGTGAGCGTTCGATCGAATCGAATGAAAAAAATTCGAGTTAATCGAGTTGACGAATCATATTTTATCATCCTAATTTGATTTGAAATTTCTCGAATCGAGTCGAGTGAGATGAAATTCGAATCGAATATATTTGTTCGAGTTAAATTTTAAAAAATAATTTGGGTCCTTGTAACCATTGTCACCCATCGTAATAAAATTTGTCCACCTTAACTAAATTTTTTATTAACTTTCATCACCAAATAATTTATTTATTAATCTTTTATATACAGGTTAGCTTCTTTGCTTGTTTAGTTCTTTCAATTATCTTCAGATTCTTGTCACTATGTATTTTGGAATTAAAAATATATTAAATGTAAAAATGTGATTTTTTAATAAAAGTTATTTAAAATAAAATGTGAAATTGATACCAATATAAAATTTTAACACGAATATTTTATGGCATAATTAATAATTCAATTTTAATATAAATATTCAATATGACTAAGCAATTCAATAATATAATAATATAAAATGTGAAATTTATTTAATAATATAAATAGTAGATATAAATAAAATTCTTACTATTTGTGTTTAGTGATTTTTTTTTGGATAATTTTGATTTTTATTTGAGAGGAAAGGGTGAGAAGCAAAAGTTTAGGGGAAAAATAAAAAGTTTTGGAGAATAAAGTTTTAGGGAAAATAGGGGGAGTAAATTTTGAAGGAAAAATATTAAAAAAATTGGAGGGGGGATGGGTTTGGGGTAGATGGGAGATGAGATGGGAAGGGAGTAAAAGTTTTAGGGAAAAAGTGGGAGGGAGTAAAATTTTGGGGGAAAATAAAAGTTTTGAGGGTTTTTGGGAGTAAAATTTTAGAAAAAGTAATGGGAGAGTAAAATTTTGGTGGGAAATGATTTTGGGTAGATGGGGGGGGGAGGGAGGGGCGTAAAAGTTTTGGGGGAAAGTGGGAAGGAGTAAAAGTTTTGCGGGAAAGTAAAAATGTTTGGGAGTTTGGGTAAAAATGTAAAATATTATAGTTTGATATTTGAATTATTCAAGTTATTTGAATTCGAAACTCAACTCGATTCGAACTGGAAATTCGAAAAAAAATCGAGTTGACTTGAATAACTCGAATAACTTGAATAACTCGATTCATTTAACTCGCAATTCGAATTTTTTTCAATTTTTTCAAGTCGAATCGAATTTTGCTCACCCCTAGAAATGAGTTAGGTTAGGATTTACTTTTTTTACTTTTTTTACTTTTTGTCTTTTTCAGTTTTTTCTTAATTATTTTTAATTTATTTGTTCTCTCCTTTTGGGCTGAATTAAGAAAAAGTAAAGTTGGGCTGCTTTTTCAACTTGACACAGCTTGAAGCCCAAAATTTCTAATTTCCGGTCTATGGTTCCACTCCAGATTTTCAGTCAATTCTCGATCTGATCCACACCGTCTGATTCGGTTCATATCAAACATCATTGGTTTTTAGCACTATATTAACTTACAAAGCTCAAATATTGATGGAAAACAACCAACGACAGAAACTAAAAGCTGAAGATCAAGAATTGCCTCAACAGTTTTCATGTTTCACAATTTCTTTTTGTTATTGAAAAAGCATTTACCAAAGCACCGATGCAACAGTGCATCCACTGAAGCTAAGAGGAGAAAACCCTATCCTTGAAAATTGCGACAATTAGAAGTTTTTTCACTCTCATGTCACTAACATATAGTTGCATTTTTTTCTTCTCTATGGTTACAACTAATGTTATGTTTCTATGCCATGTTTCTTTGAGGATGATATTTGATAAAAGTTGACAATGCTAATAATCAATTGGCTTTGTAATTTTAGCACAAAAAATGGAGTCTTTTTAATATGAAACATGGCGATGTTTTTTTGGTGCTTTTCTTTGTTTGTCTCATTTGTCCGTCTTCAACAGATGGTTTAAGAATGGGATTATCCTATGTTCTTAGTTACTTTTGCTTTTGATTTTTGCCATTCACTTTCAATTATATATTAGTAAAACATTTTTGTTTAAGAGTTCAACTTAGCATATCCCTCTCAATTATAATTTCTTTATCATCATCAACTCAGCACTTGTATATTTATTTATTGATATTTCCTTCCTTTTGTCATGTAACAATAGGAAGTATGTGTTTGCTTACATAATGCATAACGGTACCTTTAATGCTCCCTTTTGTAGTTATATATAGCTTGTCCCCTTAATATTTAATGCTACTTTGTGTGTTCTTAGGTTGGGGTTACTAAAATGAAAGTTTGGGGTCTTATGTATTCCAAGCCTCTTTCAAGCAGCATATTGATGCATCCTGGTGCACACTCGTCGTGATGCAACGGATCGTAGATG